>OZ038380.1:184421107-184461107 GCA_964036045.1 Eutreptiella sp. 'Long Island Sound 2002' | reverse complement strand
GGGGGTGGGGAGTAACCCCGTGCCCCTCCCCAGGGATGCATTAGAATGGAAGGGACCTCAGAGGTGGCCCCAGTGGCGGTTAGACAGGCGGTTGGAGGAGGTTGCCATAGCAGTTGGAGGCGGTTACTGTCGGTTACAAATGCCATTGAAACTGGCACTTGGCGTCAGAGAGACAGCAGCTGGGCATAGGCTGGGCGCCCTGGAGGGGGGGGGGGGGCTTCCAATGCATCCCTGCCCCCCCCTCCCTCCCCCACCCCCTTTCAAGTGCACGCCTGGGCGGGGGGGGCTCTTGGCTGGTCCAGAAGCCACGGTCGGCATTGCATCCTCCAGTCTGGGCACCTGCCGCGTTTGCTTTTTGGCCCACCACCGCGGCTGGCAATGGATGAGCGATGCCTGAGGCATAAAGAGAGCTGGCGGGGACCCGCACCGATGGCGACCATCAGCCCAGGGCCCGGGGTGGCTCGGGAACTGAAGGCTGGCAGGTCGTGCTCTGTATCGAGGCAAGAGGATGGCGTTGCTGACCTGGACGACGGCGTTGTCAAGACAAGTGCCCATCGCGACGCACAGCACCGCAGTCGCAAGGGGAGGCAGAGCCCTACCGACGGGCTGACCTGGCGATCCGTGGGAAGTCCGCTGCCGCGGGTGAGCGCGCGCGCTTCCGCGACTGCGGTACCGCCGCCGGAAGCGGCAGAATCCCCGGCGGACCGTCGGGGGCGGCCCTCCGGCGGAACAAGTAGGCGATGCCCTCCGCGCCTCTGGCCGCGGCCGCGCCCGGACCCCGACCTCCGGTGGTCGCGCGGACCTCAATGACGCGGCTGGACCCGTCCGCGAACATCGCGTAGATCTGCTCCGGGCGGTTGGCCCGCGTGCAGAGGCCCACGTACCCGTCCCAACGCGGGAGGAGCAGCTCGAGGCTGAACCACGGCGCCCGGTCGTCGCCCACGACGACCACCGGGTCCGGGACGTGGCCCCCCCCGCTCTGCAGCACCGCGCGCAGCCGCTCCTCCGTCACCCCGTCCTCCAGGCGCCGCTTGACGAACTTGTGCTGGTACTCCGCCGAGTAGAAGTAGCCCCCGGCGTACACGCCGGCGCCGACGGCACGCCAGTCGAGGTCCGCCCACCAGAGCCGCGGGTCCGACTCTACGGCACCGTCCGGAAGGAGGAAAGAAGGGGAGTGCGACATCCTCTGGAGGGCGTACGAAGCGGGGCTGGCTCACGGCACCATGACCGAGGCTTTTCTTAGCAACGGGGGGGGGGGGGGGCGAGACGGGCCACAATGGGTCAGGTTTGCTTCAGCACAATTAGCTCCAACCGCACCTGCCACAACGGTCTTCATTGCTCTCACTTCAGTGTGCCAGATCATGAGAAGGGGAGGCACCCACTTTTGGCAGGCACCCATGACACTTGACCTACCCCCACGGGGAGGGGGGGTTTGGCACAAGGCGTTGGTGGTTGGCTCTGTTAGCCTGTGGCGGCGCCTATTTGGCCTCTCGCCCTTGAACGGGGAGGGGGTGGGGGGGTCAGCTCAAGAGGCACCCACCCACTCACCGACTGACCAACACAAAGGAAAATATTAGGGGGAAAATTTCCGGCGCCTTTGGCGCCAGGAATATAGCCCTTCCCCTCAAAGCCACCAACCCACCCTTGGTGGGTCCCATCAGAAGGGGGCACCCACCATTTTGAAAAAGGCAACCCCCCCCCCCCCCCGGGGCAGGGTAGGCGAGGCACGAAAAAAAAGCCTGACCATGACGCACCGTTGTCCTTTTGCATCCCTCCGTATGTTGAGTGTGAGCACCTCGCGCTGCAGCGCCCTGCTCACTGTAGCCTCCACCTTCACGTCCCCCCTCTTCCATGCGGGCGTGTTGCTGAATCCAAATGGCCAAAGAGTAGCCACAAGAATAGCAGTGTTGGGCGGTTTGCCGGGCCGCAACAGAGCACAACACAGCACAGCCTAGCACCACACAGCACGGCACCACTCCATGGGTCTGCTGTCCGTGCCAATGGGCTGATTCGCTGTGGCGCCCGGCGAGCGCCCATCGATCGGGTACGGCGCAACATCTTTCTCCATCATTGGATGCAATTACTCAGGCAGTGGCAGGAAAGTAGGTTGTTGTCCATTGCACCTTCCCAGTTGGCTTTGTTCATTGACGCTTAGATCTCTCATACCACAGCAATAGTGACAGTAATAGTGCCGGAGCTGTAGTCAACGAAGAAAGCACTGAGGAGGATTCCGTCCCATTGACCTCGCAGGGGGGGAGGGGGGTTTGGTTTGGTTTGGTTTGGTCAATTTTTGCTCACCAAAGTTCTGGCAAATGATGACTTTTCTGAACCCCCTTGACGTGCTGATTCCGAAAACCCTGTTTTCATTTTTTGCCGATTTTTGGATCCGGGTCACCTCCGAGGTCCGGGGGTCAGTCTCGGTAGGATTTTGGGGGTCCCGTCAATTGAGCCCTGTTTGGGGGAGGGGGGGGTCTAGCTAGGGGTCTCTATCGACCCCCCCCCCCCAATTGAAAGCCCGGTTGCCCAAGCTGCGGTAGTGCTGCAACAATACGATATAGACTCGGGATCTAAGTACACTCTCAGAACATACCATAGCTTCTTCCCGCGTGAATGACAAGGGTCATCGTTGACCCAGAAGGAGCCACTTATATTCCTACCTTGAGTATACCCGCAGTGCGACCTTGGATCACCACAACCTTGTTTGGGCCCTATCATCTCACCTGTGGCGCGTCCACTTTCCCCGGGGCATGCTCATGGGTGAGTCCGGTGATGACCTAATTCGCCCCGTTATTTTCCTAGTGATACATGGGCGCTTGGCCTCGGGTGGGGAGTAGGCATCTTCACATAGTGCTTCTGTGCACCTCTGTAGGCCTTTCTAGATGAGTGCGTGTCTTAGGGGGAATGTCTGCCCGGCGCGCGCCTGGCGCGCTACTTTTAGACTATGTTCCCCCCGAAGAGCCCCCAAGCACACCCCTTGGAAACGCCCTTAGAATTAGGTGACCCAAACTGCCCCAGCTCAAGAAAGTTGCAAACTGGGGTACACAGTACCACTCTCACTCCTTTAAGGGCGATCTTGGTCAACACCTTAGCAAGTTGGGAGAATGGGGGGTTAGGATAGCACAACCGCATCGATCTCCAGTAGAAGCGATAGGCGTTATTGAGGTATCGCGAACAGTAGAGCTGCATCATAACATTGGTCCCACAAGTGTGGGTGTCAATACATTCAGTACAATAGTGCTCCTTACACTCATCACCAACTGCGACGGTGGAGCGCTTTCGGCAACACAACACACACACTTCTGCCTCATCCTCTGCCTCATCTTGCGTGCCACAACCGAGCAAACAGCTGCTCAATGCGTGCCCTATACCACCCGTGCACGTCATTGTAACATTGTTGGCGGGATGTCAAAGTGCCATTCTTTCTTCCGATGAATGGCACAATGACATGAATCCGGCCCTTATAAGCACCATCATGGCCCCCAAGTTCAAAATCAAAGAAATCACCTCGGGTACGAGAAGGTCCATACCCATCCCAAATCAAAACATCTACTGATGTCCCGGGGGCCAAGGGGCAAATCCATATAATGTTGCCCAACATATCAACGGCAACAGTCCACCGGTAGGGCACGGGTCACAAAAGATGCCCGGCGCGCGCCCGGCGCGCTAACGTTCCCCCTTAAACCCGGCATATGATATGATAAGTCCATTTCATGCACCCATTCTTGGTATGTTTTTGACATGTAGCCACTTACCCATCCTCTTATACCACATACCGTCATAATGCCTAGCCCTGGGGACATCTTGGCACCCGGTGTCGTGTATGCCCATGCAGTCTGTATTTTTTTTATCAAATTGGCCAAACAAGAGAGTGTCAAGGCCCATCACGCAGGTTCATCATCGTACATATTTCAGGAGTGCCTGGGTCTGCATACGGGATTTAGCTCATGACTAGTCCCCCATGGGTCCATGCCGATTGTCCATGCAATCTGTAGCATCCTTGCGGTGTGGTACCTAATCCTAGGGGTGGACAATTTCTCAATTACTTTTTGGTGCCCTTTTTGGAATCTTGTCTGGAATCTAGGTATTTCAGTGCCTTCACCTTGGTATAACATGAATCTTCACTCTGAAGAATCTTGTGGCACTCCTTGTTGCTAGATTGTGTTGCTGAGACAATTCTCTTGACTTTTGGGTGTTTTTGCTTGCTTGGCTTATACAATACCTGCTGCACCAACACTTGTGGATTGGGGTCTAGGGTGCACACTCTTGGTTTGCCCGGTTTCTGCTTTGTCCCTGGGGGGCATAGTAGAGGGTGCATAGTGGGCGCATAGAGGGCGCAATAGAGGGCGCATAGAGGGCGCATAGTGGGCGCATAGAGGGCGCATAGAGGGTGCATAGAGGGTGCATAGAGGGCGCATATAGTGAACTCCCTTCTAAGTTGATAGATCATATGGAGCATCATGTATTGGTGATGTGCCACACGTTCCTTGAAGTGTGATCCATATGGTGTAAAAGGATTGGGGAATTCTCAGGCACAGAGCATGGTGTAGGTCCTCTGGGGGTGCATTGTTGCACCATCCCTCCGCGTATTTGTCCCATGGGCCCCATGATTATGTCCATACTCTGCGAAAAGCTGGGGGCCACCTTGGACACTACACCGATTGCTTGTGTACAGCGGTACCATGTTTGTTGTTGCATAGGGGACACCGCACGACGTTATGACCCTAGGGGGGCGTCACATCCGTCCCACTGCTCATTTCTCCAAAGCCATTTCACCCATGCCATCTGACGTGTTCCTTTGAGGGGGAGCCATGGCACCCGATGCGTACCCTGAAAGAAGTCATAGTGTCTTCTCTCAATGATCCACTTCTTTGCTCGGGTGGGCGCGGGACCTCCTTTGACAGCGATATCACCCATGTGGGTGGTCATGTATTCCAGTAGTGGTTTTTGGGGCCCTCAAAACGGTACTCTTTGTTGTGTTTGTCTACCGTCTTCCAACAACGAAAACAAGTGAATGTTGTTCAAACACAGACCTGTAACTTCCAACAATTGATCTTGTGTGCTTTTGTACTATGCTAGTGCTTCAATGCCTTCATTGACCGGATCACCCTGGAAGTCCTAAACATCCGACCGTGTTGTAAGAATAGCCCCTATCTTCAGTGTGCCCCATGTTGAAAGTTGCAAATGTGAGCCATCACAAGCCTTATTTATCCACATTAAGTCTTCTAGAATGCATTGCAGACTGCAACATGGTCAATCAACTATGGACCATTCTGCTCCTTCGACATTTCCTCCACCCAAAAGCGACCAATCCTTCCCAAATATGGAAGCTACATGCTCTGGCCAACAAAAAGTTAGGTGTGCTCAAGGTGACAAATTCCAAAGGCATTCCTCCCCTTACTTTACCCGGGGGAGATTCTTAAAATCTGTGACATGTAGTTGACCCCCCCCCCCCCCAACACAACAACCACTGATGTTTCACCAAGGTGGTTGTTGCATGCCACTTGACCAAAGGTTGGGCATTGGACAACCCTTTGTTATAACAAGTGGCGTCCGAAATAGCACAATTTGACCAGGGTTTGGCCGTTGCAAGGTAGTCTCTCAAGGATTAATGGTCGGTACTGATCAACTAAATGTCCCCGCCAAGACAATTCCACTCATTAGTTCTTGAGTGTGACTTGGAACCAAACCCCTAAAGCACTCTGGTTGCACCATATGCTACGGCGTAGCTCAAGAGCTGGCTCAGTCCAATTCCTTGTGTGGGTGTTACATACAATGGTTTGTCAAACTGGGTACCTTGAGCTTGAAGCAATCAAAGGTGATCGGTGAAAGGTGGTGTTTGTGCAAGGCAAGGGCCATGAAGCAACGGATACTTAGCCACCAAACACCCCGTGTCACAAGCGAATCGGTCATTGCTCATGAAATGTCTAGCCGCACGACAGCCCCACATGGTGCACTATCCAATGTTCCACAATGTCGTTCGCACAAAGTCAGCTCGTCCACCACGAGAGCCCAGTGAGCCGTGTTTTGAAAAGTGGCACATGAGATGACTCCACAGAACCGCCACTGGCGTCACTAGTCCAACGAATCCGTCTCTACTCCACACTGCCGGCCCCCCACTCATATTATCCTCAGTGACATCACTCATCTCTTCGAGTCCCAAGTCGTCTATCATATGAGTTTGATGCTTGCTTTCCAAGAACTGTGTTATGTACTCTACTTTAAATAGATTGAGTCCGCTGAATGAGTGCCTGCACTAGAGTTTGCTTATAGCACAAGGTGCATCCAGACAGCAAGGCGGTCACTTTCATTCACAGTTAAAGGCAAATTGTAACATACTACAGGCTCGCATGTATCCTAGAGCGATCCATTGACCCACACAATGTATTTTACTTGTAGTGGAGCGGCCCAACCAAGAAGGGGACACATGTGCTACTTTGATTGACTTTGAGTGCTATTGTCTATTGTTTATGGCACGGATATTCATTTTATCACAACAAACCATTGCCCCCCCCCCCCCCCTTCTTACGCTTGTGTTGCACGATGAGGAGGTGCACAACATTTGGCAGGGACACTAACCCATAGCTCACATGGTGCACGGCATGATGCTCTATAGCGGTGGGCAACCACCACACCGTAGGCTACCTAATTGGTGAAAGCAAACTTGGAACTTCAGTATGCGGCCATCTCCCAAATAAAGCGCATAGAGGTGATGATGATGCGATGTTTCGTAGGTGACTCTTGGTCGCCTACATGCCCATCACATCGTTTCTCGAGGACGCCTGGCCCCCACTGGTCAAGTGAGGGGTAGTGCCTCCGGTGTTGCGTGTGTTCCGCTACCCACGGGGCTCAGATGCATTTTACACACATCCCAAGCAGGCAGTGCATCTGAAGCAACAACTTGCCCATTCCGGTGTTAGAAGCACATGCCCTGGCCCATTGTCTGGAATACTACCATCACCCACCTGTGTGACATGTCGTTGGGTTGTGATTTCCTTACACGGCTCTGGACAAAGGAAAACCGGCCGCAGCTGCTGTCAGAAAGCATTGACCCAACACAGCACGCACAGGAAAATCAGGGGACTCCACGTTAGCAGGGCCCAGTAGTTGGAGCACTGGGGTTGTGCTGGTTGTTGTGGGGGTCGTTTTACGGTTTTTGCTGCCCACTCCCCTACACGTTCAGGTCGTCCACCACATGCCTCGCCGTGTTTCTGTGTGCGTGAGGCCCAATTGCTCCAGCTCTCCGCCTGTTCTCCTGGTCGTCCGCCACCTGCCTCCCCACGTTGCCAAGTGCGTGAGGTCCAATTACTCCATCTCTCCGCGTGGTGCCTGGGGACATTGCAGCGCCTTCATGGTGACCGCGGGTGTCGTGCGCACCACCGCGGGTGGCATGCGCTCCTTTGTGGTCGACACGGGTGTCGTGCCTCTGTGGTGGCCAGGGTGGTTTGTGACGCACTGTGTCCGCACCGTCGTCCTTGGTTCATCCCACCCCAGTTTTGTCGGGGGTTCCTTCCCTCTCTTGACAAACCTCAAGAACCGCGCTGCAGGAGTCCCATCGGTGGCCCTCCGGGTGCCCCATCCCCTGCGCGCACAGACATCTCCACACGACATCTCAGGGGCCCCGGTGGTGGTCCACTGGGTGCCGGATCCCCTGAACATGCCGAGCCCATGCCAAGCATGCCGAGCCCATACCAATGGCTGTGTGCCGAGCTCGCTCCAACTGAGGTCTATTGGAGCAGCTGTCAGTTTGACTAGCCATACAACTCGCTGGCAGGCGTCACAAGCAGTCACTCCCAGACAGTGTGCAGTGCAGGCGGGGAAGAAGGGGGGGGGGGGCGTGAGCACGGCACGGGCAAAGTACAGCGACACGTTTGTGCCGTTCGTCGCAGTTCCAGGAACACAAATTTGGACAGATGAGGATTATAAACGGCCAGGAAGCGCCGGGCACCCCAGCCCTGGGAATCAGGTTGCTCCAGGGGGGGCGCTGCATCACTGGGTCTGCCATGCATTTCATCACACCATGGGGTCAGGGGGCACCGCGTCCAGTAAAGCCCAGCGTGGCCACTGCTCGGACATGTATTCCCGCACTTGTATCACACACCGAGGGAAGCTCCCTTGGGGGCCTCCCTCGGCAGCTTGTGAAGGGGATGCGATGCGCAGGTAAACTCAGTGAAGTAAGGCACCGTGAACAATCATTCGCATTCGGTCGTGTTGTGGGAATTATAGAAAAAGGACACATGGAAGTACGGAACAAGAAGCGCAATGGCCCCCAAGACATCCCAAGAAATATACTCGCATCGCATCGATGGCTGCACCAGAGGCATCTACTTCTGGCTGAGGGAAGAAAGCAGCCTACTTTGCGCACGTTGCAGGGTGCAGCCCCAGTGGCACACATGGCGTGGACACCCTCACTTCTTTCAGTGCTGCCTCAATGAGGCCCCAGCTACACCCGTGAGAAACCAAGGCGCGGTGAGAAAAGTACCCCCCCCCCCTTGCGCAAGCACGCTGAAACTCAGGAAAACGACGGTCAGACGGGGTTGCCGTGCTTAGACAAGGCAGTGCCCACAAGAGGAAACCTAAAAGAGCGGACAGAAAAACAACGGTCAGACGGGGTCGCCGTGCTGAGACAAGCCCGTGCTTGCGCAATGGGGGGTAGGCAAATCACAAGTTTGCTGGTTCCATGCAATTATGCGATCGCCTGCAAACATAAAACCACTGGCGCAGCTCGTTCCAGCCAAAGGAATTACCCTCTGCTGCTGCAGGTGCTGAGCTTCTTGGCTTTCCCAGTCTACATTTGATGCCCCGATGTTACACCATCGCAGTTTGATGCACTCTATCGGTTGGGAGATAAAACCGTGAGGCCTCACGACTACAACAACAAAGTCTAAGTAACTACAAAAAAAACGTTGCTTGACAAAGAGCTGTGCATGATGTGTGCGACCAGCTCCCTGCTTTGCAGTGCACGCGTGGACGATCCACTTACCCCGTCCTGCACGGAGGAATCGAATGGTAAACTTCTCCATGCGCCTATTGATGATGCTCAACGTCGAAGTCAAAGGTGGCGACATGGTGACGCTGACTTGCACAGATGAAATGCGATGGATCGTTCAAAACGTATCCTCCCACTCAAATTGTACAAGTCGTGCATACATCTGCACACATCGGACACACACAGTGAGGGGCCAATGCCAAGTATGCTGAGAACTATTGACCCATGACTTGCATTGCATTGGGTTTCATTTTCAAAGACTCCATGTAATGACTGCAGACAGGAAGGGAGATCGCAGAAGGGGCGGGGCAGGAGGGGGGCAGCCATGGCCTGGGCAAGTGGGAGGGCAGGAGAGCGGCGAGTGGCGTCACTCCACAACTCAACCACCCAGCACGGATGGGGTTCCACAGGCCTTGTGACCCTTGACTGGCCCGTCCATGAGTATTTTGGTCGAAAATCGGAACTGACCCCAAACGTGTGCTCCAGGCCTTTACCGAGCTGCACTATCTGCGAGCCCAAAGGGCCCCTGAGGGCGGGGGGCGGGTCAGGTAATTTGACTGACATGTATGCCTGTGATATGAGAGAGGATGGATGGATGGGTACCCTCCGCACCAACCACTTTGCCCAACCGTCGCCAACCGCACAGCCAGTCAGTGTCACCCAATGTTGGGGGTCCACGGAGCGACATATAGTAGAGCACCGTCGGCTTGTAAGTCGAACGTGAGATGCTCCAAAGGGTATTTTTGTTGGTGCATATTGGTTTTGTGGGGTCCATTCAGACGAGGTCAGTAGGGGGGCTTTTGGGTACCAAGGAGGGGGGGGGTGTACATTGGGGTGGGTGTATTTCGGTATTTGGCGGGGGGGTTGTTTGGTACAAAGTGGGGGGTTATTTGGTAGGCATCACCCCGAGAAGGTAGTGGTGATGCAGCCATATTGATTTCTCCCAGTCCCCTGTTGCGGGTGAGTCAGCTGCCGGTGTGTGGAAGAGTTGTAGAGATCCAGGGCCAAGCCGGCGTTGTGCAGCGACATGGGTGTCGCGGGCGCACCCCGAGGCAAAGCCACACGGCCGGACGCTGACAAACGGTCCAGGGCGCTGGAACGCCGGGCTGCGCCTCATGCGGCTGGCCTACCCTTCCCTACCCTTACTGCAGGCTGCAAAGGCAAGAGCAGAGCAGGGCTGGCATCCACGTCTGGCTGGGGCACAGGGGATGATGCTGCTGATGACTCCTGTGCATCAGGGGCGCATGGTGCTGCAGGCTTGCTCCGGAGCAAGAATTCATCCATTCTCAAAGATATGGGGGGCACTGCAACAAAACGTGGGGGAACAAGGGCCAGGACACAAAGGAGGGGCCACTCGATACTCACAATCTACCCTTCGAAGTCTGCCCGGGTCTGCCCGGCACCCTCCTCCTCTGCCCCGGTCCTGTTTCCAAGTCTGGACTGCAGCTGCTCCAGGGCCTGGCAGGCCCCTACCCGGCGCGTCGGCGCGTCGCGCGTGGGCGACGGCACGAGGCGGGGCCTCTTCACCTGCTCCATCACCACGCAGACCTTCGTCAAGGGCCGCAGCTCGTTCGGCGACAGGGGCGGGAGCAGGGCCAGCCCCTCCGGGTGCGTGGGCACGGCCACGAGCTTGGTGACGACGAACTCGCAGCCCGGGGGCAGCAGCAGCTCCTCCTCTTCGGGGTACCGGGAGTACGGCCCCACGTCGGTGTACGTGTGGATGTTGATGGCGCAGAGGATCCCGCTCTTGCCCGGCTTGCCGGGCAGGAACGACCGGGCCACGTCCAATTGTGTGGAGGTGCTGGTGCTGCCCGGCCAGGGGATGATGGAGCCCGGCCGGTACTTGCGGTAGGTCCCCTGGTCGAGGGGCATGGTCAGCCCGCGGAACACGTACCGGGGCGCCGTGGGCAGGCCCTCCATCGCCTGCATGACGTAGTAGATGAACGGCCGCCACTGCGCCAGCCCCTGGCGGGTCAGCATGGCGCGGTTGCTCTCCTGGTAGAGGCTGCTTTCCCGGGTGTACAGGTAGAACACGAAGATGGCGAAGGCGCCGCACCCGGCTTGACACGTCTTCCCCTCGGCCACGTGCTGAGCCGCCATCACCTTCCCGTCCCAGATCACCATGTGCATGGGGTCGTTGGCCTTCTCCCCCTCGCCTGCCTCCCGCTCTGGGGCATGGCAACCGTACACGGAGGTTCTTGTATACTTCTTCTTGAGCGGCCAGTAGTAGGGGTTGGCGCCCAGCTCTCGCAGCCAGTCCACGAGGCTGCCAGGCCAGCCGGGATCGTAGGCGGCATCCAGGGGAAACAGGTCCCGTGAGGGGTCTTCGGGATCTTTGGGGGCAGGCGCTGTCCGCAGTATGGGCTCTTCGTCTTCGCGGAGGTTCAGGATGTCACCTTCGCGTTCGGCGAGCTCACTCGCGGCCCTGAGCCGTTCAAGGGCCTGGCTGTCCTGTTTATTCAGTGGGCCCCGGAACTTTGGCGGGTACTCCGGTGGGCGCGGTGTCCCGCTGCCCCCGTCTTTCGGCCACTTGGTGTCCAACTCGGTCCACTGGGCCCACAGCGCCGGACGCCCCGGTTCTGTTGGTCGGGCGTCCGCGTCCGCCCCGGCCTCCAACAGCGCACGCAGCGCGTCCGTGTTGCGGTACAGCACCGCGTGCGCGAGCAGCTGCTCGCTCTTGATGCTGTGCTCCGCTGGGCAGGACCTGAACAGCCCCCCGATCTCTGCAGCGGGGACCTGGCCTTCGGCGATTGCCTCCTTGATACCGCTGAGGGAGTTACCGCCCACGGAGGTGTTGCCACCACTTCCCGACTGGAAGAGCCGCTCGAAGTGTACCAGTCCAGCGTTCTTCAGGTGCACAGCGAGCTCGGCGATGGAAGGCACCCACTCGTGGGCGATTGCCTCTCGGATAATGGCGGTGAGGTCGGTGTTCGTTGCGGCGAGGGGGGCGGCCTCCGGCTGCCTCCTGCGGCGCTTCTTCTTCTCGGTCCTCCCCCTTTCCTCCTCCGTGAGGTCGTCGATCTTCTTGGTCAGGCGCTGAAGGGGGGTCATGCCCCCGGCGTCAGTTTTGGTGGGGTCGGCCCCGTGCTTCAACAGGCTGTCGATGGCCCGCAGGTTGCCGTCCATGCAGGCCATGTGCAGCGCGGTCTTGTTGCCCTGCGTGCATGGGTGGTTGACGAGCTTCCCCGGCGAGCATTGCACCAGGGCCTCGATCAATTCGTCCCTCGCCTCGTCCCCGTTGTGGAGAGCGTAAAACAGTGGCGTCTTCCCTTCACGTGTCTCCCAAGTCGCCGCCCTTGGGTCCTGCTTCAAAATATCCTTCACAAGCTGCATCCCATGCGGATGGGCGGCTGCGAGGTGGATCGGGGTCTCGTCTCCGGCATTCCTGGTTTCTAACGGCCAGCAGCAAGGACTTGGCAAGCAAGCCTCATGGCTGAGGCAACAATGGTCCATTGCCTTTGTGGTCCCATGGGTGGTCAGGTCGTTCGCCAAGAGAGCGATAATCTCGCGGGACTTCGGGTGCTCGCTACACTTCCGCTGCAGCCAAATGTGCAGCCCCGTCGCCATGTTCTCCATGTCCACGGCCTTGATCTGCTGTTGCCCGCAGGAGCTCAGGAGGGCATCGACGGTTTGGTAGCTGCACGTTTGGCTCAGCAGCGCGACGTGCAGGGCGGTCCTCCCCTGCCTGTTGTGGGCGCAGAGGATGACCTCCTGCCGATCCTGAGCCACGGGCACGGAGTCTGTCTTGCGCACAACCGTTGTCGGCCGCCTCCTCGTGAATTGTGACACGGCGCGGGTCCATCCATTGCGCGCATCTTTCACCGGCACGGCCGTCGCCTGCTGCACCTCGAGGGACTTCAGGTGCTCGATGATGGAGGTCATGGTGTCGACGCCATCGTCCCGTGCGGCCGCGCAGTGGACGGCGGTGTTGTTGTCGTCGTCACGCGCCGAGAGCCGGGCGCCACGCGCCAGCAGCAGGCGCACCATCCACGGGTAGCCACTGCGCGCCGCGCGGTGCAGCGCCGTCTTGCCGTGCGCGGTGCGCGCCTCCAGTGTCCCGGGAGCTCCCAGGAACACCAGCGCGCTCCCTAGCCACCGGGGGACCAGCGCGCGGGCGACCCACTCTGGGAGCCACTGGGGGAGGTGCGCCCCTGCCACGAGGTGCAGAAGCGTGAGGCTGGAGGCCTTGAGCCATAGGAACAGCCCCACGCACCCGCCCACAGCCAAGACGAAGATGTAGATGGCCAGGTACGTGCCGATCGCGGGGACCGCGGTGCGCTGGGTGGCGAAGAAGTCGCGATAGGCCCCCGCCATCGCCAGCTGCCCGTGCCAGTACAGGAGGTGGCTGTGAGTGACGACGCGCTCGAAGAGGGCAAACACCGTCCCCACGTACAGACTGACCAGCGCCAGCACGGCGCACGCGACCCCAGCCGGCACGAACACGAAGTCGCGCCGCAGCCACGCCAGCAGGCCCTGCGCCACCCCGGCGACGAAGCCCCACAGCACCCCCTGCGCGATGTAGAACACCGCCATGAGGAGGAACGCCGTCACGGGGCCGACCTCCAGCATCTGCCTGTACCACAGCTGCTCCAGCAGAGGCTCCCCGAGGTGGTCCACCTGCCGAATCAGCAGGACCCCTGCCAGCCCTCCCAAAGCGGTCAACAGTGAGCCCACCGGTTTCAGTCGCTGCCGCCAGACGTGTACCACGGCACTCCAGCAGCCGCGGTCCTCGCTGCGTCGGGTGGCCTGCCAGGGGTACCCGTCGGAGGGCGTCGGATACCGCCAGCAGAACATCACGCCCGCCACGAAGTAGCCGTCCGGGTGCAGGCGACGCAGCCCGGACAGCAGGTTGCCCCCGATGGCGCAGGTCATGCCGAGGACCATCCCCTGCCACAGCGCGTTGCCGGGCAACAGGGCCTCGCAGTCGCCGCAGTTCGCCATCTCGCGCGCCGCCTGCAGCGGGAAGTACACCGCGACGGAGACGGCGACGAACACCACCAGCGCGACCCAACTGTGGAATTGGGTGTTGGCGATCACGGCCGAGAGCATGCCCAGCAGGAGCGAAGGCCCCAGGGTGCTGGTGGCGTCCCCTACGGCGGTCTGGCCCACCGTGATGCCCGCCATGCCGAAGGCGCTGAACGCGGCATTCACCATCCCCAGAAAGCCCATGACCAGCCCAACGCAGACCGGCCGCCTCAGCCAATGCGCGGGCACCCCGACCGGCATTTGCAGCAGCTCCAGGACGCACATGATCATGAAGGGCAGGACAAACCAGGGGACGAATTTGATCAGAAGGCTACCCTCAATCGGCTGCTGGCTGCTGGTGGGCTGCATGCTGCCCTCGAAAAGCTGCAGGAGCACCATCGTCACGATCTCCAGTACGAAAATAAGCACAAACATCGCGCCTGCCGCCCGGTACAGCCACCTTTGCAGCCGGTCCAGCCGCCGTTGTTGTTGCGTCCGCCTGCCCTCTGCCTGTCCGTTTGCCTTTGCCGGTGCCTCTGCCTCTGCCTCTGCGTTCGCCGGCCTCTGTTGCCGGTCCAGCCCGCAGACGGCGGACGGCAGACGGCAGACGGCAGACCGGCTCCGAGGGCGAAGAGCACAATCGCCAAAATTGACAGCCCAGCGATGATGTTAACGAATGCCCCCACGACCGGCAGCAGCCCGTAGTCAAAGAGCTCAGGTTGCCTGTGGCTCCAGAAGCAGTGAGCCCCGTCCGGCAGCCCACGGACCTGAAACGAGGTGAAGGCGTGGGGGGTGACCAAGGACAGCGTCGGGAGCACCCGGTCGGGCTCGCCAAACGTCGGGCTGAGCCAGGCCGGCCGGTCGGGGGGCACCGGACAGACGTAGGTCAAGCTCCGCGTGCCGCTCGGGACGCGGTGGCGTAGCGCGCTCGGGGGGGCGGTCTGCGGGTCCCAGGCCTTGACGGCGCAGTGCAGCTGCCCCCGCTTGAGCTCGAAGTCGGCGTGCTTGGGCTCCCCGTCCTTTTTCAAGTCGGAGTGCTGGAGACTCAGGCAGCGCAACTGCTCACAGACCGCCTTGCACTCCTCCAGTGGGACGTCGAAGCGGTGCCACACGTCGTAGGTCGCGAGGGCGTAGTGGAAGTAATGGTCGTGCTCCTCCGCGCCGGACGCGACAAGGACGGGGGACTCCTCCCAGCAGCTGCGGGGGTAGGCAACGCCCTCCAGGCTGACCCACTGCTCAACACCGCCGGGGGCGACGGTGATGGCGCCGGACCTCGACACCGTGACGTCGACGGACGCATTCCCGGTGGCAAACACGCGCATGTCCGCCGGCGGGAGCGGGTACCCGTCCGGGATCGTGGCGATGTGCGTGGCGCCCGCCGGCACACGCACCAACCCCGTCAGAGTGACGCGCGCGCTGTGGTTGCGGAGCTGCGGCGGCCAGTCGGGGTCGCCGCGCATTCCCGTCGCGAGAGGCAGGACCGCGTCCGCCGGGCCGGTCTCGAAGGAGACGCCGCTGAGGCTGAGCCAGGCCCCGGCCGGGCCGCCGGTCCACCACAGGCCCCCGTCCGATCCCACGCTGAGGTCCGCGACCCCGGCGTCGGAGCGCACGCGGAAAGTTCGGTGGTCCGTGGGGGTACGGCCCGTCGGGAGCCGGGCGATCGGGGCGGAGCGGGTGGCATTGGCGACGACTCCTCCAAGGTGGACTTTGGAGCAGTGGAGCCACCAGGTCGCAGGCTGGTACTCGGAGGTGTACGGAGACCACGGGCGCCGCAGCTGCAGCGGCTGCGCCTGCGCGCGCGCGCTCGCCGTAACGAACGCGACATCGTTCAGGAACAGCCCCGTGACGGGTCCAGCGCCGGGCCGCAGCACTGCGCCGCCGGGCAGGACGTCGACGCGGACAGCGGCGCCGTCGAGCGCGCGGAGGTTGAAGACGAGGCTTGGGCGGGCGGTGGGTGGCGTGCAGGGTGGCGATGGTCGCGGAGGCGCCGGTCGCGGAGGTCACGGACCCCATGAGCGTGACGGTGTCGGCCTCCCGGAGGGAGTTGGGGGTGGCCTGGTGCCGGGGCTGCACCGGGAGGGCGCTGGGTGTCCAGCCGGCGGACATGGCAAGGGCCAGCTGCGCGGCAACGCCGCCGTCTGGCGCCGCAGCGGCACTGTCCATGGACTCCGTGGGAAAAGGCAGAACCTCCACCTTGAACTTGTGGTAGGGCTGGCGGGGCCAGACCTGCTGAATGGGGGACGAGCACGCCGGGCCCCAGCATTGCATTGCCACGTGCCGCCCGCCCCAGAACTGCAGCGACATGTTGGCGGTGGCCCCCTGCATCTCGAAGGACCAGGTGCACGCCACGCCGTTCAGGCAGGGCTCGTGCACCCGAATGGCGCGGAAGGGGTCCGTGCCACAGCCGCCAGCGAGGGTCGAATTGTACCGGTTCTGCCAGTTCCATACGCGTATTTTGGTGCGGCGGTGGTAGAGGCCGGTCACATTGATGAGGAAAAAAACGAGGCCGTTGATGAACAGGGCCCAAGTGTAGGCAATCACCCGCATGGGGGGTACACTGGGACAAAGAGCAGGTAGACACTCAGAGAAGAGTGACGGTGGGCAGTGATGGCCGTTGGCGGGAATTGGTAAACCGGCACCCATGCAGGAGTATCATCTTTGTCAGGTGGGTGAGACAAACTCTCCAAGGTCATACCCCAACTGTTCAAATTGAGTGTAATCAATCACATTCCGAAAGGGGAAAACTATTCTTGCTGGATAAACAAGCAAAATCCATAGCTTGAATGACAGGCATGACTCGTTCCTCCAAGGAGCAGAACATTGTCTGGATTATCTAGCAAATGTTAGCAAGCACTCCACCACGCTGCATCTCGCAAATTAGTTGCAAACCGTACCCCTTGTTTAGAAACGATGACACACAGGAAATGATCCATAAGCCATGTGATACGCCAATGCTTTTTGGGGGAATGTTTGCCCGGCGCGCGCCCGGTGCGCTACTTTTCTATTAACTATCCCGACTTCAGCCCCAGATTTACCCTCTCATGGAGAAGCCCCCCAAGTAGACCACATTGCACTGCACACCTTCCCTACAAAGCACGTTGCATAATAAAGCAATATCTGTGATTTCAACCACTCCAACTGTCATTTGTAGTGTACTTAACAAACAACATTGGTCCCACAAGTGTGGGTGTCAATACATTCATTACAATAGTGCTCCTTACACTCATCACAAACTGCAACGGTGGAGCGCCGTTGGCAACACAACACACACACTTCTGCCTCGTCCTCTGCCTCATCTTGCGTGGCCGCCGAGTGAGTCCCTAACCCCAACTCGAGGGGCCACGCAACAAAGCATGGATTGTGAGTCCCTAACCCCAACTCGAGGGGCCACGCAACAAAGCGTGGATTCAAAGATTGTCCCGGTTTCCTCAATAGCACCGGAAGGTTGGGGCCCAAAAGAGGGCGGAAATGCTACGTCACCCCTGCATTCTCGGGGGGCAAATGGCAACAAGGAAGCTGAATAGCACCAAAGAAAGGATGAGCAACCAGGTACAAAGCTGGCAAAAGGCAGAAGCACATGTTTCCAATCCTATTCAAGTCACACCAAAGCAAGGCCCACAAGTAAGGTCTGTCCCATGCGCAACCCGCCCCCCCTTCCACTCCCTTGCAATTCCCCCTGCAACCCATGATGAGTCCACAAAGGGTGGGGAAACATTGGGGTTGATTTTGGTCTGCTTGTGGGGCTTAGGGGAGGGTACATCGGGGGCTTAAGTCGCGATACCTGGTACCCTCACCTCCCCGTGTCCTTCCCCACTCCTTGTCCTTTCCGGAAAGAGGGTCGTGAAGCAACGGATACTTAGCTACCATATGACCCCCGTGACACAGGCCATACGGTCATCGCTCTTCCAAGTCCAGTGCTGAATGTCGCCTTGAGTTCGCCCAGTTGGGCTATCGAATGTTTCATAGGCTGGCTTGGGTTAGAACATGGCAGTTTACCTCACCCTCCCACTCTTTTGCGGCCTACACATCAGCTCACATTCACTGCTTCCCCCCTCTTCGCTCTCACTCATCATCTCTGCATCAGTGCTGTCTGCTGTACTCCCTGCATCAGTGCTGTCTGTTTCACTGTCCACCGTGTCCCAATTCTCCTCTGGTTCTTCGTCCTGCTCGGGCATCTCCTCCAACCCCAGCTCCCTCCACACTTCACTGGCCTCTTTCTCTCTGACTACCCCTGGCAAGGACAACTCTGCACCCCGCACAGCACATTTATCTGCCTGCTCGTTGCCCTCTACTCCTGCATGTGTAGGGACCCACTGGATAGAGACACTGTCCCCTAACAACTGCCAGCTCTGCCAGAGCTGCATCCACAGGTCACGGTGTGCCAGCGCGCCCCTCGACCCCACCCACGCATGCCTCTCCCACTTTGCACACTTGCCCTGCAGCCCTGCCCAGACAATTTCAGAGTCCGTCACTATATGTAACTTGATCCCTGGTGTTTTCCCCTGCACCGCTGCCAGCACTCCCCGCAGTTCTGCCCGTCCAATTGTTTGCTTTTCGTGGGCAGGAACTGCTGCCCGCACATTGCGCGGGTTACCAGCCGAATACCACACCCCATACCCTGCATGCGACACCCCTGCTGTCTCTGTCCGCGATCCGTCTGTATAGCATACTTCCCACCCATCCTTGAGCTTTTGATCTATTTCCCTCTGCTTTTCAGGCAGCAGAGACGCCCATCTGATCCATTTCGGCAGATGCCGCTGCCGTTGCGGCAGTATTGCTCCTGTAGGTGCTCGGGCCCCCCCCTGAAACATCGGTGCCCCAGAGATAAACAACTGCAGCTCTCTGTAAATGTGCATTGATTCCTGCCTATACAGTGAGGTCTCATCAGCGGTTGCCCACCAGAGCATAGTTGCTGCCCAGCGCCCCGCAAAATCCTGCACCGTAGGCGATTTGTCTCGAAACACCGCATCGCACCGCAGCCTCCATGACACGAATGAAGCCGCCCACAGGGACAGTCCTTGGGTGGATTGCAGCGCTTTCAGTGGGTGTGTCAGCAGGCTGTCCTGCAGGCTCAGCTGCTGCCCCGTGTTTGACCACAGGGGCCCAAATGACTTTACTACCACATCGGACGCAAAGCCCATAAATTTGCAGAACGCCACTGCATGTCTTGTAGTTTCAAGCACATCGCAAAGCACACACTTGGGCCTGTGGTACACATGCTGCGTGCGTGCGCCCACTGAGAGCTTTGCCCACAGCGCATGCCGTATATAGTCTTTCGCCCTGCCCGGTACCTTCACTGCTTCAAAAACACCCCACACATCTGCTGTTTGTCGCTCTGGTGGCGCCCCCAGGGGCTGCATAAACTGCAGGAATCTCCCCGACCCCATACTGCCCCACACTGGCGCCAGCTCCTGCACTCGTTGTTGCCGTAACCACTGCATCTGCTGCTCATAAATCCCCACCCACGTGGGTGCCACTACAAACGCCTCGCAGCTTAGAGCATCTCCCAACGTGATTACCCCTTTGCGCACCATCGCCGGCGCAAAGTACGTCCGCAATGCATCATTTCTAAACAGCACATTGTGCCAGATTGGCATACCCGACGCTTTCCCCACCACCGCCGGGTGTGGGGCGTTCCTCCGCAACTGTGAGAAGCACTTACACGACCGCTGCAACAATGAGCGCACTCCCCGAACCACTGCCAGCTGGCAGTAAGGCAGAAACCCCGGCGACAGACAGAGCCCAATTTCCCGGGCCCAAGCTGCACATACGTCAGCCCACGGTCCCGCGTACCGCCGCCGATGTTGGATAAAAGAGATCCACAGTTGAGAGAACAGGAATAGCGCATAGACCCTGAGCGGCTGGGTTTTTAGTCCCCCTTCCCGTGAATCCGCCGCCACCATGCTCGGGGCCAAGCCCCACGATGTCACGCCTAGCGCCATGGTGAAGACCATATTCATCGTCGAGATCACGCTAGCATCTGGCTCATACACTCTCGCAGTGAGGTTCACCAGCGGCTGAATCCACACTTTATATAACTCTGCTCGCTCCATCTGATCCAGAGGCAGTTATTTTAAGAACGCAGCTCGTGACTTCATCTTTGCTAACGCTGGTGCAAACGCCTGCGCACTGGTTACATGACCCAGTTGGATGCCCAGGTACCTTTGCCGCGGCACCACCTGGACGCCAGCCACCTGTTGCGGTACCGCCTCCCCGGGCGACTTGACCAAGACATACGTTTTTTTGTAATTGATGTGCAGCCCCGAATACGGACCGAATTGCGCTAGCGCCGCCAGAATCTTGCGTGCCACCGCGTCTCTCTTACGCCTCCTGCCCACAAATGAGATTAGCAGATCGTCTGCATACAGCAGCAGCTCCGCCTCTGGGCAGTCACGTTCGACGAGGAAGATGAGGAACACAGTCAACAGCGCAAAAATAGCCGGGGAGAGTGGATCCCCTTGGCGGATCCCTGAGCCCGGCACCATGCACACCTCCCGCACATATCCCGAGTCAACGCAAAATTGTACAGCCCCTTTGAGGGCCGACACCAACAGCCGGACATACGGCTCCGGCACCGAGAAGAATCGCAGCGCTGCTGCGAAGAAGGCATGTTGCACTGTATCGTATGCCTTCGAAAAGTCCACTAACAGCATATTGATGTGCTCTGATGATTCCCACATCAGGCGCGCCTTTTCTATGTGGTCTAGCATCCTGCGCCCTTTCATGAATCCTTTTTGACCACTGGGGATAATGATCTGCAGCGCATCCTGCAGCTGTATGAGTACCACTGTAGCCAGCCATTTGAACACCACATTCTGCAGCGCAATCGGCCGCATGTCCGCCAGCATGTCAGCCGTTGGCGTTTTCGGTATGTTCCTTTGCAGTGAGATGACCCACCCTGGGGGGCACTCCCCCACCCGCAAACACTCCTGGATTGCCCACAGCATCGGCCGGACACACTCCTCCTGCAGCGTCTTGTACTGGCAGGCCGTCAGCCCCTGGTGCAGATCCCTCCTTCATTCTCTCTAAGGCCGCCACTACAGTCGCCTCTGTCAGCTGCTGCATGATGGACGGCACAGCCCTCCGCAAGCGGGCTGGGATCGGCAGTGACTCCATCCACTCCGCGCACTGTTGCTCAGTTACGCCTGAATTTCTCATGATCCCCCCCCCGAACCCCTTAAATGCCTGTGCTATGGCAGTCGGATCCGTCACTCTATAACCCTTCGCATCCTTGATCGATGACATGTTTTTTCTTGCTTGCAGCTCTCTCATGAGTTTTAGCACCCTGTGCCTCCTTTCTTGCTTTTTTTGGCTTCGCTCCTGCTTAGTGAGCAGCTCTCGCTTAAGGGTCTGAGTCATACAGTGCTTCCATTCGTAATTCGTTTCATCCTGCCACAGTGTTGCCAGTACTGCATATGCTTGTCTCGCGGACTCTGGCGCCAGCCCCCTGTCCTGTAATAGTTCCCATCCTTCGGTTGGGACTGATACGGGCGTCGCCCTTCGTAAGATCGCACTTAGCGTGGACTCCATCCGTTTGGGATGTCGCCTGCGCCATGCAATTCCTTCAGATTGTAGCAGCGCAATCAATTGGTCCCACCACTGCATTACGGTGTCTGGCTCCCGGAGATGGTTGATTTGGTCAATTTTTCTTTTAATGTCGCCCACTGCCTCTGCATCAGCTAGCATTTCCACCGGGAACCTGAAGCGCGGTGCAACCCGCTGCTGCTGTTGCCTGCCCATCTGGCATATCACTGTACGGTGATCCGACTGCTGAGCCACCGAGGTGTAGGCACTTAGTATAAAGCCCCGCAGGTTCTCCGACACATGGATTTTGTCCAGCCTCCGGGGCCTCCACCTGGTGCAGTCCCGTCGGCGCCAGTCATAAGTGTACCCCGAGGGTCTGTCCTCCCTCTCCCCGTGCAATACATCCCATACGTCACACATTCCCGCGGATGTTAGACACTGTGCCTCTTGTGCCCGCGCCAACCGATTGTATTTGGCCTTGATTTTGCTCTCCTTGACCCCCATATTGTCAAGCTCTGGGATCATGTACGAGTTGTGGTCACAGAGCATGATCACTGGTAGCGCCCTGCCTTTCAGGTGAGTTTCAATTTTTTCCCATTGCCTCTGCCTCTCTGGTGCCTCATGATGAAGATGGCCTGCTACCACCAGCACCTTCGTGGTGGTCACATGCTCCAGCTCCCCAATCACGATCCTGTGTCCCACGTGTGCCTGTGATACCAGTCTCCAATGCAAATGTGACCATAACAGCATTACTCCCCCCCGATAGTCCTGGGTGGTAGGGACAGCTGCCACTCCAAAGCCCTGCTTTTCGAGCCAAAATCTTTGAGATTCCATCTCCGGGCTCGTGGAGATGTGGTGCTCCTGCACCGCGCATATGTGAATGTGCTGGTCCTTCAGCAGCCGGACCAGCAGCCTTCGTCGTTGCTCCTTACAACTCGCTGGCCGCGCCAGCCACCCATTTACATTGGACGTGGCCACTGCTGTGTGGCCTACGAGCCATCCCTCGTCACTCATCTCTTCCTCTTGTTGAACTTGATCACGTCACACTCCATCGGAGACGTATCTGACGCCGCACCGGAGCTCTGGGACTTATGCTGCGAGTCCCCTTGCCTTGTTCCTCCAGCCTTTGCTCTGCGGGCCGCATACTCTGCGCTCGATATGACTTGCATGACACATCCTCCATCAGACGCCCCGAATACTGAGCCATTGAGCTCTTTCACGCTGTGCGCCGGCACAGATAGGCGCCACGTCATCGTTCGTATTTCTCCAACTGACCATCGCATCCTCTTCAGCACCACTTTGTCCAGGCCAGCCGTGCCCAGGACATCCGAGAGTGCTGGCATACCCCACCACGGAGGAACATTGATGAGGAACGCGTTCGCCGTGTCTCCCCACTCCGGTGGACAGTCTGCTATGGCCTCTGCACAGTCTTCTGGGTTGACAAAGAAACCTGTGGACTCGTCTTTCACCTTCAGCCCATATGTGGCGGTCGCCTTCTCCAGCTGCTCGGTGAAGAGCGCATTCGACTCCTTGCTGAGGCCAACGCGGATCTTGTTGAATCCTACCACCTGTATCGCCACCCCAGACGACACCTTCAGGACTCCTTCAGGCTTGTGCTCCTAGAACCTTGCCAAGACATAGCTAAAGAGGAAAGCCGCGTGCTGTCCCCTCTTTTCCGCTGAGATATACAACTCATATCTATGCTCTTTGTCGTCAACGCCGTCCCCTTTGTACCACCGCAATGGCATCACACTAAACCGTGCCTTGCGTCCAAACATCTCAACTAGTCGGTGTGCATCTGCCAGCTTCAATTTGCAAAACAGGTACCTGGATTGCCTGGTGTCTGCACCTGGGACCACCACTGCCTCAGCCTTTGTGATATTGAGCTCGTCAAACAGCTCTGCCTCCCAATCTTGCCTGTACTGGACCACAGTCATTTTATCATCCTCTGCTGGCCCCTGGAAAACACGGACATTGGTATCCTCTCCTGGCATGAACATCCTCAACTGCCGGAACTTTGGCTGCTGCTGTGACTGCCTGCTCTCTGGCGTTGATCGCAGCACCCACGCCATCAGCTGCTTTTTTAGCACAATGGACCCCAGCGGCCGGTCTGCCTGGACGACGATGCACGGGTTAAACGTGACATTGCCTCTGACTGCTAGCGCCTGATTCAAGAACGGTTCCGGGCTGTCCTGTACGTCTTCAAACAGCACCAGCGTCAACTTATTGAGCTTGTCCACCCCAGCAATTAATTTCTGGATCACCTCATTGACACTCGCCATCTCAGACCCAAATGCACACACTGTGACGTTAGGATGTGCCCCGTGGAATATCTTGGTCAGCTGTGATGTCTCAGCCCTGTTGACAATGGACAGCTTGTACGACACAGCCCCATCGTCCAAATCTGCTCCTTTCTTCACCCAGAATTGATCTTGGAGCCAGTAGTCCGTATCGTCAATCCCAGACAGTACGACCAGCTGCTTGCTGTCCAAGGGGACGATGACGTCATCCCCAACCGTTGCCTCTGCGACACGCAAGTCGGCACCCGCTCGGCCTGACTGTGACGCGCGCTGCGACATGACCTTCGGCGTCCGCTCAGCAGTGACCCCACACGGGGCTTTGCATTTGCATTATGAAGACACCGAAAAAAATAGACACGAAAAAAAATAGACACTCAGAAAGTGTCCTTTCCGGAAAGAGGGGGGGGGGTCACCTTGTCAACCTCAGCATTTCGCTGCGGGTAAGTGTGTCGTCTTGCAGGACAATGTGTTGTGAGGCACTGCCACTTGTATCCCTCGTACTTTGGCAGGACTTCTCTGAAGTACCTGTGAAATGGTACCTGATGCCACAACCATTTCACAACAGACATCCCCGAAGGCAAGTGGGTTCCAAAGGACCTACCGGCACCTGTTATTGCCAAGCCTCCTGCCAAAATGGCCAAACCACCACCCAAGGGTGTTGTCCAAAGCATCCATGTGGAAAGTGGTGAGCATGTTAAGGAATTCAAGGTCAAATGGAGCAAGACGAAGAAGTTTTTCACCAAGCTAGTCAAGGAATAAATTTCATTACATTGGCAGCCCATTGAGTGCATGCATGATTTCAATATTGTTGCAATACTTGCTTTCATTTGTCACTGTGTGGTGACCGTGACAAGCTTTGCACACCAAAGTTTCATGCTTTGTTTTGGCAGGCACCCGGCCCGTGGCCCTGTGCGTCGCTCCACATGCTAGACCTAAGGCATGGGGTGCAAGAAATATCAGGACGGTGACACACACCCATGGCCGCTCGCACCTTCCCCTCCCGGGGCTGTCTGTCCGTTCCCTGTGCGTGATGCTGGCCCCCACGGGTGCTGCTAGCCCTTGTAGCCGCCTGCCCCTGCAGCCGCCTGCAGACCTGGTCACACATCCACCACAATGACCGCACTATCCCCACCCATTGTCGGAACGCCACAATCTGCATTGCAGGGGGTGGGTTCACATGCTCTCCCGGCACAGCCGCCCGTGGGTGCCCTCTCCTTCTGCCGCTATGCACGTGGTGCCGCATTTCACCCCACTGAGGATTTTCAGTGATGCTCCTCCATGGAGCCTCCACGGCGCCACCACTCTGATCGGGGCCTGCCTCCATCAAGGCCATCGGCATGGGCACCGAAATCGGGCCGTCACTTCCTCCTAGTGCTCGCAGCGCAGGCACACCGTGAGGAACAGGTGCCACATTCCCAAGTGCAAAGGCACCAATGTGATTCCCACTTACAAGTCGTCTCTAAGGAGCTACCTCCATACAGGGGTGCATGGCTCTCGGCGGCCGCCACTTCTGTGGCGCATGGATATGCCACTCTTGCTCTTCCGCCCTGGACACCGGGACAATCTTTGAATCCACGCTTTGTTGCGTGGCCCCTCGAGTTGGGGTTAGGGACTCACAATCCATGCTTTGTTGCGTGGCCCCTCGAGTTGGGGTTAGGGACTCACTCGGCGGCCACGCAAGATGAGGCAGAGGACGAGGCAGAAGTGTGTGTGTTGTGTTGCCAACGGCGCTCCACCGTTGCAGTTTGTGATGAGTGTAAGGAGCACTATTGTAATGAATGTATTGACACCCACACTTGTGGGACCAATGTTGTTTGTTAAGTACACTACAAATGACAGTTGGAGTGGTTGAAATCACAGATATTGCTTTATTATGCAACGTGCTTTGTAGGGAAGGTGTGCAGTGCAATGTGGTCTACTTGGGGGGCTTCTCCATGAGAGGGTAAATCTGGGGCTGAAGTCGGGATAGTTAATAGAAAAGTAGCGCACCGGGCGCGCGCCGGGCAAACATTCCCCCAAAAAGCATTGGCGTATCACATGGCTTATGGATCATTTCCTGTGTGTCATCGTTTCTAAACAAGGGGTACGGTTTGCAACTAATTTGCGAGATGCAGCGTGGTGGAGTGCTTGCTAACATTTACTAGGTAATCCAAGTAGATGTGGCGCAAGCCAAGAACGATGGATAGACAGCAGGTGTTCTTCTTCTTCCTTTTTTCAAGCTAAAGTGCGCAGATTTTGGGGCAATATGGAGGCCTTTTCTCAGGCATATCGTGGCGGCAGGGGCGAACTGAAAGGCTCTTTGACGGCAAACCGAGCAGGCATGGCATATACTAGCTGCTATCCTCCGTTTGGCTGAATAAAGCGGGGGTATGAAGGCTTAATTGGACAAAAAATGGCCATTTTTGACCCAAAGACGTGTAGATTCCAGAGAGCACCTTCCAACTTGGTGTCCACACCTCCAGGCAGCCATCATTGAGTTTTGAACTCAAAATTTGGATTTGGCAAGGGTACACATGTCATGGCACAAGTACACCAATTGTATCTGGGATGGGAGTATCTGGGATGGGAACATCCGTTTTTTAAGAATCACAAAACGGATTTTGGACCTGCTTGTTGTTGTTGCTTGTTAGCTAGATATGTAGGGAGGGGTGTGTCTCAATTTATGACCAGAGTGTTGGACATAAGCATTATGAATATTTTTTGGCACCAAGGGCGCCAGAGAAAGTTTTTTCACCTACACAATATGTCCACAACACGCCGCGCTGCAATCCATGCTCCATGGCTTGGCCTCACACGCCCAGATTTCGCCCCATTGCACCATGCATCCACGCAATGCTCCCCCCACCACCCTTTCTGTGGACTTCTTCTCTTTGCAGCTCTGTAGGGCCGCCATTCAGGAGGTACGTGTGTGTTTTCTGTGTGTTGCATCCTTAGTTTTGTCTGGGTAGCCCCTTGCCCACCACAATCCTGTTCCAGCTTATCCCCACTCATATTGTATGCTTGCTGTTTGCTACGTGCTGCTTGCCATCTACTATTTGCAAAAATGATGAATCGGATTGTGCAGCGATTGTCAGCGATGCATGTACGAAGTGCACATTGAATACCCATTCATGACAAATATTGTGTGCACTCCATCGGGTAGCAGCAATTAGTCGCTTGCTATGATATATGTAGGTGGAAATATTACATGGAACTGGAAACGCCCCCTTGTACACCATCTGAACAGTACAGAAAGAGGTCACATTCATGCCAGGGCGGTAGTGCAGAAAGCTGCTGTAGCTGTAAGCGGTTTTATTTAGATGGCGGGTCAGTGATTGGTTAGGGACTGGGTTAGGGCTGCCGTTGAGCCACGGCTAGAGGTCACGGCATGCAGACTGCTGATGCCCACGGGGGGTGCCCCAGGGCCTTCTGTGAACTGCACAGACATGGACCAAGCCATAGTGGGAAGAAAATGGAGTGGGGAACACACAGACGGAGGATATGAGAACATGAACAGGGCACCTGTGCTTGTGCCATGCTGAGGCAAATACATGGTGAGTGCAAACAAAACATAAGCATTACTCAGGCATCGAGCGGGGTAAAAACTGCCAGCCCGTGATGACTGGTCAGTATGCAAAGCGGCAGGTGCCAGAAATCAGGGGCAGTTGCAAGGCAACCGAGGCATCACAATACATCGAGGCCTGTGGCACGTAACCCACATCAGCCGGAGTAGTGCCCAATCCCTGCCGAGGGTTGGTGGCTTCGTGACCGTAACTGAAAGAAACTGTAGTACTACACAGCTGCAGGGATGAAAAAATATAAAACGAAAGCACGAAAAAGATAAAGGAAAAAAACAGCATTGGATGGAGCAGTGGAGAGACATTGGTGGTTATTACAATTCTGGGTAGTCAGTGACGTGCACACCATTGGTCCCTTGTTCTCTTGTTCTCCAGAGGTCAGGTTGATGTCAAAGTAAACAATGTATTGTGTCAGGCTTCCATGCGCCATGCTCCTGCGCCACTCAGCCACACCTGTGCCTTAAGCATCGAAGAGTGTGTTGTGCGGCTTGCGGTATGTGTTTTGTGGTGCATTTGCCCTACTTGTGTGAAAAGGCACGTAAATTTGTTCCTGTGTGCTGGCAGGCACCGACATCATGATGCCTGTGTCCCTGATGCATGCAGTGCCCAAGCGACACCTGGTGCAAAAGTTATGATAAAAAAATGCATCTTACACACACACGCACACGCACACATATACACACAAAACACACTACGTTTCGAAGGCAGATCCAACACCGAAAACACACATGGAGCTGTACATGCCACAAACTGGAGCCTCCAGCAAACATTTATTTTGTCTGCAAACAGGTACCGCATTCACACCACGCAACACAAGCACCACAACAATGGGCACACAACGGGTCAAGAGCACACATGTTTTCCGGGATATGCCAGCGGAGCTTCAAAGGGAAGGGGACAAGGAAAAGCGAATGCCGAGAAGGCGGAGATTCGGAGGAGGGACAGGGCATGCCATGGGGGCAGTTCAGGAACCCAAGCCCTGCGGCGTGAGGGAGTGAGAGGTGATCCGGAAGGGCGCGGGAGGTGGCGTCATTTGTTATTGTCGGTTTCATTTGTTTCCCATGAAATTCGCAGCATTGTGACTACACATAAGAGGGGGGTTAGAAAATGGTTGACCACGGATCGTAAGTGGAAAACCAAAGACCAGTCTGACAGATGCACAAATGGACCTCCCAACGCACCCGACGAGCGGCAATGGTGTTGTCGGCCCGACGTGTCGCCGAAAAGCCTGCTGCTCCCCACGGGGGGAGGGAGGGAGCGGATCCGAGTCCCCACTTAAACGCCCGCTGCCCCAACGGGGCATGCCCTCACAAGGAGGAGAAGTGGGGTGGGGGGGGGTAGTGCCCTCGGGACCAAGCCTAACACTATGCGAGAAAGGGCAAGGGGGCATGGGGCACAGCGGGCTGACAGGTGGGGCCATAAAGAATCCACGAAACGGGCATAGGGGCACAGGGAGTTCATGGGACGGGCAAACGCGGCGGACGGAGGGTATTGGTCAGCGGCTGTGAACCGTAAAAAGCAGCAGGCCACATTCATAGGCATCGGGAGGGGGGGAAACATCGGCCGGTTCGCCGCAGGTGCCGAGCCATGCCCGTCAGTCGTCCAGGGGTTCGGCTGCTTTGACTGCTGCACAAACCAACGCGGCCGCCATCGCACTGGCAGTGACCTGAGGGACGGCAGAGATGAGGCGGGTGCTCTGGCAGATCGGGGGAAAAAGCACCAGACAGAAAGACCTGTACCCTTGAGGCAAAGAATGGGACGCAGGTGCGTGCGCGCGCGCGCGCGTGTGTGTGATCTGTACTTTTAGAGGTGGATCCTTGTGCAGCGTTGGGCTGGACGCCCCATTTGGCTCAGGTCTGCTGAGGCCTCTGTGGAACGTTGGTCCTCTCCCTTCTGCGGAATCAGAACCTCTGTAGTTTGCTGGTTAAGTAACCAGAGTGTTGGCTCTCCCGTGCCTCGTCAGAAAAAGCGGGCGGGCTACGGTGTCCTCGGCCGCAGTCTCCTCCAGCCCCTGTGGGACAGGCACTGGGGGGGACCGGGGCGGTGGTGTTTTTGGCCTCCTGCGCTTGGGGGCTGGAGGGGTGATTGGTTGGTGTGGGGACCTCAGCAGACCTGGTGAATGCCGTGTAGGCCTTTGCAGGCACGTGTGTGTGTGTGTGTGTGTGTGCGCGCCATAAAGGCTGAGTGGGTATCCCGCCAGGCTCCAATAGGAGGGCCTAATTGGTGCTACATGGCTCGCCATGGGTTTATGTGTGCTTCCGGTGTCACCAAATGATCACCCAAGCCTGCCCCAAGGATCCGTAGCGGTTATGGGAGAGCACCCACAAAGGGCGATTTTTCAGCGTACCGATGCTGGCCTGAAAACGGTTGATACTTCCGGGTGTATGCACCCGTTCGCCTTTTGGGGAGGGAATCCTCCACGCCTGGACAGAGTGTTCCTTAAAGGGGGGGGGGGGGTCCGAGGGGGGGTTTGGTTTGGTTTGGGTCAACGCCTCCCCCGGATGACCAGACCCACAGTCAGCGCAACCGTCCCTGCGCGACTCGACTGGGTTGGGCGCTCTCGGCTGTCGCGGTCTCAAGGCGTG
Source organism: Eutreptiella sp. 'Long Island Sound 2002' (assembly GCA_964036045.1). Lineage (NCBI taxonomy): Eukaryota > Euglenozoa > Euglenophyceae > Eutreptiales > Eutreptiaceae > Eutreptiella > Eutreptiella sp. 'Long Island Sound 2002'. The sequence goes on along the minus strand of OZ038380.1, from coordinate 184,431,190 downwards.
CCGGACTGCTGACAGCCCCCGAACCCCGCGGTGGCACACGCGGGAGGGAGATACCGCCGTGCCTGTGTGTGTGGTGTGCGCGCTGCTGGGGTGCCTTTGGGTCTGAGGCGGGGGGGGGGGGGGGCGACGTGCGTGTCGGGTGGTTTGTCGCCTGGTGGTCCAGGCGCCGGCAGGGAGGCAGTGGGCGCCTGACCCTGCCCCCGGGCCTGCCCGGGTTGTTCACCCGAGTGGCGGTGCTACTGTCCACGTAAGCGGGGGGGCCCAGAGGGCACACCACCCAAGTGACCGCTCCCTTCGGGGTCCGAGGGGGGGGATGGGGGGGGGGGGGCTGTGGGGTGAACCCCCCACCCCCCCAGGAGACCCTGAGTTGTTGGAGGCGGCGAACAAATTTTTTGGCCTGAACTGACTTGCGCCAAAGGCACCAGAAAAAAATTTTGATTGGCCGAAGGCCCGGAAAAAATTTTGCCCAATCACTTAAGGGCGCGGGGGTTCCGAGAGGGGGGGTGGGGAGTGTCAGACCCCCCCCCCCCCCGGAGGTGCTGAGTTGTTAAGCAAAACTCTGCGCCTGGATAGGTGGGTTGGTGGTCCACCCATTGGGTTGGAGGTGAAGCGGGCGGGGCAAAATATGGCGAGAGGTGGGGGGGACGCTTATGATACCACCGTCGTCGTGGATGCACACTGGATACAGAGACCTCTTCTGCTTCCACACAGGGTACACAACGACATGCTTTTGGGACGCACAGCAGCGTCAAGACTAGTTTCCAGCTGATTAATGTGAATTGGGGCAGAGGAGCCATTGGACACCCCAAACATCACTGTGCCTCCCAGCCACAAAACTAGGGATCCTGACAATTGAGAACTGGGCAATCCCACTGTTGGTGACCGTCGAACACTGGATACTCAGCAGAAGCAAAAGCGTTCTGCAAAACGTCCCCCTCTGAAGCCCCATTTCGCAACCTCCAAAGGTCAGGATGCACCAATTCGGGGGGGGGGGGTGACCACATGCGCGAGGCCATCCATCAATCTACATGGCCCATGGGCACCGCAAAAATATTGAATTTGACGACTTGAGGGAGAAAATATTGAGGCTGACAGTTTTGCTGCGGACACTTGGGGAAAATGTCGAGGTGATCAGAGGGTTTGTGTGGTTGCGTATCACTGTGGCTGTGCATGTGGTCGTGCATGGAGTTGTGCAGGGGGTCATGCATGTGGTTGCGCACGCGGCTGTAAATATGGCGGTGCGTGTGGTTGTGCATGTGCGTGGGCGTGTGGTTGTGCATGTGGTTGTATAATAATAATATCATATGGCAGGCTATTGCTTAAGGACCCCAAGGGGGGGGGGGGGGGGGGTTGGGCCCTGGCCAGCGCCGGCCGACCGACCGACCGACTGACCGACCCACAACAGGAAAATTGTCCTCCAGCAAATTTCAAAGGGGCCGGAAATTTGAGGCCGATTGTAGGTACACAAACTTTTTTTGGCATCCGACCGACCCCCCCACCCGGGGGGGGCGGGTGCAGGTCGTGGTGGGTGTGGTTGTGTATGTGGCCGTGCCGAAGACGCCATGATCCGAAGGCAGTGACATAGCCACGGGGACGCAGGTGGGGGTTGTGCATGGGGCTGTGCATGTGCAGACAGCACGCCCTGTCACCTTTTCAATTGCCCTCCGTTGCCCGCGCGCCGCGACTCTATGGGGCATGTCAAGCACAGCAATACACACGTGCGCCAGCATCGCTAGCTCTCGGTGCGCCTCCGCCAGCTTTTGCCTCCGCAGTTCTCGGAACTCACTGTACTCCTGCAAACAGTGGCCCCGCGTGGGTGTGCAAGACAACCAATTCCTGGAACTCGAGATTTATTGCATTTTTTTGGCCCCCGCGGCCCACAATGTTTTACCAGCGCCCGGCCAGCACCCTTCCCCAGCCAGGCTGGGGGTGAAAGAAGCTCAGCCGAAGAGGCGGAGCCGAAGAAAATTTTGTCCTTCTTATTTTTGCTCAGAAGCGTGAGGCTTCGGAGGCTCACAACGTTGCTGGCTTAGCCACAGACAAAACAAAAGATGACCATCAGACCTGAAACGCCGTGATTCGGGGTGGAGGGGCTGAGGTGGGGTGGGGTCGGGGCGGTCGGACCCGGTCCAGATGGGGTGGGGGGCGGAGGGGGGGGGCAGCCAGAGGGGTGTGTGGAAAAGAGTCGGGAAGGTAGGCGTAGAAGGTGCTTTGCGCCTGGATGGTCGAAAGCCTCCTCCGGGTCCATGGGCACTTCTAGCAGCCCCCCCTCCTCCAGGTTATAGGGCCCCATGTAAGGCGGCTATCTCGTCGGGGAACAGGGACCAGTGGTGGCTGGGGGGTGATGCACAGGCACGTGTGACGCGCCGACACATGGTCGCCCCAGACCACAATCATAGGCGAGCAGTGGTCTGCACCACCGTCCCACCGTTGCTGGGACTATGCGCCATCCAAACCGCGAAGGCGCGTTGCGGCACGCGCCCGGTCGGTTGCGTGCGCGCGCGCGCTGGTGTTGGCCGGCGATCGGCCCTCTGTACCTGCCACGCCTTGGGTATACCGACTCATCCTTTTCAAATGACGGAGCGCCTTCGGTGTGACGTCCCACTGACATCGTCACGAAGGGGCAAGCCGCTGTAAAGGCAGTTCAGCTGCCCCCGCGCCCTGGGAAGGCTCAGCTGTAAAAAAAGGAAAAAAAAGGAACTCCGCCCAAGCATTAGAAGCGAGGGGGGGGGGGTCAAGGGGGCCTGGAACCCAAGAGTTTGTGCACAACAAAGGGCCCAAATCGATATTTCCTTTTGTAAGTTTCATTTTTCCCCACTATGAAATCCGGGTCTTGAGGGGGGGGAGGGGGTCAAGGGGGGATGACCCCCCTCCTCCTACGGTTGTCTGCCGTTGTAAGACATCCCTGCTCTGCCCCCGTCCCCCCACCCGTAGGCCAGGCAAAACACATCGCTGACTGCACAACAGGTTGATTGTCCATCATTGATGGTCTGCCCCCCCCCCTCCCGGCGAGGGCTGGGGTTACGCATCTCGGGCTCGGGTTGCCCTGGTGCGCTCCCTCCCTCTCAGCCTTTGGGGAAGGCGGCCCGGTACCCTCCGCCGGGTGAGGGCTGATGATGCACCCGGTCATGACGGATGCTGATGTGACGTCGCCATCGGAGGTGATCGGGCAAATGCGGTGAACAGAGGGCGTCTTCAACGGGGCCCCTTGGACCGCGACTGCAACGAGGCATTGGTTGTCAAGTGAGGCCGCTGACGGCGTGTCATCTGGTGACAGTACTCAGGGCCCAGGGGTGCATTGGAAGATGGGGCATTGGCATGACGCCCGGGTTGGTTTCTCTGTCTGCCGCTGGTGGCGCCATTTCGCCAATCGGCCGATGGCCACTCGCCGCCCTTCCCTTCCCTTTCCTTGAATGAAGGTCCACCAAGTGTTTTGGTCCGCCGTTTCTGAGTCTCCAGAGGGGGGGCTACCCGCCGTGTGACATTCCGTCGGGTTGTTATTTCTTTACGGGGCCCTGGACAGTCACCCGTTCTTCCCTTCGCATGTTGCGTCGGGTCGCTGCTTTCTGTCGGCCGCTGCGGCCGGTGCTCTTGCTGGTGTCGTTTCCGCGTTCGCGGAGCCCAGTGGGTGGTGTGCTGGGGCTGTGCCGGATGTGACATGGTGTGTCTCCAGAGGGGGGGCTACCCCCCCCCCCCCTTCCCCCCAGGGCGCCCAGCCTATGCCCAGCCACTGTCTGCGGTCCGTGTCCACCAGCAGCGCCAAGGGGGCTCTGGTCCGTTGGACTGCGGACGCTGGTCGGGGGCTGGACCGTGGCGTCGGGAGGGCGGTCCAGGGGGACGCGACCGGGGGCGGACCGGAAATGCAAAGCGCCACGTGATCACCGCCACAAGTACCCCCCCCTTCCCCCCCACGCGCCCCCGGGCGGGTCCGCTGCGACAACCCCCCGGAAGACACGTGGAAAGTTCGTCGCACTGACTGCGATGCGCCATGGGTCATGGGGGAAAGACGTGCCGCGGCCGCAGTCCGGAGACGGGCTCGGCCGCGACAGTAACCGCCCCCAACCGCTTTGGCAACCGCCTCCAACCGCCTGTCCCACCGCCTCTATGGCCTCTTCCCTTCTAATGCATCCCTGGGGGGGGGGGGGGGCTGGAGGGGCACCCCCCCCCCCACCCACCCCGACTGGTGCTCCGTTGCCAAGTGTAACTCGGGGGGTTGCAGCCAGGGACTCGCAGGGGCGCCTCCGCTGACGCCGCACCTGATTGATGGTGGCCTCCAGCTGGTCGTTCACGTCCGCATCAACCCACTTCCGTTCGAACGTGCGGCTGGTCAGCTTCATCTTCCCGTTCATGGGGTTCTGCCCGGGCTTCGCCCCTGCGCAGGACGCGGGTGTACTGGTCAGAGGGCGCCGCTTCCGATGTGCGCCAGAGGAATGGAGTGAGGGTGGGTGGGGAGTTGGGGGTGGGGCTTCAGGTCGTCCACCTGCCGGGCGCGGGGGGGGGGGGGGGGCACAAGGCCTCGGTATCAGATTTTTTGCCTCTGGCGGCGCCTATTGGCCTCTCGCCACTGCTCATTCTGACCCTCTGTGGGTCCGAACGTGTTTTGGTTGTGTCAACGGGCGGGGGGGGGGGGTTGCCCCCTTCCCGTTTGGCGCGATGGTCAGTCCTGCCAACCGCTTCTCGCCCCCCAACGGCCCTCCAACCGGTTTGTACCCGCCAGAAATTGCCGTACAACCGTTCCAACCGCCGGTAACCGCTTTTGTAGCAATTTTTGAAACCCAGCTTTGGCTCCCCATCAGTTAAAGCGCCCCCATCCCGGGGGGGGGGGGGGGGCAGGGCTTTTTCTTGGGGGTGGGGGGTCCAGCCCCCTCCCCAAAGTGGTGCTGAGTCTTTTAGAGGTGCCGAAGAAAATTGTTGGTCGAAACTAATTGACGCCAGAGAAAATTTTTGATTGGCCGAAGGCCTGGAGGAAAACGTGGCCCAATATTTTATAGGGAGGGATGGGGGGGTGGGGTGGGACCCCCCCAGCCCCACCCCCAGTGGTGCCGAGTCGTTAAAAACAGCCCTGGGGGGGGGGGGGTGGCACAAGGCCTTGGTGGTTGGCTTTGTTAGCCTGTGGCGGCGCCTATTGGCCTCTCGCCTTTGAACCTTCTGCTGTGACAAGCAGGCATCTGTACTACTGTAGGCATCCGCACTGCCGCGGGCATCCACCTTCCTGGGGGGGGATCCAGAAAGCAACTGCTGCCCATGGCGTCTTCCCCTGACGGCCTGATCAGTGCCCGGTATGCGGTCATCACGAAGACCCCAGGCTGGGAGGTGCTCACCACAACCAGCAACGTGAATGTCACACAAGGCCATGGGTGCTAGCTCACCAATGTGTGACTTGCTGGTAGTGCGTTGCAGTAATATCTTCTGTGCTCTGCGCCATTCATGGCAAGCGCGTTGCAGAAATATCTTCGCTCAGAGTATTCGCACTCTGTCCACGGCGGAGTATCTTCCTTGCTGGCGGTAGTGAGCAGCCCCGCCCACCAATACGCCCCACAAGAGTGCACGGCAGTGCCCGGTCCATATTTAGGGACCATCCCCCACACTAACGGCCCAAGCTCAACTGTCCACTGCAGGCCACTGTGGCAATGCAGTGCGACGGAGCTGTGGCAGGCCCTCACGCTCTACCAGGCCTTCCTTCGCCGAGGCCTACCTGGGAGCTACGCCTGTGGAACGCGATTCCCTTCTGCGCTCTGCGCCATTTGTGGCGAGAGTTTGAGGGGGGGGGTAACAACCTGATGAACGTGAGCTAAGCGGACCTGCCCACCAACTGGCAATCAGACCGAGCGGGAAACCCCCGTCCATTGCACGAAGACAAACAGGGGGAGGGGGGGGAGGCTTGGTCTGAGACATAGACCCCTCGGCAGAAAAGGTGGGCCAAAGGCCCCGTTCAGGGGTCACCCGCACTAGCTTGGCCGGGCGCACTGGGGCTCATGACCACCCACCCCACGGTCGACCACCATGCGCCACTGGGCGGGGGGGGGGGGGGCTGGGCACTCCCTCTTTCCCCGCCGGCTGAGGCGGGTCGGAATGAAGAGTGAATGGGTCCCGGTGGCGGGGGCCTCAGAATGCGCTTCCCCTCACGTAATGCCCGTTCTCCAGAGGTCTTAGCTCCTTCCGTGGCCATAATCTGTGGAGGCCCAAGACTCTTGTAGGTCAGAGTGCACTCGAAAACGAAGTGAGTGACCGCCTGTTTAAGGGAGCGCCGCCACACGGCGAGTGCAGCAACTCCCAAGAATCCAACACCTCCAAATATTACCACAAATATGACTTCCCATATGACTCAAAAGCCCCGGTCATCCCCCAGCATCCCCCCATTATACCCCATCGTCCCCCCATTATTGCTCCAGTATTCCCCACTATCCTCCCCACGATTCCACTCTGTTGTGCCTTCCCACACAAACTCTATCGGCATAATGGGAGGTGATTCACTTGCCAAAATCAAATGAACTTCCCGTGCCGAAGGCTCCAAAGCTTGGGCAGGCGCACAGGCCTGCCATACACGAGATGCGTCTTTCCGGATACCGAACGCTCCATTGGTTCACTCCCCGACACACACCCCGTCGTTGTGGTGTGGCATGGGTATCCACGCAAATGCCAATTTGGCCGCCTACATGGACATGCCCACAGCCTCAGTGCACCGCAGGGTTGCGGGCAAGCATGTGCGGTCCCTTGGAAAAAGTTCTTGTGCTGCGGCATGCTGCGGCATGCTTCTACCTGCACATGTGGGTACCTACGCATCTGTGGGAAATTGAACTAACAAACAAGAGACAACATGCACAACACTGTTGGGCCGAATGGGTGTGCTTGGTGTTGACTGTTGACTGGATGTTGTTGGTGCAGATGACTGACTCATGACAAGACAAATAAAAACAAACTGGGGAGACATGGGGCAGGCAGAATGTCTCCCGTGCAAACAGAGCAGGAACAGGCAGACAGACACATGAACTCAAAAAATTGGATGCTGCGGCATGCTGCGGCTGCACATGCTTGGTTGCGGGGCCGAGGAGGGTTGCCTGTCTTGGCAACAGCATCGCACACCTGGAGAGGCAGGCGGGCCGGGAATCAAGGCCGCAAAGTGTGGGTGTATGAGCAGGCATCCATCGGTTGGCTGGTCGTCCACCTCTGCCGGAGTACTGCTGCTGAGCCACCCGTCCGCTGGGAACGCAAACTTGGCCTGGGCGGTAGCGAGATGGTGCGACATGTGACAGGGAGTGTGGCGGTGCATGAGAGACGGCCGTGCATGTGGCAGGCGCCATAGCCAAATGCACTGCCTCGTGCACCGCCTCATGCCCTTTGGTTCTCAGGTCACTACGTCCCCAGCCACTCCATCCCCCAAATGCTTACGGGGTGTTGATCATCTGGCGCAAGCGATTGGGAGCGCAGTCCGGTGGCACGATCCGCATCGCCGAGCAAACATTTTGGCTTCTCGGTGCAGTCGATGATGTCCTCTGGGGGACAGCCTCCCATTGAGGGGTGGCTGGCTGGGTCTTGTAGACCCCTCGAACTTGCCTTCCTCCTACTAACTGGTAGGCGAAGAAGCCAACGGCGGCGGCGACAGGGGCCAACAGCATGGCCTTGAAGCCAGGGCTCAAAGAGGACTGCAGCGCAGGGGGCTGGTGGAGAGTACTCGAAACTCCATGCCCCCCCCCCTTTGTCCAAGCCACGCCCCCCCCCCCTTTGTCCAAGCCACGCCCCCCCCCCCTTTGTCCAAGCCACGCCCCCCCCCTTTGTCCAAGCCACGCCCCCCCCCCCTTTGTCCAAGCCACGCCCCCCCCCCTTTGTCCAAGCCACGCCCCCCCCCCCCTTTGTCCAAGCCACGCCCCCCCCCCCCCTTTGTCCAAGCCACGCCCCCCCCCCCCCCTTTGTCCAAGCCACGCCCCCCCCCCCCCCCCTTCCCACGGCTGGTGTAGTTGAGACAAAGCACAGCCTACACACCACCTACAGCTGTATCAATACCTCTTGAATGGGACGTCGCGGCAGGTCATTATCCTGACCTTTGCGACAATATGGCGCATGGATGGGAACCACAAATGAACTGAAATTGACAGTCTGCAGCAGCCTTCTCGGGTGGTGTCGAGTGCGGGGGTCGGGGGGATAGACCGCCCCCAGCCGGACCCCACCCAAAGGGGCCCACCGGGGGAAGTAGTAGAAGCGGGGGAGGGGAGGGGGGGTCTGGGACCCAAAAATGTGTGTATCAAAAATGGCCCGACACGATTTTCCCGATGGTAAATTTCGTTTTTCTCCCGCGATGGTCACTTTGGTCTGGGGGGGTTTGGCATGACGCCAGCGTTGGTTTCTCTGTCTGCAGCGGGCGGCGCCAATCGGCTAATGGCCACTCGCTGCCCTTCCCTTCGCTTTCCTTGAATGAAGGTCCACCAAGTGTTTTGGTCCGCCGTTTCTGTTTCTCCATCGGTGGCGGGTCGCGTTGACCACAACATTCCGGATCCATACGGCCCTGCCCTTCACCTCAAAGAGCACGCGGCAATGCTCATGGCAGAATGCTGCCATCGCGCGTCATCCGGTGTGGTCTTGGGGGGGAGGGGGGGGGAGGGGCTCCTCCGACAGGCGTCAGCCGTTCGAATACACCCCTGGCCTCTACATCGGGATGCATTGCGGGCAACAGGACGGTGCTAGACCCCCCTCCCCCTTCCCACCGGGATGTGCCTGACACAGGGGAAGGGACAGAGCGGGGGCGCGCCAGAGCAGCACGCGCGAGCCCCAGTGCGTGTGGTACATGCGACATACAGTGTGTCACGCAGCCCCTGCCGCCCGTGGCCTGCAGCCTAGGGGCCCCCGGCCTAGCGCCGGGACATAGCGGCAGCAACCAACCAACCAACCAACCAACCCTTCCCAAGCCCCCCGCCCGCCGTCCCCGGTGGCCGCCCCCGTGCTGCGCATGCGGCTGCGCCGAACGTCTGCCATCGGGTCACGGGTCGCACGCGCCTCCGGCGCAGAGCACACCTGCGTCCGCTGCTTCGTCCGGGGCCCCCTCCCGAGCGTGGACGGCGGGGCCTTGGGGACCAGTGCCAGGGCCTTGGGAGGGCCGTCGAGCGCCGGCGCACGCGCAGGCGCCACCGAAGCCGACGCCGGGATGAAGGCCGAGCCCAGGTAGCGCTCGTACATCATCGCGGGGCGGGGCATGGGCTGGGCGGCCGCGGAGCCCTCCGCGGGGCCGAGCGGGGGCAACGGCGGCACTTTGGAGGGATGTTCGTGGAACTCTTTCTCGAGGGCAATGACGTTTGGGTCGCCGGGCTCTGAAAAACGGAGGAGGGACGCGGGCGTTGAGCGCGTGCCGTGGCTTAGTGACGGGGGATGAGCCTGTGTGCTCCGCATTCGCTGGCCCATGCGACACCAAAGCGAAGTTCACGTTCTTCAATGGGCCCTGGACAGTCCCCCGGTCGTCTCAAAGTCTTCCAAAACGTGCTCTTCGTACCACGACTCATGTTTGGGGGGGGGGGGGGGGTGCCTACCCCCGCCCCCTTTATAATCCCCCCCCCAAAGCGGTTGGGGGCGGTTACTGTCGGTTACCAATGCCTTTGAAGCTTGCACTTGGCGTCAGGGAGACAGTGGCTGGGCATAGGCTGGGCGCCCTGCAGAGGGGGTACCTCCCCCTCTTCCAAAGCATCCCTGGAGGGGGGGATGTCGTTTGCGCCCCCAGAAGGAGGGAGGGGGGGTCGGGGGTGCAGATGTGGAGAGGGGGTCGTCCGTGGCGAGGGCAGTGGTGGGGGGTCCGGATCCCCATTTCTAGGCCCCCCCCCCCCCGTGCCCTGTGTGCTCCGCATTCGCTGGCCCATGCGACACCAAAGCGAAGTTCACGTTCTTCAATGGGGCCCTGGACAGTCCCCCGGTCGTCTCAGAGTCTTCCAAAACGTGCCCCTGGCACCACGACTCATGGGGGGGGGGGGTGCCTACCCCCCGGCCCCCTTATAGCCCCCCCCCGGATCACAGAGGCCAGCGCGGTCCATCCTGCTGAGCGAGAGACGCTCCCGGCTCAGAGGCCCATGAAGGCCCGGGATCGGCTCTGCCATCAATGTAGTC
>OZ038380.1:184021107-184416107 GCA_964036045.1 Eutreptiella sp. 'Long Island Sound 2002' | reverse complement strand
TCAGTGTGTGGGCAGGTGATACAACTTCCAATGTAATGCAATGTAATGTCAAGGGAGCCATATCCACAATACCTTGCGACTGCAAAAGTCCCCATACCCATTCCAGTAGACCCACCGTGCACACGCACACCCACTTCCTGTGCACACACCAATTCTCTGGGCACACATCTATTTCCTTTGGACACTGACCCCACGACTCCCGCCCATACGACTTCTGCGGTCCCACACACTCACTGTCCAGACAGACCGCAGCACTCCGGGCCATCGCACAACAGCACACGACGACCTTGTGGTGCAGCAGGCGGATGCACCGCTTGCACAAGGTGGTGGCTTCCAAGAACTTGTCGGACTGGATCAGAAGCGCGGCGACAGAGAGATTCGTGAGAGGCTGCTGCTCATCATGGTTCTGTGAGCACAGGGGCACCGTGACATGCGGCGGGCAAGGGGCGTGGAAGACTGGCATGGGACGCACGGTGGCAATGTCCGGGCGACGGCACCGCAGGGCTCTGTTGCATCGCACCGATGCACACGATGGCCCGCATGGACGCACGAAGCTGCAGCACAAAGGATAGGCTGAGGGGTCCCGGAGGCATTCCTCGCCCGGCGCGGGGCTTCTAGCCCTGTGACCCCCCCCCCCCCCCCAGGAATGCATGCATAGGCAAAACATGGTGAAGCTTCGATTTCAACAACGCGGCCTCAAATGCCCTTAGCCCCGAGGCGAAGTTCTCCAATGCCACGCAAGTATGTGCACTTTGCATGTGTACAGATTGCGTGACCCACAAATCAGCCGTGAACTGAGGCACACAACGGCACTTTTGATGACGGAAAGCTCTCCAAAACCCGCCACCCCAAATGCTCAAATGCAGAAAATCAGCGATACAAGTCTTCGTGCACCTACTCATCCCTTGCGGCGAAGACCCACAAATGCGCGCCATGACAGCGTCCCCAGTGGTGTGCATGTGCTGGACATGCATGTTTGGGCCCTTCCTTCAACACAGCATTACAGTAACATGCCCTGGGGTACAGATAAATGCCTAAAAGATGCCCCGCGCAGCTAGTTCCCCTCCCTGAGGCACATCTCTGTGCATCCATATCGTGCCGTATAGAAAACCTCCAGACCCCCGTTAGATCGGCACCCCCCGAATCAGAACCCTCCCCTAATCGCCCCCCCCCACCCCCATCGGGACCCCCCCCCCCCTTATGGGGCCTATCTGCACGCGGCGGGATGGCATCTGTTGGTCCTTCCATGCCCGAGAACGGCGTCCCAAATGCGGTGCACTCAGACGACGCCACCAAACAGAAAAAGAAGTGTGCATTGTGCATTTTGCACATGACCGCTGCCATCTCGGGGCCACCCCCAGAGTGAGAGTGGACATGCTTGAAAAAAAAAAGACTCTTACCTGTTGGCGTTGGTTGGGGGGTCGGGGGCGGGGTCAGGGGTGAGGGAGGGGTCTGGCCCTATATGTAAACACCCCCTGTGACGTATCCCCTGCAATATCAGCTGCAGCCCCCCCCCCCCCCCCCGCCGCGAAAACACGGGGGTGGTTGCGGCTGTGTAACCTGTGCCGCACAAAAGAATCCAAACTAACAAAGGATCGGAGTGCTTTTCATTCGGGGGAAGGGCACAAGCCAATTTTTTGCTTTTTTACTCAAAGACAACCTCAAAGAAAAAAACAAGTAAGGCAAGCAATTTTCTTGGCATATCCGAGTAGCAAAAGAATTGCACTCGCATAACTTTTGCTCTCATCCGCATGGAATTTTGATTTGTCAAAATCTGAAACCGGGGCAAACCCATTGGGCATGGGGGAAAGTGGGGGTGGAGGCGGAGGAGCATCAAACGACATTGGCATGGAACATTGGCCACGGACCTGTTCTATGTGCAACACGCCCTTGAGGTAGCGAATTGCGGCGGCGAGATTCCCTTGCCTACACACGAGCGGACACGTGCACCACAGGCTACAAGAACAACCGCGAAGCACTGGAGCTGCACGTGCACCATGTGCACCCTTTGTTTTTTTTTTATACATCAGGCCTGTGCTGAGTAGCAGTAAGGCGCTCGGGCTGACTGCCCGGTCTCTTCACCAGTGCTGCCGGGCACAGTGCACCGCGTGCACCCTTTGTGATGGCGATCCTGGGCACAGCCGGACTAGTCCACACTGTTGCTCAGAGGGTACGTTTGCCCGGCGCGCCCGGCGCGCCGCGCATAAGCCAACCCAACCCCTTCATGCCTAGAAAAGGGTGTCCAACAGGCCGGCATACACCCCGGAACACAAGAGCACACGGTATTACAGCTACAACAACACTCCGCCACCCATATTGATCCTTCCTGCCGCCTGCGCAGAGCGACAAACTACATTCTCTATTGGGAACCTCAAAAATGATGGTTCCGGGAAAACCCCAAAAATGCAGAAACACGGGGATGCCTTGAATGGACAGGCCCGTGTTGGGACAGGGGTGGGGGTGGTACGTCCCTTCGGGTTCATAGCTGAAGTGGAATACGGGGCGCACAACTGTCACTTGTCCCCCTCCCCTTATCCGAGCGATGCCAAGTCCCAAAATACGGCCTGCCGTACTTTGGACAGAGGCGCCGCTTACGCATTTGTCTTTGAGGCGGAGAAAAAAAAAAGCAGGTCGTAAAGCAGGTCACGATCGAAGGCGCCATCCTCTGCAGAATTGCGCGGCAAATGCCCCGGCGCCGCCACATAGACACACCCAATCCGATTGCACAGTGCCCCACCACTGCCACACCCCCTTCGTCGACGAGGCGGGTGACACGCATGTCACGTTGCGTTGGTTGCGAAGTCGGACATTGCGCCACGCACCCATCGCCGCCACGAGTGTTGTTGTGGCGGGACCCCCCCACCACCGGGCCACCGAGTACGCCTTTATTATACCCCGCAGGAAGGAATGTTGAGGCAGGGGGCCTGGGACCAGTTGGCAAAGGTACAGGCAGAAGGTCCAAAACCCGGCTCGAGAAGCACGACGGTGTTGTACACCCACCGCCGGAATGGCAACCAATGCTGCGGTGCCGGGGAGCGGGGGCCGCAAGCAGGTCACAAAGCGCCCCACGCGTGCACGTCCTGGTGTGCATATGCACCGATGTTCGGCAGTTCTTCCAATGGACAACCCAATAGATTTCGTATGAACAGCCTTTCAATGGTTTTCCACCTTCGGCCTGTTTTGTTCAAACACACCTGCGTTTCCATCAGCACAGGTCGGGCGCCCAGCAGCACCTACGTACTCCTATTCACCCTCTGCATGTGCTGGCACTACTTGGCCAAGTGTTTGGGGTTCGGTATGTTCCGAATGCGGTGCCAGAGAGCGGGGGGGGGGGGGGGTTGGCACAAGGCCTTGGTGGTTGGCTTTGTTAGCCTGTGGCGGCGCCTATTGGCCTCTCGCCCTTGAACCTTCTGCTATGACGAGCAGGCCTCCGCACTACTGCGGGCATCCGCACTGCCGCGGGCATCCACCTGCCTGGGGGGGCATCCAGAATGCTTCTGCCCTTCTGCCAAGTGCCACTTCTGCCCATGGCGTCTTCCCCTGACGGCCTGATCAGTGCCCGGTATGCGGTCATCATGAAGACCCCAGGCTGGGAGGTGCTCACCACAACCAGCAACGTGAATGTCACACAAGGCCATGGGTGCTAGCTCACCAATGTGTGACTTGCTGGGGGGGGGGGGGATGCCTCCCCATTCACCGGCCCTCAATGCAGACCACACCTCTGCTCCAGCACAGCCAAAAGGTTCAACGTCTTCACGCGCAGGCGCATCGCCAGCTCTTCATTCTCTTGGAAGAGAGGCAGAGATCTGGGATTGGTCAGCTCCGCCGCCCGCTGCAGGACCTCGTCGCACTCTTGAAGCCTGAGGAACGCGGCCGCAGGCGATGCCATGCGCGTCACGCTCCACTGCACAGTCGGAGTCCGAAGGGCACAAACACCCCGGCAGGAGAGCGGGGTCAATTCTATTTTCATGGTCTTCATGAACACTTGAACGCTGCCTTCGGGTAACATCCACTCCGCTTCGAACTTTTGACCGTGCGGGAGGCGCGGTGGATCTCGGGGGATTACTTGCAACGCGCGCGCACCGCGTCACGTGTTGGAACAAACTATGGGGAGAAGGTCACTCCTTGGTTCCTTGGCTACTCAATGCTCATGTACCGCCCACATTCGGAGGCGGAGACGACGGTGGCAGGCACCCTACCGCCATTTGATCGGATGTGGGATGTGGGTGACAGTGATGCCCGCGGGAAGCCATGAAAGAGACATGGGTGGACCTGTAAGGGGACACAGTGCAGTATGTGCAATGGCAGTGCGTTTTACGGCTTGGAAACACATGCACTTCGCTGTCGAATAGGTGGGTAGATCTGCAAAATCACCCCAATGCACGCACCGCGCGCGCACTGTGTGTGCACCGCGCGCACACCGCGTGTGGCACTCCCTCCTACAGTCTGGATCTGAGTGCCTCCCATGACTGAAGCCCGGCCCGACTGCCATTTGGGGCTCACAACAACAATCAAGACCAGCCTGAGCCCCCCCCCCCTATGGGCACCAGATGTGTGTGCACGACCGTGTACGGCGAGGCACAAAGAGGGTGTGCAAAGGAACAATCAAAGAGAAAAGATCTTCAGTGACATGTCATGGGCGCCTTTCACTGTAGCAGACAGGCGGGGCATGAAACGCAGTACAAGTCCACAACGTTACCTCCCATGGTCTAACTTCTGGCTGGCGAGAGGCCACAGGGGATGCAGCCCTGCACCGGGATCACTTGTCATCAAAACCTCAGCCCCCGCCCCCGTTGTCCAGGCTAATACACGGAACAGTACCAAAATAATACGGTCCTACTGTAGCTTTAGACAAGACCCTCGCTTGCGCGCGGCACATGGACACGGGAAGTGTTGGATCGGTGCAAGGAGGGGTCGGGATAATACCGGGGCCCCTCAAATGAACGTTTGTGGGCACCATTGGGCACACAAGAACAATTCAAATGTCCTGCAGCCCACAGACATGACATTTGCAAGCCCTTGTCTTATGCGGCTGCAGCAAAATTGGTCCCAAGGTAAAGTAGGCCCCAAGTTAATACGGTCCCTACGCCCCTTGTTACCCCCCCCCCTGAATAGTAACCACCTGCGCGCGACGGTATACTCACACCCTCGGGGGAACAGAGTGCCGGTTCCCTCGCCCCCCAGTTACTGTTCAAAGGGGGGGGTAGCTTGGTGGGATTGGCAGCTTCGAAAGGGGGGAGCGTTCCTCCCTGCATTTCGGTTCTTTTTGTTTGTAAGAGTGCGGGGACCAGATTTTGTCCCCACCCAATGTTGGTCCTGAAGGACTGCCCCCAGGTCAGCTGCCAAAACAAAGCCGGTGTGCTTGGCCATAAACAGTGGAAAGTTCAGCGATAGGTCCCCACCGACAGACCTACGCCCTCGCATTCAGTTCATTCCCAAGCAGTCCCAAGCACGGCGGCGTAGCAGCCGTCACAGTTCCTGTGTGCCGGTGTGCTTGGACAAGACCGTAGCTTGGACAAAGGGGGGCTACACATTGTGTGACCCACAATCAGCAGTGCCCCGTCACCCGCAACCCAATGGTGACGACATCGGGGGGTTACGCAAGCGGTCAAAACGCAGGGACAGAGCGGGCGATGGGAATGCTGGGGACCTGCCTTGTTTCAGGAAAATCTGCCCCACCATGTTCAGCTTCAGGACCAGGGACTCGGCCTCCGGGATGTCGAGGTCGCCTTCGGCCTCCAGCCGATCTTCCAGCCTCAAAATGTCCTCCTCCGGATACATTTCGGAGGCGAAAGAAAAACAGCGCTGACAAGACAGAATTTGCATCAGCAGCCGCAGTAGAAGCATCAGCAGCCATCGCAACAGCAGCAAGACAAACGGTGGCAGCAGTCCACATGCAGATCCGCGCTTCCTGTCAATGCCCCTTGCACCAGGAAAACCATCGTGTGGAAACGCGCAGTCTGCCCCCCGGTAGACGTTGAGGTGGAGGATCACGCAACACCTGCGGTGGTCGTGGCATCAACGGACCTCGATCGTGGAAAGTGTGCCCACCGAAAGCCTTTGGCAGTATATAGTCTACGTCACTGGGTGCGTACACAATCAGAGTCGTCACCCCAAACGGCCAAAATACGCAGGACTCAACCAACATTGGCGGGAGACGCTAGCGCAGTGCTTCGTGAAAAAACACAAAATCGCTCACAAAATCGCCAAGGCGAGCCCTAACGAAATTGCTGGAGACCTTTTACCGCAGTCGCAGGGAAGCGCACGTTAACCAGCAACTGCTGTCGCTGAACGACCGACCGCCATTGGTTAATCATCGACCGCCTCGATACATTCTCACACACACGCAAAGCATGGAACATCCTGGAACATCCAATACCTTTGTCTGCCTGTTCTTGAGCAAATTGGGTTGCCCGTTTGACACGAATTTATCGACAAGCGGGGGTTCTAGCGACCGGTGGCTTGCCGTTCCCCACAATTGGAAGGAGTCGTCCGAATCTTTTACCAAAATTCGAAAATTCAGAAGACGCGCTAGAGCGTGAGATTGCAGCGTTTCATGTGGTGGGATTGGCAGCTTCGAGAGGGGGAGCGTTCCTCCATGCAATTTGGGTTAAAGTTTGTCTGTAAGAGTGTGAGGACCAGATTTTTTCCCCCACCAATGTTGGTCCTGAAGGACTGCCCCCGGGTCGGCTGCCAAAACAAAGCCGGGTGTGGTGACTGGCTTGTTGGTTACCACCGACCACCGTCCCGCAACTGCCAACTGCCATCACTGAAATGTCCAACTGCCATTGGGCAACCTCCAGCTGCTTTCAACCGGATGGCTGTATCCGATGGAGTCAGTGTGTATTTTCAAACTGACGTCTACCCCGACCGTTCGTCAGCATTTCATGAATTCTACAGGCCCTTGGTCGCCCTGGGTCCCCCCTTTTACTGCAATGGTCTGTTGGGGCCAGCAGCCATGGAACACAGCACCGTTAGTTCCTGTGTGAAGGGCGGTCATTGAGTTGGTGAGAGTGTCCCACAGGCTATTGCTTCAGGAGGTCAGAGGCCAAAACAAAGTTTGTGTACCTAAAGTCGGCCTCAAATCTCAGGCCCCTTTGATTTCATTTTTTCATTTTTCATTTCATTTTTTGCCGGAGGAAAATGTTTCTGATGTGGGTGGGTGGGTGGGTCGGCCGGAGCTGGCCAGGGCCCGAAACAACCCCCCCCCCTCCCCTGTGTGACATTCCGTCGGGTTGTTGCTCCTTTACGGGGCCCTGGACGGTCACCCGTTCTTCCCTTCGCATGTTGCGTCGGGTCGCTGCGTTCTGTCGGCCGCTGCGGCCGGTGCTCTTGCTGGTGTCGTTTCCGCGTTCGCGGAGCCCAGTAGTTGGCGTGTTGGGACTGTGCTGAATGTGGCATGGTGTGCCGTTTGCGCGAGGTTGTGCTGGTTGTTGCAGGGGTCGTTTGACTGTTTTTGCTGTCCACGCGCCTCTGTCCACAGGCCGTAGCGCCTCCACGCGCCTCTGTAGCCTGCCTCGCTGTGTTTCTGTGTGCGCGAGGCCCAGGTGCCCTGTTTCTCCACGCGCTGTCCGGGCCATCCACCATATGTCCTTTTCCCCCTCACAGCTGGCCCCCTGCCACCTGGGGTCTTAAAGCAATAGCCTTGTGTCCCACAATGACTGTTGGGCTTCATCCGATTGCAGTGATTCAGGAAAGTGGTGATGCATAACCACCACCACCCTCCTCCATGTCCAGACAACGGCGCGTCCACACACCATGGGCGGGGCAAAATCGTGGGATGGGAGCTGGGTCCGCCCGGCAGTGGCGGAATCGATTTTTTGCGAGGCCCAAGCAACAACGTGCCATCGTGAGTCATCCTACAGATTGGCCCGCATCCTTCTGTTTTTGGGAAGATTTCCGGTGAACACATCGCCAATGCGCAGGAGGGCACGGTGTCCACAACTGTTGGTCCTTTTACCGCTTGGAAAAAGGGGGTGTGGAGTATAGCAGAGGCGTTGCATCAGCGCTCCTCCGCCCTGGTTCTGTAAAAATCCCCAGATCATGCACTGTGCCTCATTTCTGTGCCCCGTCACAGCTGAAGGTGGAATAGAAACGGATGGTACTGCGGCATATGGCTGCAGCATGCTATGCCTTTCGTCTGTGAGTACCCTCATTGTGCTCTTGCCCTGTGTGAGTTCCTGTACTGCTTCAGTTTGTGTCACCTGATTATGACATCATATGATAACATAATATGATTATGTCTACTCCTCTGGGAGGCTTGAGCGAAAGCTGGTGTGTACTACAGCGCAGTGCTGTCTCTACCAGGGCTGGCCGTGCTCTGGGGAGGTCATTTCCGGCACTGCCTGCATAAACTATACAACTAGCGGCCTGTGACCTGACTTGTGTCTTTCCTTGCAAACCACTGTACAATCCAAATGCCGCTCATATTTGCAAAGCACAGGCGGGGCTGACACTGTGAATTGCTGGATGGCAGCAAGCCTGCCCGTATCTGGGCACGTGATGCACCTTTGTATAGGGCAGAACTGCAAAGCCAGACAACAAGCACAATTCTCTTGTCGGTTGGACAAGGAACCTATCGTGAGCCCAAGCACTACTACATGCACCGTGCTCTTTGTATTGAACCCCTGATGCCTGATCCCGGATTTTGAGGGTTGTTTAGGGTTGTTGAGGAAGGTCTGTGGGGGGTTAAGGCTGGTGGCGGAGATTTGAGGAGGGTTGTGGAGGGTTGTGGAGGGTTGTAGAGGGTTGAGGGGGGTTGTGGAAGGGCTGTGAAGAGGTGAGGAGGGGTGAGGAGGGGTGAGGAGGGGTGAGGAGGGGTGAGGAGGGGTGAGGAGGTTGTGGAGGGATGGTGCATCTCATTTGCACAACAAACCTACACACACCATACAGTTCCGCCCACCCACTTGACCGCTGGCCACACCATATCCGGGGCTGCAATACCCCCTCTTGGCACAGGCGTGCGTGTTCAGGGTCAGCTCCCCATCCGGAATGCATTGGAAGGGGGCGGTTGGGTATCCTTACCCCCTCCAGGGTCCCTGCGTATGGCACAACCGCTCTCTCTCTCTCTTTCTCTCTCTCTCTCTCTCTCTCTCTCTCTCTCTCTCTCTCTCTCTCTCTCTCTCTCGCTCTCTCTCTCTCTCTCTCTCTCTCTCTCTAGATCCCGAAATGGGAGAGGCCATCGGAGCCCATTCTCGCCGGCGAGACTGGGATTTTGTGGCCTTCCCTATATAGAGATTCCAAAAAAACCCTGGCAGTGCCAATAACCGCCCCTGACCGCCTTGGCAACTCCCTCCAACCGCCCACCTCACCACTTCTGAGACCCCCTCTTCCCTCCCGTCCCCATGCATTTCTTCCTTTCTTGGGTCCCTTCCTTTCCCATGCCCCTCCCCCCAGGGCAGCCTGCAGACACTCAGATGAGGCAGCTTCGCATGGGGCCTGACAGGAACCACAGGAGAGCAGCTGGACAATGGACCAGGCGCCTTTCTTATCCGCTGTTCTGTCCTCACCCCACAATACAATACCATCCCTGGAGACGGGTGTGGCCCTTGAATCAGCCTAGAGGACCCCACAGGCCGGGGATTTACATTGCTTTTGGCACCCGGCACCCACCTTGTGTAAATTGGTGTAAATTTTCCCAAAAGTGGCGTAAATTTCCTTCAAAAAGTGTAAATTTAAAAAAAGGACGGTGTCACTCAACAGCTCAACCAATGTGCAAAACTCAGAAAAAAGTAATGTAGAGTTTTGTGATTGGTTGCTTGAGCCTTGTGACCCCAAGTGGCGTTTTCCCACCATTTGCATGGTGAGTTTGGTGTTTGGATTAGAAAATGTGTGTATACATACTTATATATACCGGCAGGCAGGGTTTGTTTTAGGTGGGTTTGCCCAAGCACTGCCGGGGGGTAGAGGGGGTCACGGGGGATGGGGAATGCACCATGTATGAGAACTCAAAGCCATTGCGGGGCTTGGAGTTCTTGGCGGCGCGCTCGATCTGCACTTGCTGCAGCGTCGAGGGTGCACCTTCGGCCTTGATGTGGCGGAGGGCGGCGGCGGGTGTAGAGAATTCACACATATGGATGGCCTGCATAACACTGGGGCAAAACAGCAAACACCGCTGCCGTAAGCAATGGTCTCATCAGGCTAAGCGGAACCTTTTGCTCACCAGACAACTTCCACCTGTACGCCCCCGCCAAAAACGGGGCTGTTCCTCCCTGCGGACGCAAAGCCCACTCCGACCTCCCCAAAAATCTCTCAAATCCCTTTCTGCGCATAAGGCCCAACCTCAGCCGGAGCCAACTCCTAAGCAATGCTGTCACCATGCCTTTCCTGTTCTCCATACGCCTCCTCTTGGTGTCAAAAATTTTCCCCACAAAATCGAGCACTCTAGCTGGTTCCAAGCTGGACTTCGGGCTGACCACAAAACGAGCCCTCTGCAGTCTGCCCCGCAGACTACGCAGTGCCCTTTTCAGATCTCTGCGCGCCCCTGCCGCCAAAATATCATCAAGATAAGTAAACGGGAGCACCTGCAGATCAAAAACAGAATTCTCTGCCAGTGCCCCCATCAAACGCTGGCAGATCACAGGGGAATACTTCCAGCTGAAGGGCAAAGAAGACCAAGCATAATTCTGTCCTGAAACTGACACCTGAAAAATATCTCTCCAACGTTTGGGCATCAAAATGCTCCAATAACAATTGGACACATCAAACTTAATCATATACACCCTTTTGCGCTTCCACCGCAGCAAACAATCACGTAACGCCTCCAGCTGGGGTAGCACAAACCTGGGGGGAGGGCAACAGTCAAAAGCATTTTGTTTCATGCAATTCATGATGAAGCTGCATTTTTCACTATTTTTTGGGATCACACGGGCCTTACCCGACGCACCCATCGACTTTGGCACCCGACGCAATGAACCCCCCTCCACCAGGCTCTCAAGCATCTCTGCCACTCCTGCTCCTTTGCTGTCCCCAACCCCCCCAGTATCTTTCATCCATTTTCGATATTTCTCCAACAAGTTGTCCGGCACAGCTCTCCTCCACAGCGACTCACTGAGCTGTACCCTCCCACACTCTCCCATGCCCCTGCCAGCCAGGTCGGGGCTGACTTCCTCGTCTCCTTCTTCATCAGAATAATAACCCCCCTCATCTTCATCCTCCCAGTCATCTCCTGGCATTGCGTCCAGAGCCTGCAGCACAGAGGTCATTGCTCCCAATGCCTGGGAGCCTGCAACCTCCATCACACCCGATAACAGGACCAACAAACCCTCTTCCAAGTCCCACTCCAACTCCTTCGGGCTCGAAGCAATCAATTTTTGAAGCACCCCTCCAATCTCCACGTCACTGGTCTCCTGCATCTGCAATACCTTCTCCCTCATTAGCCGAATCTTCCGCTGCCTCCGGGTCAAACGTGAAAGCTCCCGCTCCTGTCGAATTTGCCTGTCTCCTCTTTCTGGCCACGTCAACGCTTCCCAGTATCGCGCCATCCTCGGTCGCACCACGCCCGAGTTCACGGATTTCTCTCCGAACCCACGTTCCCCACCACTGAAGGGCTGACCACTCTCCAAACACAACTTTGAGTTCCCCTCCTTCACGCACCGGGACCGGCTGTCGGCGTCTACTCTCGAATTCCCATGTGTGAGTCGGCGTCGCATATGATACCGCCACTGATGGCGTACACCACCCTCCCATGAGCTGCGGGAGGGGACCCCGTGCCCCGGCCGCCCATGCTTGGGCTGCGCCTCCACGTCGGTGGCCATGCCAACGTAAGGATCTGTGGCTCGTCCTAGCGACCAACTCGACCCACTAGGCTTCCAATGCGCCCGGGGAGGAGAAATTGTATGCCATTGCACCATTGCCCCCCCTCCGGCGTCTCTCCTCATCGAGGAAGCGTAGCCATCTCTCGGCCCACGGCCCCACATCTTGCACCTGGACTCCTGGGCGACTCTTTTCCTCTTGGAAGACTAGTTGTCCCAACCCGCAGCGGTGGGCTGTCCATGCCTCTCCAATGCGTAACAGGTTGCATAACGGTAACGCCGCCGGTGCAATGCACTCCATCTCCGGCCACGTGAATGTTCCGGCTGCCACCTCATACAGGATTCCTGATGGTGACCACTGTATCCGCCTGCTGTTCTTTTTCTGTCGAAGTTTCTCCAGGGATTTCGTGAAAATCCAATCCGATCCTCGTACCAGGGACTGTATGACACCCGCCTTCTCAGCCATCTTGACTCCGGACAATAGTTTCTTGACCGGCCCTTCGAAGTACCCGTCCCTTGCAATCTCCAGCAATCGCCCCTCCAGGGTCTCCCCCGGGGACAACCACCCAGGGACGCGCGAGTACCTGAGGAAGTGCCGCAATGCCGCCACATACCCCAGTCTGGTGCCCGGTTCCAATCTCCCCCAGAGCACCGATGCATATGATGATCCGAATGGCTCTCCTTCCGCCGCCACGAATTCTTCCAGACCATTGCGGAATCTCGTCGTCTCCTCATTTCGGATCTCAACCCCCCAACCCCTTTAAGCCTGCGTGTCATCTGCACCCGGAACCGTGGGCCTGGAATGCCCAGTGTCTCTTTCCACAGTACCTGCACTCTTTACTCGGTGGTCCAGAACAATCCTGCCACTGCCCATTCCGCATGCGGAAATGCTTTTTCCCATTGATCCATCGAAACTCGAACTGGCTGAGCCTGGATCGCCGTTCAGCACCTCCACCTCTCCTGTCTTTGCGATCTCCACTGCTGGAGCTGTCCGTATCCGAACTATCATCAGAGCTGGACCCAGACGACGAATCCGAGGTCGATGAGCTATCAGAGCTCGAATTACTCCACTTTCCCGATCTGGACGACTTCGTTTTCTTGCTCTTTCGTTCCCTCTCGCTCTTCTTCCGAGCTCGCCGCTTCTCCTTGTTTTTTCGTTCTTTTTCCTTTGACCTCCGGATCTTTTCTTCATCTTTCAAGTGCTTTTTGCCCTTTTCATCGCATTTCAGCAGGACCTCCCAAGATTTCACCTCCACCGGTCCAAATTCCACCGCTCCATCATGCTCTTCCGCGAGTTCACTTATTAATTTCACAAAGTGGCGAACATACTTGGGAGCCCCAGGCCTCTTGCGCAACACTTTCATGTTCTTCTTCGAGAGGACCTTCGCCTGATTCACCACCTCCTCTGCTCCCTCCAAGTTCAGCTGGCCTCTCTCCGGGTCTGCCATATGCTGGTCGTCATCTGTGTGAGATGGCTCGGTCGCAAAGCTGTCCACGGGCGGCTTAGCACGACTCTTTCCGGACTGAGTCGCCGTCTGACCACCAGGACAATTCTCCCTCCCAGCTCGCACCTTCTCAACGAAGCCATTCCTGTACTACTGCAGCTGTACTTCCCATCCCGGCTCAAGCACAGAGCTTAAACCATCCTGGACAAACACCCAAGCCGGCGATGTCAAAAGGTAACCAGACCAGAGCTCATACGCTGTCAGCAGGTTGCACAATTTTTGGTGGTCTCCGATTTGCTCTGGGAACATACGAGTCAGGGCTTCAATCACTCTGCCAGCACCACCCTCCATGTTTGTCATATGTTTCCACGTGGTGTTGGCTGCCCGCTCCAGCACATTGGACCCCAGGTACTCCGACCACAAATCAAATCCCTGCTTAGCAAAATCAAGCAGGACCTCCAGCGCAAGAGTACCATCTTCCATGCGTGTAGTGTGGTCGTACCGCACGAGGCGTGGCGGCGCGCATCCCGCGGCTCTGACTCTCACCCGGCCGAGACGGCCTCCGGGGCGTACGTGCTCATTCGCCGTGAGGCCCACGACAACTCACAACATGCGCCGTACGGTGGCAGCCGTCATCGGGGTCGCTCCCGCGGCGGATCCGACGAGGACGACGACGACGAGCCCCCGTCACTCAACAGGGACCACAGGTCGAGCTATCACCGCCAACACGGCCGAAGGCGCTCATACGACAACCCCGCCAACCGTATGCCACGTACCGGGACCGGGCATACCGGTCCCCGCCAAACCGAGAGCGCTCACCTCGTGGCGGCTTCCCGCCGCCGCCCCCAGGGCCCCCTCTAACCGGAAGACGGCAGCATAGGGATGGAACGCCACCCCTCACCACGGCGGCCATCAGTCCAGGGAGTCGTGGCAGAAAAACCCCGCGGAGCGGACAGTTAGACCGCAGTAGGCGTGAGTCCGCGGCGCCAGGCCCGCGGCGTGAGTCGTCGGGGCAAGCTTGGGGGGCAAGCCCCGATAAGGCCACGGCGCGTGCCGTGCGGGTCGAGAGCGTGCCGGGGCGGAAGGGCAAGAGCCAATGACTAACCCAGCACCTCCCCGTGCCTACCCTGGTTCCCGAAGTGCCGGCGGCGATACTGCACTCGGTGCCGGAGGGCAGCAGGCGTGGCTCTGACCTGCAGGCAGCTGTGCAGTGGAACCTGAAGCACGTTCGCGGGCAGCTGCGCGATCCGGCAGCGGACGGAGACCCCATCGCCTCAGCCATTGAGGCCGTCCCGGATCAGGCAGAGCCCCCGGGAGACGAGGAGGCGGTAACCGCTTGTCTCCTGTGCCGCACCATTGGCCCATGCCTCTCCGCCGAGTGCCCCAGAACCCACACCTTTCGAGTCCCAACCACAGGCCCGGTGCCTGTAATTCTGACCGCCCTCAAGAAGGCATTGTGCGCAGCTCCGTCCGATCAGGCCGGCCTACTTAACCCCGTGCCCGAGCTGCCCCCTGGCGCAAGCCTTCATCATTGTGGAGCTCTGGGTGTCTGCCCTGCTGGATCACAAACACCGACTGAAGGATGACGTGTTGGTCTCCCCACCGATATGGACCGGTTCTGATCTGCTCGTCCTGCTCACATCGTACTGGGACCTAGTAGTCGCCCCAGCGGGTCGCGTAGGCATTCTCCTAAGCTCCCGGCACTCCAGCCTACCTGAAGCCGTAGCGGTGCCGCTCCCACAACTCAAGGATGAATGGTGCGTGGACCCCTGGCTCAGCTTTGACCTCTGCCCCCGCTGCGATGGGCCCCGGTTGTAGCGCCTAGTCCTGACCCAGCCGTGTGACCCGGATCGTCCGCCAGTGATGCTGGTGTGCGGCGCCCTGCCCAAGGGGTCCACCGTTACCCGGCGTATGGCGCGGAGCAGCAGCATCCACGTATCCGACCTCAGTGGTGCATGTGCCTTCTCTCTGTACACAGCGGCCCGCAACCTGTGCTCCCTAGGCGTTTGCGACCTCCAGCCACCGGGAGACGTCAGTCTGTATCAACAGGTGCGTGCTCGGCACGATGGCAGCTACATCCCCAAGTTCGACGCCCTGCCCACCGGCATCACACAGCTTCTGATCTTCACCATCAATGCAGGAGGTCTGGCCTCCAAGATGCGTATGCCGCTGGCACTTTTGGTGGATTTCGAGCCGGACGTGGTATGTCTGCAAGAGTCGGGCCCCCTGTTTGTCGATGACAGTCTCAAAGGGGTCCCCCATCGCGTCGTCCCGGGCCCAGTGGTGCCTGACGGGGGCCTGGCAATTCTCATCCATCACCGGCTCAGCCACGGGCTCCGCTGCCGTCCGACAAGGATGAGCATGCCCTTAGTGTGGCCATCCCCGTCTCAGAGAAGGTCCCCGTCGTGGTCACGAATGTGCACTTCCCACCAGGGATGAGGGCCGCAAACGGGCGTCTTAGTATTCTCCGAAGCGCCACGTTCCAGGCCAGGCATCCCGGCGGGGTGAAGATAGTCGCGGGCGACATGAACGCTGACCGGGCGGACGATTCAGGGGCCTGGCTGCGCAAGGCGTGCACGGACAGCAGGTACTGGGGTGGCTTTACCCACCTCTACCGCCCCGGAGAGGCCACCAACATGGTCGCCAACAGAGCAGGAGTGTCCTGGAGGGAGCTGGACTGGGTCCTCGTGAGTGCTCAGTAACCGGTGCACGCCTGCGAAAAGTTCCTGCTCCCCGGCTTGAGTACGCATCTGGCAGTGGCTTGCGACCTCAGCGTGCGCTCCGAGTACCTATTGCAGGCCAATCCGGGAGGCCATCTGTTCCGCTTTCGGAAAGCAAATCCGTCGCACTTGGCCTCCGCGGCCGCCATGGCCTGGTGTGTCCGCCTGTCGCCTGATGGCGCGTTCACTTTTTACTGGGAGTGCATCGGCGGCATTATCCCGTCATCCTCCAGTGGGTTTCGATTGGCCGCGGAAGCGGCCGCCAAGTTGTTTGAGGGCACCCAACTGGCCGCCCGGGCTCGCCTAACGGCATGATGGGCAGACCGGCAGGACGCGGCGTTCCTCAGAGCAGTCCAGCTGACGGAGGGCAAGTTGCAGGGGACAGGGGTTACTTCAGTCACCGCCGCGGCCCTGAAAATCCGCCATATTTTAACAATTGTCATCCGTCAGCCCCGACGGTGAGTACTTCCTGACAGAGCCGGACACCTTCAATAAGGAGCTGTTGCGTCAGGCGATGGAACTGCACCGTGGCCGCTACATTGGATCATATGCAGCGTGGCTCCGGCGGCTTGCAGATCAGTACCGCCCACGCATGTCCGATTGGCCAGACATCACCACAGCCACCCGACTGGCCCACGCACAGCGTGGTGAGCATGCAGTGGACCCCAGAGCGCCAGCAACCCCAGGTTCACTGCCCAGCTTTCAAGAGATGCACTACGAAATCCGACGATTGGGGTCTGAGGCGGCGGCGTTTGGGGAGCTGGTGCAGGCGCTGCAAAGTCGGCTATCAGGCACCGCCATCGGGGTCCTGGTGGAGCTTGCATCTCGGGGGGGCGACTACCAACGATCCTCATGCGACCACCCCCCCCCCCAAGCTATCTGTCAAAACTTGGGGGCGGGGGGGTCCAGCCGGGGGTTGGGGGGGGGGGTGTTCCTGCCGGGGGTCGGGGGGCGGGTGTTCCTGCCGGGGGTCAGGGGGGGATGTTCATACCGGGGGTCGGGGGGGGGCGTCTGGCCGGGGGTCAGGGGGGCGTCCAGCCAGGGTGAAGGGGGGGGGGGGGTAGGGTTAGGGTCATTGAGCTGGTGGAACCAGTCTTGGTTTTATAACCCTCTTTAGGGTCTAGGGTGGACCTAACAGGTTTAGCAGCAGCAAGCAAGCAAGCAAGCAAGCAAGCAAGCAGCAAGCAGCACACGCGAAATGGCTAAAAATCAGAATTCCGTCGTGATGCTTCGGATTCGGCCGAAATTTTGGTGGATGATACCTATGGGTGTGAAGTACAATCACACAAAGTTTGAGCAAGAAACTCGACGGTGGCGGCCGGGAACGGGATTCGCAAGTGGCGGACTTCATTTTCAAAACCTGCACTTTAGGGCCAAAAACAGCCATTTTTGGGCCAAAAATGCCCTGCAACACATTCAAAACGGCCAAACGAAGGGAAACGGTGGGTACACTCCACGTGCCGCCTGACTTCCCCGTGTCAACGAGCTCTTTGCGGCCCTCTAACTCCATGATATGTCCTGGAAACGGCCCAAAAAGGCCCCCAGAAGCTCCAAATGCCGACAGCCACAAACCAAGAATAGGCCATATCTTTGGCTACATGGCTCAAAATGCGATTCCGAGGGCACCTACTCCACCCGCAACCCCCCACTTTTTGTGGTTTCCACCCCTCAAAATTGCCCAAACGGACGCCTAGACCCGAATACCTAGGCCCACTAGGCTGCGGCAAGCTGTAAGCTCAAGCCCAAACAGGTGGGTGCCCAAATGGGTCAACAAAGTCCAGTAGGGGCAAAAAGATGACTTTTCTCAAAAATGATCCTGGACCATGTCCGACGCTAAAACAAGTGTTTTTGGACCGTTTTGAGCTTGTGGTGGCGCATTTTGGTCCTCCAAAAATCCCAAAATGCCCTGAAAATGGGCTGTTTTGGGACCAAAAATGGGTCAAAAATGGGTCAAAAACGCATTTTTCCAAACCTCATCCCAAACCATTTGGGTTGCACAAAAGGGTGAAATGAGCCCATTTTGAGCCCATTTGGAACATGTTGGCCCCTCAGAAGTCCAAAAAGCCTTGAAAGTGGGCCTCGTGGTGATGGGGTTCACTTGCAAGCTGATTTCACTTTGTCAAGAGCCATCAATGTGTGAATCATTCTTGATGTCCCTCACCACTCATAGCTAATGTTCCCTCCCCCACCAGCTCGGTCCCAATATTCCGTCTTGATTAGAGTTAAGGTTAGGGTCACCGAGCTGGTGGAACCAGTCTTGGTTTTATAACCCTCTTTAGGAAGGAAATCATATTAAGGAGCAATAGTCCATGGGGCTTCTACCCATTCCAGCTCCCAGACTCACCCAAGGGGCAAGTCACGCGGGTTTCTGGAGAGCTGCCGCCCTGTATGACAAGAGGCTCCCCCCTCCATCCTTTAAGTTGCCTCACGTGAGGTCCGTCCATGCTTCATGAGCCCATCCGCGCTGCTGGAGGACAGAGTACCCTCCTGCATGCTGTACAGCATGGTGGAGTGTCGTGCATGGGGATCACGAACCCACCCCTGGCCCTGTCGGGCCATGCCAGGCAATTCCGTGCAGAGCCGCTGTGCTCCGCGACGAGAGGGAAAGGTAAAGGGGTTAGGGGGCCACTCCCCCACGGAGGGCGGGGTAGAGTACTGGACTTCGTACTGACCCATGTCCTCATCGTCCTCACGATGAGTGCTGCCCTCTCGTGGGGCAGACATCACGCCCTCAAAAAGTGGCGCCAGCAGGGTGGGGGGCAGATCGGGAGGGGCACAATACCGGACTGTATACTGTTGCACGTCCTCATCAGACGCACTCTGAGTGCTGTTCCTTCGCGGGGTAGACATGGCGCCCTCAAATAGGGGCGCCAGCAGGGTGGGGGACAGGTGAGGTGAATCCTGCTGTCGGTTAGACCCCCCCCCTGGTGTGCATGCGGGCGACCAATGCTCTGGAGACACGTGCCGCATTGAGTGCCAACTGGAAGTCACCGCCGGCGACCATGCCGGGGATGGCGAGTATTGCCCTGGCCTACTCAGCACTCGCGGAGACGGGGTGCTAATTGTATTGAACCCCATCGGGGGGCCGGTGGGCAGGTCGGCGGCGCGTGAAGTCCGCGCACTGGGCCGTGTTTCCCTTCGGGGCGGCAGCGGTTGTGGCCTGGCTGGAGGCACTCGGATCTGCTGCAACATTCGTGCTATCCCCGGGGGAATGTCGCGTCCCCCTTCGTTTGGAGGTTGCGCCGGGCTCCGTGTCGGTAGTGGGGTGCGCTGCCCCTCTGGGGTGCTTACCACCACTATGCGCGACGCCCGCTCAGGAGTGATAGCTCCTGTAAGGTAGGTACGAGAGCGCATGCCTGGACATGGGGAGGGGAGCTCCGGCCGGGCTCCTGTGACGGCCTGGGGCCTCCAGGGCCGTATGTGACTGCGCATCCTCTTGCTGCAGCTGGGGTCGCTTGCGTCGTGGGCTCCCCCGCCCTTCCGTGACGGACTGCCGCCTTTTGACCCCTCGGGGCGCCCGCGCAGGGGGCACCCTACGCCGTGACTTCCTCAGCGCCGGGTTCCCTGACCGGTGAACGGATCGGGCCCTGGGAGCGCGTGTGCGGGGCACTGCGCGTGGCGGTGGGGACCTGGCGGGGCCGCATCTGGGCCCCTGTGCCGCTCGTCGGTGGTGTCCCCCGTTGTTGTTGGGCTCGGAGTCCCATGATGACGACGATGAGAAGACCTCCGAGGTAGAGGGCCCTTCCTCCGAGGTGTACTCCATCTGCGCTGGAGGCGACGGCGACGGCGGGGCGCAGCCCAGAAGTGCATCTGGGGGCGTTGGCGCATCTACCTCTTTAGGGTCTAGGGTGGACCTAACAGGTTTAGCAGCAGCAGCAAGCAAGCAAGCAAGCAAGCAAGCAGCAGCACGCGCGAAATGGGTAAAAATCAGAAATCCGTCGTGGTGCTTCAGATTCGGGTGAAATTTTGGTGGATGATACCTATGGGTGTGAAGTACAATCACACAAAGTTTGAGCGAGAAACTCGACGGTGGCGGCCGGGAACGGGATTCGCAAGTGGCGGACCTCAGTTTCAAGAACTGCACTTTAGGGCCAAAAACAGCCATTTTTGGGCCAAAAAAGCCCTAGAACACATTCAAAATGGCCCAACGAAGGGAAACGGTGGGTACACACCACATGCGGTTTGACTTCTCCGTGTCAACGAGCTCTTTGCGGCACTCTATCTCCACGATATGTCCCGGAAACGGCCCAAAAAGGCCCCCAGAAGCTCCAAATGCCGACAGCCGCAAACCAAGAATAGGGCATATCTTTGGCTACATGTCTCAAAATGCGATTCCGAGGGCACCTACTCCACCCGCAACCCCCCACTTTTTGTGGTTTCCACCCCTCAAAATTGCCCAAACGGACGCCTAGACCCCAATACCTAGGCCCACTAGGCTGTGGCAAGCTGCAAGCTCAAGCCCAAACAGGTGGGTGCCCAAATGGGTCAACAGGGTCCAGTAGGGGCAAAAAGATGACTTTTCTCAAAAATGATC
This sequence comes from Eutreptiella sp. 'Long Island Sound 2002', assembly GCA_964036045.1. Lineage (NCBI taxonomy): Eukaryota > Euglenozoa > Euglenophyceae > Eutreptiales > Eutreptiaceae > Eutreptiella > Eutreptiella sp. 'Long Island Sound 2002'. The sequence goes on along the minus strand of OZ038380.1, from coordinate 184,395,655 downwards.
CTAGACCATGTGCGACGCTAAAGCAAGTGTTTTTGGACCGTTTTGAGCTTGTGGTGGCCCATTTTGGTCCTCCGAAAATCCCAAAATGCCTTGAAAATGGGCTGTTTTGGGACCAAAAATGGGTCAAAAATGGGTCAAAAACGCATTTTTCCAAACCTCATCCTAGGCCATTTGGGATGCACAAACGGGTGAAATGAGCCCATTTAGAGCCCATTTTGGGGCAGTTTGGCCCCTCAGAAGTCCAAAAAGCCTTGAAAGTGGGCCTCGTGGTGATGGGGTTCACTTGCAAGCTGATTTCACTTTGTCAAGAGCCATCAATATGTGAATCAATCTTGATGTCCCTCACAAGTCATAGCTGATGTTATCTCCCCACCAGCTCGGTCCCAATACTCAGTCTTGATTAGGGTTAGCCCTAGGGTTAGGGTCACGGAGCTGGTGGAACCAGTCTTGGTTTTATAACCCTTTTTAGTGTCTAGGGTGGACCTACCAGGTTTAGCAGCAGCAGCAGCAAGCAGCAAGCAGCAGCAGCAAGCAGCAAGCAGCAGCACGCGCGAAATGGGTAAAAATCGGAACTCCGTCGTGGTGCTTCAGATTCGGGTGAAATTTTGGTGGATGATACCTATGGGTGTGAAGTACAATCACACAAAGTTTGAGCAAGAATCTCAACGGTGGCGGCCGGGAACGGGATTCGCAAGTGGCGGACCTCAGTTTCAAGAACTGCACTTTAGGGCCAAAAATAGCCATTTTTGGGCCAAAAATGCGCCGGAGCACACTCAAAACGGCCAAACGAAGGGAAACGGTGGGTACACTCCACGTGCGGCTTGACTTCCCCGTGTCAAGGAGCTCTTTGCGGCCCTCTAACTCCATGATATGTCCTGGAAACGGCCCAAAAAGGCCCCCAGAAGCTCCAAATGCCGACAACCACAAACCAAGAATAGGCTATATCTTTGGCTGCATGGCTCAAAATGCGATTCCGAGGGCACCTACTCCACCCGCAACCCCCCACTTTTTGTGGTTTCCACCCCTCGGAATTGCCCAAACGGACGCCTAGACCCCAATACCTAGGCCCACTCGGCTTCGGCAAGCTGCAAGCTCAAGCCCAAACGGATGGGTGCCCAAATGGGTCAACAAGCTCAAGCCCAAACTGGTGGGTGCCCAAATGGGTCAACAGGGGCAAAAAGATGACTTTTCTCAAAAATGATTCTAGACCACGTGCGACGCTAAAACAAGTGTTTTTGGACTGTTTTGAGCTTGTGGTGCCTCCGAAAATCCCAAAATGCCTTGAAAATGGGCTGTTCTGGGACCAAAATGGGTCAAAAATGGGTCAAAAACACATTTTTCCAAACCTCATCGTAGACCATTTGGGGTGCACAAACGGGTGAAATGAGCCCATTTAGAGCCCATTTTGGGGCATTTTGGCCCCTCAGAAGTCCAAAAAGCCTTGAAAGTGGGCCTCGTGGTGATGAGGTTCACTTGCAAGCTGATTTCACTTTGTCAAGAGCCATCAATGTGTGAATCATTCTTGATGCCCCGCACCAGTCATAGCTGAAGTTCCCTCCCCCACCAGCTCGGTCCCAACATTCAGTCTTGATTAGGGTTAGGGTCACCGAGCTGGTGGAACCAGTCTTGGTTTTATAACCCTTTTTAGTGTCTAGGGTGGACCTACCAGGTTTAGCAGCAGCAGCAGCAAGCAGCAAGCAGCGACAGCAGGCAGCAATCAGCAGCACGCGCGAAATGGGTAAAAATCAGAAATCCGTCGTGGTGCTTCAGATTCGGGTGAAATTTTGGTGGATGATACCTATGGGTGTGAAGTACAATCACACAAAGTTTGAGCAAGAAACTCAACGGTGGCGGCCGGGAACGGGATTCGCAAGTGGCGGACCTCAGTTTCGGAAACTGCACTTTAGGGCCAAAAACAGCCATTTTTGGGCCAAAAATGCCCTGCAACACATTCAAAACGGCCAAACGAAAGGAAACGGTGGGTACACTCCACGTGCCGCCTGACTTCCCCGTGTCAACGAGCTCTTTGCATCCCTCTAACTCCATGATATGCCGCGGAAGCGGCCCAAAAAGGCCCCCAGAAGCTCCAACTGCCGACAGATAACCAAGAATAGGCCATATCTTTGGCTACATGGCTCAAAATGCGATTCCGAGGGCACCTACTCCACCCGCAACCCCCCACTTTTTGTGGTTTCCACCCCTCAGAAGTGCCCAAACGGACGCCTAGACCCCAATAACTAGGCCCACTAGGCTGTGGCAAGCTGCAAGCTCAAGCCCAAACAGGTGGGTACCCAAATGGGTCAACAGGGTCCAATTGGGGTAAAAATATGACTTTCCGCAAAAATGATCCTAGACCATGTGCGACGCTAAAACAAGTGTTTTTGGACTGTTTTGAGCTTGTGGTGGCCCATTCTGGTCCTCCGAAAATCCCAAAATGCCTTGAAAATGGGCTGTTTTGGGACCAAAAATGGGTCAAAAATGGGTCAAAAACACATTTTTCCAAACCTCATCCTAGACCATTTGGGGTGCACAAACGGGTGAAATGAGCCCATTTTGACCCCATTTTGGGGCATTTTGGCCCCTCAGAAGTCGAAAAAGCCTTGAAAGTGGGCCTCGTGGTGATGAGGTTCACTTGCAAGCTGATTTCACTTTGTCAAGAGCCATCAATGTGTGAATCATTCTTGATGCCCCGCACCAGTCATAGCTGAAGTTCCCTCCCCCACCAGCTCGGTCCCAACATTCAGTCTTGATTAGGGTTAGGGTCACCGAGCTGGTGGAACCAGTCTTGGTTTTATAACCCTTTTTAGTGTCTAGGGTGGACCTACCAGGTTTAGCAGCAGCAGCAGCAAGCAGCAAGCAGCGACAGCAGGCAGCAATCAGCAGCACGCGCGAAATGGGTAAAAATCAGAAATCCGTCGTGGTGCTTCAGATTCGGGTGAAATTTTGGTGGATGATACCTATGGGTGTGAAGTACAATCACACAAAGTTTGAGCAAGAAACTCAACGGTGGCGGCCGGGAACGGGATTCGCAAGTGGCGGACCTCAGTTTCGGAAACTGCACTTTAGGGCCAAAAACAGCCATTTTTGGGCCAAAAATGCCCTGCAACACATTCAAAACGGCCAAACGAAAGGAAACGGTGGGTACACTCCACGTGCCGCCTGACTTCCCCGTGTCAACGAGCTCTTTGCATCCCTCTAACTCCATGATATGCCGCGGAAGCGGCCCAAAAAGGCCCCCAGAAGCTCCAACTGCCGACAGATAACCAAGAATAGGCCATATCTTTGGCTACATGGCTCAAAATGCGATTCCGAGGGCACCTACTCCACCCGCAACCCCCCACTTTTTGTGGTTTCCACCCCTCAGAAGTGCCCAAACGGACGCCTAGACCCCAATAACTAGGCCCACTAGGCTGTGGCAAGCTGCAAGCTCAAGCCCAAACAGGTGGGTACCCAAATGGGTCAACAGGGTCCAATTGGGGTAAAAATATGACTTTCCGCAAAAATGATCCTAGACCATGTGCGACGCTAAAACAAGTGTTTTTGGACTGTTTTGAGCTTGTGGTGGCCCATTCTGGTCCTCCGAAAATCCCAAAATGCCTTGAAAATGGGCTGTTTTGGGACCAAAAATGGGTCAAAAATGGGTCAAAAACACATTTTTCCAAACCTCATCCTAGACCATTTGGGGTGCACAAACGGGTGAAATGAGCCCATTTTGACCCCATTTTGGGGCATTTTGGCCCCTGAGAAGTCGAAAAAGCCTTGAAAGTGGGCCTCGTGGTGATGGGGTTCACTTGCAAGCTGATTTCACTTTGTCTAGAGCCATCAATGTGTGAATCATTCTTGATGTCCCTCACCATTCATATCTAATGTTCCCTCCCCCACCAGCTCGGTCCCAATATTCAGTCTTGATTAGGGTCACCGAGCTAGTGGAACCAGTCTTGGTTTTATAACCCTTTTTAGTGTCTAGGGTGGACCTACCAGGTTTAGCAGCAGCAGCAGCAAGCAGCAAGCAGCAGCAGCAAGCAGCAAGCAGCAGCACGCGCGAAATGGGTAAAAATCGGAACTCCGTCGTGGTGCTTCAGATTCGGGTGAAATTTTGGTGGATGATACCTATGGGTGTGAAGTACAATCACACAAAGTTTGAGCAAGAATCTCAACGGTGGCGGCCGGGACCAGGATTCGCAAGTGGCGGACCTCAGTTTCAAGAACTGCACTTTAGGGCCAAAAATAGCCATTTTTGGGCCAAAAAAGCCCCCGAGCACACTCAAAACGGCCAAACGAAGGGAAACGGTGGGTACACTCCACGTGCGGCTTGACTTCCCCGTGTCAACGAGCTCTTTGCGGCCCTCTAACTCCATGATATGTCCTGGAAACGGCCCAAAAAGGCCCCCAGAAGCTCCAAATGCCGACAACCACAAACCAAGAATAGGCTATATCTTTCGCTGCATGGCTCAAAATGCGATTCCGAGGGCACCTACTCCACCCGCAACCCCCCACTTTTTGTGGTTTCCACCCCTCAGAATTGCCCAAACGGACGCCTAGACCCCAATACCTAGGCCCACTCGGCTTTGGCAAGCTGCAAGCTCAAGCCCAAACGGATGGGTGCCCAAATGGGTCAACAAGCTCAAGCCCAAACTGGTGGGTGCCCAAATGGGTCAACAGGGGCAAAAAGATGACTTTCCTCAAAAATGATCCTAGACCACGTGCGACGCTAAAACAAGTGTTTTTGGACTGTTTTGAGCTTGTGGTGCCTCCGAAAATCCCAAAATGCCTTGAAAATGGGCTGTTTTGGGACCAAAAATGGGTCAAAAATGGGTCAAAAACACATTTTTCCAAACCTCATCGTAGACCATTTGGGGTGCACAAACGGGTGAAATGAGCCCATTTAGAGCCCATTTTGGGGCATTTTGGCCCCTCAGAAGTCCAAAAAGCCTTGAAAGTGGGCCTCGTGGTGATGGGGTTCACTTGCAAGCTGATTTCACTTTGTCAAGAGCCATCAATGTGTGAATCATTCTTGATGTCCCTCACCATTCATATCTAATGTTCCCTCCCCCACCAGCTCGGTCCCAATATTCAGTCTTGATTAGGGTCACCGAGCTGGTGGAACCAGTCTTGGTTTTATAACCCTTTTTAGTGTCTAGGGTGGACCTACTAGGTTTAGCAGCAGCAGCAGCAAGCAGCAAGCAGCAGCAGCAAGCAGCAAGCAGCAGCACGCGCGAAATGGGTAAAAATCGGAACTCCGTCGTGGTGCTTCAGATTCGGGTGAAATTTTGGTGGATGATACCTATGGGTGTGAAGTACAATCACACAAAGTTTGAGCAAGAATCTCAACGGTGGCGGCCGGGACCAGGATTCGCAAGTGGCGGACCTCAGTTTCAAGAACTGCACTTTAGGGCCAAAAATAGCCATTTTTGGGCCAAAAAAGCCCCCGAGCACACTCAAAACGGCCAAACGAAGGGAAACGGTGGGTACACTCCACGTGCGGCTTGACTTCCCCGTGTCAACGAGCTCTTTGCGGCCCTCTAACTCCATGATATGTCCTAGAAACGGCCCAAAAAGGCCCCCAGAAGCTCCAAATGCCGACAACCACAAACCAAGAATAGGCTATATATTTCGCTGCATGGCTCAAAATGCGATTCCGAGGGCACCTACTCCACCCGCAACCCCCCACTTTTTGTGGTTTCCACCCCTCAGAATTGCCCAAACGGACGCCTAGACCCCAATACCTAGGCCCACTCGGCTTCGGCAAGCTGCAAGCTCAAGCCCAAACGGATGGGTGCCCAAATGGGTCAACAAGCTCAAGCCCAAACTGGTGGGTGCCCAAATGGGTCAACAGGGGCAAAAAGATGACTTTTCTCAAAAATGATTCTAGACCACGTGCGACGCTAAAACAAGTGTTTTTGGACTGTTTTGAGCTTGTGGTGCCTCCGAAAATCCCAAAATGCCTTGAAAATGGGCCGTTCTGGGACCAAAATGGGTCAAAAATGGGTCAAAAACACATTTTTCCAAACCTCATCCTAGACCATTTGGGGTGCACAAACGGGTGAAATGAGCCCATTTAGAGCCCATTTTGGGGCATTTTGGCCCCTCAGAAGTCCAAAAAGCCTTGAAAGTGGGCCTCGTGGTGATGGCGTTCACTTGCAAGCTGATTTCACTTTGTCAAGAGCCATCAATGTGTGAATCATTCTTGATGCCCCGCACCAGTCATAGCTGAAGTTCCCCCCCCCACCAGCTCGGTCCAAACATTCAGTCTTGATTAGGGTTAGGGTCACCGAGCTGGTGGAACCAGTCTTGGTTTTATAACCCTTTTTAGTGTCTAGGGTGGACCTACCAGGTTTAGCAGCAGCAGCAGCAAGCAGCAGCAAGCAGCAAGCAGCAGCACGCGCGAAATGGGTAAAAATCAGATTTCCGTCGTGGTGCTTCAGATTCGGGTGAAATTTTGGTGGATGATACCTATGGGTGTGAAGTACAATCACACAAAGTTTGAGCAAGAAACTCAACGGTGGCGGCCGGGAACGGGATTCGCAAGTGGCGGACCTCAGTTTCAGAAACTGCAGTTTAGGGCCAAAAACAGCCATTTTTGGGCCAAAAATGCCCTGGAACACATTCAAAACGGCCAAACGAAGGGAAACGGTGGGTACACTCCACGTGCGGCTTGACTTCCCCGTGTCAACGAGCTCTTTGCGGCCCTCTAACTCCATGATATGCCGCGGAAGCGGCCCAAAAAGGCCCCCAGAAGCTCCAAATGCCGATAGCCACAAACCAAGAATAGGCCATATGTTTGGCTACATGGCTCAAAATGCGATTCCGAGGGCACCTACTCCACCCGCAACCCCCCACGTTTTGTGGTTTCCACCCCTCAGAAGTGCCCAAACGGACGCCTAGACCCCAATAACTAGGCCCACTAGGCTGTGGCAAGCTGCAAGCTCAAGCCCAAACAGGTGGGTACCCAAATGGGTCAACAGGGTCCGAAAGGGGTAAAAATATGACTTTTCTCAAAAATGATCCTAGACCATGTGCGACGCTAAAACAAGTGTTTTTGGACTGTTTTCAGCTTGTGGTGGCCCATTTGGGTCCCCCAAAAATCCCAAAATGCCTTGAAAATGGGCTGTTTTGGGACCAAAAATGGGTCAAAAATGGGTCAAAAACACATTTTTCCAAAACTCATTGTAGACCATTTGGGGTGCACAAAAGGGTGAAATGAGCCCATTTAGAGCCCATTTTGGGGCATTTTGGCCCCTCAGAAGTCCAAAAAGCCTTGAAAGTGGGCCTCGTGGTGATGGGGTTCAGGTGCATTTCACTTTGTCAAGAGCCATCAATGTGTGAATCATTCTTGATGTCCCTCACCATTCATATCTAATGTTCCCTCCCCCACCAGCTCGGTCCCAATATTCAGTCTTGATTAGGGTTATTACGGTTAGGGTTACCGAGCTGGTGGAACCAGTCTTGGTTTTATAACCCTTTTTAGTGTCTAGGGTGGACCTACCAGGTTTAGCAGCAGCAGCAGCAAGCAGCAAGCAGCAGCAGCAAGCAGCAATCAGTAGCACGCGCGAAATGGGTAAAAATCAGATTTCCGTCGTGGTGCTTCGGATTCGGGTGAAATTTTGGTGGATGATACCTATGGGTGTGAAGTACAATCACACAAAGTTTGAGCAAGGAACTCAACGGTGGCGGGCGGGACCAGGATTCGCAAGTGGCGGACCTCAGTTTCAAAATCTGCAGTTTAGGGCCAAAAACAGCCATTTTTGGGCCAAAAATGCCCTGGAACACATTCAAAACGGCCAAACGAAGGGAAACGGTGGGTACACTCCACGTGCCGCTTGACTTCCCCGTGTCAACGAGCTCTTTGCATCCCTCTAACTCCATGATATGCCGCGGAAGCGGCCCAAAAAGGCCCCCAGAAGCTCCAACTGCCGACAGCCACAAACCAAGAATAGGCCATATCTTTGGCTACATGGCTCAAAATGCGATTCCGAGGGCACCTATTCCACCCGCAACCCCCCACGTTTTGTGGTTTCCACCCCTCAGAAGTGCCCAAACGGACGCCTAGACCCCAATAGCTAGGCCCACTAGGCTGTGGCAAGCTGCAAGCTCAAGCCCAAAGAGGTGGGTACCCAAATGGGTCAACAGGGTCCAATTGGGGTAAAAATATGACTTTCCGCAAAAATGATCCTAGACCATGTGGGACGCTAAAACAAGTGTTTTTGGACTGTTTTGAGCTTGTGGTGGCCCATTTGGGTCCCCCAAAAATCCCAAAATGCCTTGAAAATGGGCTGTTTTGGGACCAAAAATGGGTCAAAAATGGGTCAAAAACACATTTTTCCAAAACTCATCGTAGACCATTTGGGGTGCACAAAAGGGTGAAATGAGCCCATTTTGAGCCCATTTTGGGGCATTTTGGCCCCTCAGAAGTCCAAAAAGCCTTGAAAGTGGGCCTCGTGGTGATGGGGTTTAGGTGCATTTCACTTTGTCAAGAGCCATCAATGTGTGATTCATTCTTGATGTCCCTCACCATTCATATCTAATGTTCCCTCCCCCACCAGCTCGGTCCCAATATTCAGTCTTGATTGGGGTTAGGGTTCGGGTCACCGAGCTGGTGGAACCAGTCTTGGTTTTATAACCCTTTTTAGTGTCTAGGGTGGACCTACCAGGTTTAGCAGCAGCAGCAGCAAGCAGCAGCAAGCAGCAGCAAGCAGCAAGCAGCAGCACGCGCGAAATGGGTAAAAATCAGAACTCCGTTGTGGTGCTTCAGATTCGGGTGAAATTTTGGTGGATGATACCTATGGGTGTGAAGTACAATCACACAAAGTTTGAGCAAGAAACTCAACGGTGGCGGCCGGAAACGGGATTTGCAAGTGGCGGACCTCGCTTTCAAAAACTGCACTTCAGGGCCAAAGACAGCCATTTTTGGGCTTAAAAAGCCCTAGAACACATTCAAAACGGCCAAACGAAGGGAAACGGTGGCTACTCTGCACGTGCGGCTTGACTTCCCTGTGTCAACGAGCTCTTTGCCGCCCTCTAACTCCATGACATGTCCCGGAAACGGCCCAAAAAGGCCCCCAGAAGCTTCAAATGCCGACAGCCACAAACCAAGAATAGGCCATATCTTTGGCTACATGGCTCAAAATGCGATTCCGAGGGCACCTACTCCACCCGCAACCCCCCACTTTTTGTGGTTTCCAGCCCTTAGAATTGCCCAAACGGACGCCTACACCCTCGTACTTAGGCCCACTAGGCTGCGGCAAGCTGCAAGCTCAAGCCCAAACAGGTGGGTGCCCAAATGGGTCATTAGGGTCCAGTAGGGGCAAAAAGATGACTTTTCTCAAAAATGATCCTAGACCATGTGCGACGCTAAAACAAGTGTTTTTGGACCATCTTGAGCTTGTGGTGGCCCATTTTGGTCCTCCAAAAATCCCAAAATGCCTTGAAAAAAGGCTGTTTTGGGACCAGAAATGGGTCAAGAATGGGTCAAAAACGCATTTTTCCAAAAATCATCCTAGACCATTTGGGGTGCACAAACGGGTGAAATGAGCCCATTTTGAGCCCATTTTGGGGCAGTTTGGCCCCTCAGAAGTCCAACAAAAGCCTTGAAAGTGGGCCTCGTGGTGATGGGGTTCACTTGCAAGCTGATTTCACTTTGTGAAGAGCCATCAATGTGTCAATCATTCTTGATGTCCTTCACCAGTCATAGCTAATGTTCCCTCCCCCACCAGCTCGGTCCCAATATTCAGTCTTGATTAGGGCTAGGGTTGCTGTTAGGGCCTGCAGCCCTCCCGTAGCCCTGCTTCAGGTCAAAAAATTTTCTTGTTCTTTTCACACAAATATGAATTCTCTACAAAATTTTGAGTATTTTGAGTATAAACCCATGGTATGAAAAAAAAAAATTTGGCGGCTTGGGCGCCGGACAGTTTTCTCTAGGGACACTTGTTGAGGGCCGACCCGGCACCACTATCTTGCAAAACTTGGGGGGGGGGGGGGCATGAGGCAACGGATACCGGGCTCGCATATGCCCCCGTGTCACAGGCGCAGGGTCATCACCACACAGTTCAGCGTTTTGCCTTGCTGCATTGCAGCGCAGACCGGTTCTCTACCACCCTAGGTGGCCTTTGATGGTGCTGTGGCCTTGGCCAACTGTACATCTGGGTCAGCTCGCACCCACCACCCTCCCACAGTGCCGGTAAGTCTCTAACCCTCTCTCTGTGGGTCTCTTTCTCTCTGGCCTTTCTCTCTGTGGGCTTCTCTCTCTCTGTCTCCTTGTCCCGCCCACTCTCTCTCTCTCTCTCTCTCTGTGTGTGTGTGTGTGTGTCTCGCCGCTGTTTCTCTCTCTCCCTCTCTTCGCCCTCCCCAGGGGTTTTCTTCCTTGTCACCCTCCCCACCCATTCTCTCCGTCCCTCTCTCCCAAGTGTCTTTGCCTCATCTTACACCCCCCTGCTTGCTGGCTCCTGTCAGGCATATCGCCGTTCGCATGGCGGTGTGCTCAGCAGCGTGTAGAGGAACCGTATAGTGTCTCCGGATACCGGGTCTGTTTGCCTGAAGATTATTTTTTGGAAGCCTTATGAGATCAGCTCGGCCCGTCAGCCACACATGCAAGCCGTCTCCATTTTTGCTCACAGAGGAAGGCACCGCTCTGTGGCCCTCTGCCGTCGGACAGTGGAAGATTGCCTCCCATTGGAACGGATGCCACTTGCCTGCACTCTTGGGTCGCCACTGAACCTGCATGTTCGTCAGAGCCTGAGTCTTCAGGGTCCAGGTGATTTGGACCATCACCGAGTAGAGTTCTTGGTTGTTCATCGGGGGGGGGGGGGGGGCTGGGGGGGGGTCGCATACAAGGACTCGGCCTAGCTGCCCCCCCCGGGTATTGCATGCCACCCACAGGGGGGTTCCAGCCCGCATCCTCAATGCGGTTATGCACCTTTGCCTCCTGAAAAAGGAGCCGCAATGGCTGGTGCGCATGAGCTGGCATGCTGGAAGAGCCGGTGCGGCAGAAGGAGTCCACGGCGATATTCCACCGCCTCCAGATGGTATCTCACTGCTGGGACTCGACCCGCCCTCGGCCTTCGCCTACCACAAAGAGTTTAGCAGCCTGCTGGTGGCCATCTTCTGTCGCTGGGCCATTCCGGTATGGATACGTGAGCGCGGCCGTCTGTGGGTGTTCGACTGGGACGAGAGCAACGCGTTCTGTAACATGCAGCGCGAATCGCTGCAGCAGGTGTGCCCTGACGGCATCCGTATAGACCCGTGGTACCAGTCCTTCTACGGCAAGCTGCGCATCTACGTGCAGTCGCCGTACGGGCTGGTGGGCCCCTACCGCATGCTCCACGGTGGGGCCCCAAGAGATAGCATGGGAGTCGGAGGGTTCAAAGAATTGGGCTCCGTGCGCTCCAGAGCGAACGTGGCCATCGTTGCCAACGCGCTGCGTCAGAAACTGGTGGGCCGGGGGGGGCAAGACCCGGCCAAATGGTGTCCCGTGCACCCGGCGTGTGCAGCGGAGTACTTCCCGGAGGTATCATCCAGTGACGACCAGCGCATCTTCGCGTACACGGACGGGGGAGCAACCCACGTACTGCGGGTCAGCCAGAAAACATGTCTTTCCGGAGGTGGGGCCATCAACCGGTCCAAATTGAAGGAGTACCTCCTGGTCGACAAGGGGGGCGCCCTAGGCTACGCCGCCAGCCAACTGTCGACGGTCCTCGGCGGCATAAAAACGGACTCAGCCGACCTCGCCATGGTGAAGATTCCCCTTGTCATGGGTGAACCACCCAGAGCGGTACTGGTCAAATACGAGGAGGCACTGTGCCACCTACACTGGGCAGTGCCACGGACAGAGCCAGTGTATGCCTTAGCTCTGCGAGTGGTGACCACCTTCGCGCTGACCAAGGCAGATTTCGTCCTGGACGTGGTCCCCGCGGTGGGGCTCAATTTGGAGGCTTGCCAGCGACTGTCGGATGGCATCCACAGGCGCGCTCTGGGGCTTCCCCGCAGCTTCCCCAGAACCCTACTCTATCGACCACTTTGTATGCTGGGCCTGCATGCGCCCGACACGCAGTCCGGTTTGTTCACTTGTTGTTGGCCGCCCTCAACAGCCGCAGTAGCTGTGTAGCCGACCTTCTACGACATGAGCTGGGCCATAGGGCGTGGGTTCCGCAAGCGTACTCCGACGCCCACATGTTGCACTCACTCCTCGAGGCGTGGCAACTGCAGCTGGTCCTGCTCCCGGCAGCACACGTGCCGCCGGCAGCCATGCATATGCATATGCGCCAGCACCGAGCCCCGGAAGGCACTCACGTCGCGGTGGCCTCCGATGGGGCATGTGGCCGGCGATCGCTGGCGTATGCAGCAGTCCTTGCAGATGCCCGCGGGGTGTTTGCGGATGCCTGGTCTGCAGTGGCAGTAGAGGACCCGTACCCATGGGTAGCGGAATGGTTCGGTCGATATCTGGGGCTCGCTATACTCCGAGAGATGCGCCTTCCCCTGACCACGTGGGTGCTGGCTCTGGCGGATAACACCCACGCCACCACGGAAGGGGAGGATCACGTCGTGTCGAACAGCCCGTATGTCGATAGCCTGCGGGTCCAATACGCGGCCGGACTGCACCTGTGGCAAGGAGACGAAGTGCACGTGCCGGCGCAGCAGGACTTCGCGAGCGGTGCCCCTAGCCCCGCGCCGGGGCTAGCCAGCCTTCAGCACATGGCGCACAGTTTGGCGACGTCGCGGATGTCGGACGTAGAAGAGGGCCCCATGCCGTTCGCAGCGGACGTCGGTGGCGTGGCAGTGCTCACGGCGGGGGGCGTGCCGTATCTGCGTCACTCTATGGCCATGGAGCACCGGTACGAGCAGTTAATTCCAGCGATGCCGCACCTAGATGCCCTCTTGCGCCGTGACCCAGCGGCTGGGACGTCGTGGAGCGAGTGGTTCTGGAAGCCCGTTTATCCAAGGACGCCCTAAACGTTGCCACGTGGCTTCGGGCAGCCCGGACGACGGCGACAGCCCCCGACAACGTCTTCAACTGCCCGTTCTGCGAGCTGCCGTGTGCCGGATGGGGCCCACACCTACTGGCAGCATGTGGCAAAGTAGCTCTGGCCGTGCAAGCTGGCTTTCGTGCGCTGGTACTCGCGGCTGCGCCCGTTGCAACAGAGCGAGAGTGGATGACCACTGCGTGGGTACGCCCGGGGCTTCCCGGTGGTGACAGCCTGCACCCGGTCCTGCGGGCTGACCATGAGGTGACAGCGACGTGGCCACCGGCGCACCCCCACACGGTATACGTCACGTGGTCCGGGATGCTCATGGGCACATGCGCGGAAGCATCACGCTGGCCTACGGCAGCTTGTCGAGACGGCCTGGCCAGCATCTACCTGGAGGCACTAGCCACATATGCCCGATCAGCAGCCTGGGATCTATTCAGGTCTGCATCCAATGGTCGGGTGAGTGGGTGGACGCATGGGCTGTCGTGGCAACACGCGGCGTGCTTGTCCGCATTGCTGCACCTGTATGACCGCGCTGTCACAGCGCTGGCAAAAGTCCCCAGGCCTGGGCGTGGCAGCCTTGGCGGAACTAGAGTTCCCTCTAGGCTCAGACGGGCAGAACTGTTCCGTGCTTGTCGTGATTGGTGGTGGACGGGCGCCTGCCTGGGAAGGTACCGCTGTGCACCGCTGGAGCCTAGCGCGGCTGGACGCCCAGCCAGAACATGTGCATGTTCGTGTTGGAGATTGATTCTGGATGTCTGCGCCGGAAGGCACAGTGCCGCAGGGGCTAGCGGCGGCGCTAACTGCCTTGTCTACAGTGGTGCCCAGCAACTCCATAGTGGTCCGCGCCAAGGGCGCCCCCGATGCCCCTCCCGGGGGTTCGGGCCCGGCAGCATCGGAGTGATCCCGCGAGCGTCGGGAGCGGCGGCCCCGGGCTAGCCGCGGCTGACCAAGGAGCGATGCAGGCGGTATGCGCCAAGTGTAGCAGGCAGATGTGTCGTGCGGCCGTCCTCCTTCAAGTGGCGGAGTGTGCTCAAACTACTCCAATGATTGCGCCGCTCCCGGGGGACCCAAATAAAAATTTTTCAGCCTAGACGAGTCCATCGCATTTTTCAAGTTGGGAGAGTCCAACCCCCCCCCCCCCCCCAGGGACTTGCTTGAGCGGGGGGGAGGGGGTCCAGGGGGGGAGCCCCCCCCCCCCTGCCGGAACATACCCAGTCCACAGGGAACAGGAAAATTATTGGAGAATGAACAACTCAGCACATGGAAATGTCATGTTGTCGGCTGTAAACAAAGGAAATTCATCATTGAATGTGAATTCGGGGTTCTCACATCTCCCCAATACACAACAACGACAACAAAGCGGGACATTCACCATCTCATGCCAAATGACAGTGATCTATCTTTCTAGTCACACTTAGACTCGCTTGAACCGGAGCCTCCATCGGTAGTGGAACTGGAACTGGAACCTGATGATGATGACGAACCTAAGTCACTACCTAAATGGGAGACATTAGACAAATTATCAGACGGTGCCTCATCATCCACTGACTCCGGATCAGAGGGTACCTCGGCTTTTTGTCTTTTATGACCGGTGATCCTATCTTTAAACCTAAAATAGAGCAGCGCGTCAACTACGTCTTCGCGATTTGCGCGTGGCAATGGTGGGACTAGGGAGCTGAAATACACTGACAACGAGCGTTGGGGCATGGTAATCTAGAAAACAAGGTATATGGAGCACACATGGAGCAATATGTACACAGTGGCCAAGTTGTTGCACTGCGTGCGCACTGCGCGTGCACTGCGTGGGCACTGCGTGCGTACTACGCACACAGAGGCCGGGACACTCACCCAAGAATACCTGTCACTTGATTGGTTGCACAGCGAAGCAGCAAAGCCCACATGAGAACGACGAAACTGCCTTCAACTTCGTACTCCACTGTCCCTATGAACAAACCACTCAGCCTTGTAAAGTCCGCTTGCTTCGAGTGTTTCGGTGCCCGTGGCTTCGCTCTTGGGGGTGGCGATAAGGTGTCCCTTGACTCGGAGCGCGGGGAATGTGTTGTCCGTGGTCTCTTGGGTGATGGGGACCGCGAATAGGGTGAAAGGGAGGGCGGTGGTGATTCTGAGCGTGGACGCGACACACTTGTTGATGGCGAGCGAGGTCAGTGTTGTGGTGGGGATGAAGGCCGTACCACAAACTCCTCAAGGTCCGCGGGCTATGTATGGCTACATCACCCCTGCCTTCTCGGGGTCCCCATAGTGGGGAGAGTTCAATATGGGGGATGGAAGATGGGTGAAAATGGTTGATATTGGGCAACAAAGGATGGAAATTCAAATGTGCCACATCCCAAATGCATAGGAAGCTATAAAAAACCCCAGTATGGAACCAAAAACTGGTCAAAGGGGCCAAAATAGGGTCTAAGTATTGGCCGACATTCAAAACTTCGCACTGCGTGCATGGCATTCCCAGTGTATGGTATGCGCCGAAGGCACCGAAAAATTTTTTCCCATGACTAAAACTTGTTCCCAAAACCCAGGTTTTCGGGTGCACTTGAGCTGAGGGGGGAGCGGGGGGACGGGGTCCAGGGGAGGGGGGGAGGGGGTCCAGCGGGGAGCCCCCCCCCCTGCCGGAATGAAAATTAAAGCAAGTTCCTGCCCCCCGCCCCCTTGTCCTAGCTACGCAAAAGTCCCAAATTAATACGGTCCCTACTCCTACTGTAGCTTGGACAAGGGCGTAGCTTGCGCACGACACATGCAACTACGAGCACACACGCCACCACCAAAAGGGGGGAAGATAATGCACAATTTTTTTTTGGGTACTGACCAAGATGAGCTGGCGTAGCCCGCTCACTTCACAGTACTCGAGATGACCTCTCGGAATCAAGGTTCAGTACCCCCGGGTGGTACGCCGCACCGCAGAGCGCGGCCCCGAGGCTTCAAAGCGGAGCGACGCAGTGACTTACGGCGCACACGTGCATCAGGGCTCGCGGATGCAGCCACAAGCATATGGCCTGGTGCACTGTGTGCACCGCGCTCGCCGTGCGGGCGGCGCCCTCCTTGGGTGCAGTGATGCAAGGGTCCAAATCAGGCCATCGCTTCAGGACCCCCACCCCCGGGGGGTGGGGGGGGGGGGTCCTGGTTGGAGGCCAGCGACGGGCGGGGGGTCCGCAGGGTGACGGCGGCCCCGAGTGGCGGCTGCCAGGGGCTCACATCCGCTGGGGACTCACATTCACGGCCACAAGAGCGGTCAGGACAACAACGGTCCGGCGGGGGTCACCGCGCCGGGGCCGGGCCGTCACTGAGGAGGGGTGGCGGTGGTCAGGCCCAGAGGTGGCGCCACATGCCTTGGGTATTGTGCTGACCATGGGTCCCTTTGGCGCTGGGCGGAGGCCCCCCTCGCCCCCCCCCCCCTTTTGCAATCACCCCCCTTGGGGGCCGGGGCCGGTTCCCCCCCCCTTGGGGGGGGGGGATTGCAACACAAAACTGTACCATTGTATCAGGTCTGTGGAGGGTGAGGTCATTTTTCTCCAGGGGTCTGGCTAAACTGTCGCCACGACTCTGACTCGGGGGGTTTTGGGGGAGTGCGGGGCATGCAGGTCCTTTTTGGGGTGGGGTTTTCAGGGGCACAGGGCTGTGAGCGCTTTTTGAGGTGATGCACGGTGGCTGCAGCGGCCCGGAACAGGTCCTCTACAATAGACCAGTTTTCGCTTAGCAGCTGAGCGACAACTTGTGTAAGTGCCTGCATTGATTGATGCCTCAAAGCACGCAGGGATTGAGCCCAAAATTTTTCTTTCCTTGTGTGACACGTTTCAACCAGTGTGTCATAGGAGTCAAGAAGGAGAGTTCCCTCGCGCCTCCGAGCGATAATGCGGCGTCGGGAAGTAGGTCGGGAAGTAGCAATGGAAGTGCATAAGCTGCTGTAACTGCAGGAGAGAGGCTTCCGTGTGCTGAGCATACCGTAGGAAGCGACTCCCAAGCTCCATGTCCCATCGCCGTTGTCGCATGAGGGTTTGGGCAAACAGTTTGTAATCCGTGAGCGCAGTAGTCTGGAACTCTACTGCAGGATGGGGAAGATAATGCACAAATATCCCCAAACTCAGAGCTCTGTGGGTTCAAGTGGGCAAACACTCACAACAAATGTGTCCATGACCCTATGTAACCGGCAATTTCGTTACCAAACCCATGTCTTATGTGGCTGCACTACATTTGGTACGGAATCAAATTCTATTGCCTTCGGCAGTGCACCTCGAAGAGAGGTTGACAGTCAGCCAATCAGTCCCTGAGCCAGCAAGCAGGCAGTCAGTCAGATACACACAGTTTGGGTTTTTTGTCAGTGGCAGATGCGGCCCCAAGCAGCAGGGAGGCCATGCATTGCAACCCAAGCCTGACCGAGTGGCAAAGCAGCCGACCAGTACCGGCTGGTCGGCGGTTCGAACCCCAATCCGGCCGCTTTGGCGCCGCCGCCGGCGGCGGGGCTAAAATTTGGCAGACCAGTATCGAACCGATGCCTGCAAATCAGGAATCAGCTGCGTTACCTCTGGACCGCTGGCCGTGTTAACAGCACTGTGCGTCCCCACTGCTTGTAGCCTATTAAGCGAAAACTTTTGACCCCCCCCCCCAACACCCCCATCCCCCCCATCCCCCAAAAAAGTGATATCCAGTTCTAGGGGGTAGAGGCCTCAAAATCAAAAAATCCATTGGGGGATGGTCTTACTGGGCAAAATAATGATTTTACAAGGGGTTGGACATCCAATATCATGCCTTGGGGTATGCTACGCGAATGACCCCAAAAAAGGGGGGTATATGACGCCCGCGCCTGCGCTTGATCTAACAACCTCTCTTCGAGGTGATTGGGTACCAAATTAATACGGTCCCTACGCCCGCTGTGGCTTGGACAAGGGCGTGGCTAGGACAAAGGGGTGGGTGAGGGGGGGGGGTATAGGGGGAATCCTTGCACTGCGCGCGCACTGCGCGCTACTTTTAGACTATGTTCCCCCCGAAGAGCCCCTAGGCACGCCCCTTGGAAACACCCTTAGAATTAGGCGACCCAAACTGGACTGGAGGGGACCTTGAGGGGGATCTTCCCAGTTCTTGTGGCATGGTGAAGGACCAGGGGCCTTTGGGGGGGAACTTGACCGTAAGTTGGGCAACGGAGATGGAGGGCAATCAGGTGGCGGGTCTGGACTTGGGATGGCAAAGGAGATGGACTCCATCTTGCATTGCCGATTCACCACTCTCAACCCATCTTGGTACTATTCCAAGTGGAGGAGTCCGTCTTCAGCCGTCCAAACCAATGTGGCAGGAGGTCGCAGGCCATTGGAGCGGGTGTAGAACACCCTATCCCCAACATTGAGATCCATGGAGAAAATGGGCCTAAGAAAATTGAGGAGGGAAGTATGATGTCCTGTAGCAGGCACCCTCAAAGTGTATCACCATATCAATCAACCGAGAAAAAGAGTAGATGTGGTGGAAATGGGCAAAAAATGTGTGCAAAAAAGTAGAAATGGGTGAAACAGGGTGAGCATCCAAAAATGCCAGATCCCCAATGCATCAAAACCTACTACCAAACAACAATGCTGCCCAAAGTACCACAAAGTATGGGTTTCTACTACGGCCAGGCGCCCAAATAGTTGCACTGCTCGCGCACTGCGCTTAAGGCGCCCCCATAGTGTTGGCCGGAGGCATCTTGGCCTAAAAAAGATGCCTAGCGAACGCCTGGTGCATCAGTGTTCGCCCTCGGAGGGCCAACAGAAATGGTGGCAGGCACTTTCCAACTACAGCCTTGTACTTGCGGTCTGAATGAGTCTCTACAAAAGGTGGAATCATATCAATTGCCCAGGCTTCCAAGGCAGACCACCCTAATTTTCTATGGTGGTGCTGTACAGACTTGCCACTAGCGTCTGCCAGCCCAGGCACGATCAGATGGAGCAGGGCCCTACTGAGTCACACGTTGAATGCAGCACGTTCCTACTGAGTTCTGGTGGTGCGGGGGGCGGGTATTACTGAGTGGCCGCTGATGCGAAGCCAATTCCTACTGAAAACCAGTTTCCCTGCCGGACGCTAGTGGCATGTCTGGTGTTGTGGTGTCGAGGAGGAGCTGGCCAGGAAAACAATCCAGGGAGCTGGTCCAAACAAGGGCAAATGGAAAGGGCGAAGGGGCAAGGCTGGATTGCCACCCCCGGGCCATGTGGAATGGGCCCGGGGGAGACCCAAGACGCAGGCACAGGACCTTGGGGAGAACCTGTAAGAGACCTCTGCGTGACTGGACCTGAGAAGCACAAAGGGAGAGTGCTCTTTTTTTTTGGTGCTGACCAAGATGAGCTGGCGTGGCCTGCTCTGTTCACAGTACTCGAGATAACCTCTCGGAATCAAGGTTCAGAGCTGTCCAGTGCTACGATGATCCCGCAGTGGGTGTGGTAGCGAATCTAACACGTAGTGAGGAAAAGCTGGATCTGAGACCTGGTGGGAGACTGCCACGCCCGTGGGCTTCCCGGTGTGCATGAGGCACAATGACTGTGGGCTGTAGAGAACAGCAGTGTAAAGATGGAAGGCTGAGAAGCATCAGCAGGTTGTATGGCATGCACTGACTGCGGTAGATGGGGAACAGCCCAGCGTGTATAAAGGGTGCTCTTTCCCAGGCATGGCAAAACAGCCCGAATCAGCTGACGATGATGAGCTGACGGACGGCACAATTTGTGTCATGATATGAAAGGCAAATGTCGAGGCTGTGGGTTTTTTTTTGGCATTCAGTGAACATATTGCGGAAGCTGCAAAGGTGAGTCCTGCTCGGGCATCTGTTCAATATTGGCGCACAGCCAGAGGCACATAGCGTCTGCAACACAGGCCTACCCCTCACAAAGAGAGGGGGCGCTGTTTTCTCCTTCCGATACTACAGAGTAGGCTGCCTGGTGTCAGCCACGCCTTTATGCTGAGGGCAAAAGCCAGGAACGGTACAACCCAAGAATCATTACAAATGTCGAGGCTGTGGTCTTTTTTTGGACATGGACACATTAGTTGAAAAGGGGCACACACAACCTGCCTGGCCTGATGTTGCAGCGAATGTCCCTGCGGGTGTTGGGGTGGGTGCTATAATGGCGAGATGCTGTGGGAGTGGAGACACATGGGGGTAACATGTGCACAATGGTGTGGAGGAGGCTGTTGACGTGGATGTGCTCTGTGGATGTGTTCTGGAGGCCGAGGGTTGCACTCGATTTTCTAAGCTCAAACACCGCCGAAATGCTCAACCTTGTGCATGTGCACACTGTGCAGCGGAACAAAGAGGTGCGCACCCTCCAACTTCCGGTGGCATCCCGTCTGGACATACGCATACAACCCGGTGTCTGGAATCATCCATCCCTCCCTCCCTCGCGTGACGCCATGGCGCTGCGGTCCCGCTGCCTCGTGAGGCCTGCTGGTATGGCCCCGGTTGGTCTGTTTCACTTTGGAGTTGGGCATCGGGCATTTGGTGAAACCTAGTATGCACGTAGCAAAACCTAGTAAAATGTAGCAAAACCTAGTAAAAAAAATTTTTTTTAAATTTTTTTTTTGAAAAAGTTTTTTTTTACTAGGTAAAAAAAGCAAAAATTTGAAAAAAAAATTTCCTTACTAGGTCAATTCCCGGGTGGGGGGGGGGGGTTGCAAAGGGGGACAAAATCAGAATTGGCTGCCTAACCCCTGCCTTCTGGAGGGCCCACAAGTGGGCGGAAATGCTACGTCACCCCTGCATTCTCGATGATCCCCAGCAAAGGGGACAAAATCAAAACACAAAAAAAACAAAAACGAAGATTCCCCCATGATGTCTAAGACTCAGCCCCAGGGTCAACAGAATACCCCCAGCGGGGTTTGAACCCATAACCTTCCACTTGCAAAGGCACTGCTTTACCCACTGGGGTATGAGCCATATCTGTGGTGTCTATGCACAGGGGTGGTATTGATATTTGGGCCAATTTGTTTTCATCCATTATTTGGTTCTCCTGAGAAAACTGAGTATTTTGAGTATACACACATGGGTGAAAACCCATTTTTTCGCCCTCTACTAGTTCAAGCAAAATTCCCAGCTGTGGATTGTGAGTCCCTAAGCCCAACTCGAGGGGCCACGCAACAAAGCGTGGGGATAAAAAAAAAAGGAAAGAAGGTGGGAGGCAAAATGGCATTCTCGGGGATCCCCAACAAAGGGGAGCAAAATCAGAAGTGGCTGCCTCACCCCTTCCTTCTCGGGGGCCCAAAAGAGGGCGGAAGTGCTACGTCACCCCCGCGTTCTCGGGGTGCACTACAGAAGGGGAGGGAAACAAAAGTGGCCCGCGCCGGGCTCCTGGAAAAAATCCCATAGTGGGGGTCCTTCAGGGCGGTCCTTAACAAAAAAAAATTGGTCCTAAAGGACCACCCTGCCTCACCAGGCCAGTGGAAAAAAGCCCCTCAGAGCGGGGGACAAGATCAGAAGTGGCCAACAAGTGGCCCGAAAGTTCTACAGCCTAGTTCTTTTGTTTTTGGCGGTTTTGAAACCTAGTAAGAAAAAAAATTTTTTTTTACTAGGTTGTGAAACCTAATAAAAAAAACACTTTTTTTTACTAGGTTCTGAAACCTAGTAAAAAAAAGTTTTTTTTTTTACTAGGTTCCCGATACCTAGTAAAAAACTAGTGAACCTAGTAAACTGTTACCTAGTTAAAAAAAAAACTTTTTTTAAAAAACTTTTTTTTACTAGGTTTAACTACAGACCCGCGGGCATCTCCGGGTCTGAAAGCGGTGGTCCATGTTCGAGGGTCTGAAATGTCTGAGAAGTGGGTGCTAACGCACTTCCTCAATGACTTCCCAAAAGACACGTGGGCAGGCAAATGGAACAGCGGAAAAAGTGTCTTCTGGTACCCCCAGAAAAGCCCGACCTGTGCTCCGGCACATTGTGTTCCGGAACCTCTACTCTGCCCGTGAGAAGGCCCCGCCCACCGACACCGAAGCGGCCCCGGAGATTCAGAACCAGAAGGTCTCTTTCAAGCTCCAGAAGCCCATCAGTCAGTTCCTGCCCCCCCACCTCAGACCAACGTGGGACCGCCTACGGACCTGAGAGGTGGTGGCGGCTTTCTGGGCGCTGCCCAATGACGTGCTCGCGGTCCTGCAGGCGGCCCAGATCCCGACGGCGGAGCTCATCCCGACACAAACCCCCCCTTCCCCCCAAGCGCATCAGGCGATACCACTGCAAATGCATCCCTCTGCACCGGTTTGGATTGCAACCTGAATTGGGACCACAAACGTCACCAAAAAAAAATGGATGTGACTGTGTTGTGGGGCACTGCCACTTGTATCCCTTGCACTCATGGCAGGACATTTTGCTCACTTTCGCTGGAATGGAACTTGATAGCACAACCATGTTTCCCCCTGGGACAAATGTGATGTTCATCCGCTCCACGGGGGAACCTGTTTTGGCGCAGGTCATTGGACATTCGGAGCACAGTGATGCATATCGCCGCATCACTTATGACCGTGATGGCAAGACCGTCTTGCACGACCGTGCGTCTGTTCAGCGCCTCTCACTGCCACGTGCTCCCTCTCCGCCCCGCGTGCACGGTGGTGGTGCGGTCCCCGGGGGGGGGGGGGGGGGGCGGGGGACCGTCACTTGGTGACCGTCCCCCAGGGGGTGGTGGGGACCGTCTTCCCTGGGGTGGGGAACGACAAGGGGGGGGGGGTGGGGTAATGATTTGCTTGAAGAACTGCCTCCACATTGCTGCATATGCATACCAGGACGTGCATGTGTGGAACGCTCTTTGACCTGCGTGCGGCCCAAGGGGGGAAACCGTCATTTGGGTGCAGGTGACCCATATGTTGTAGCATATAAGCCAGAGGTTTTGGCTGACAAAAGAGGCCAATCACCGAACACTGAGCCGATGTTTGTCCATAGTGGTTTCTGGTGTGTGCAGTTCAGGTCTGATATGTTTGCATGGAATACAACGACGAGTGTGGGGTTGATGATTGCGGCCCAGAATACAGCGGGGACACAGGATACAGCGGGGAGGGAGCCGCGGTGAGGGATTTTACTCCCAAACACAGAGAAGATGCCTCTTCCGGCTCTCTGAAATCTTGCACTACTACTTCATCATGTGACATTTGCTGCTCCACTGACAGGGTTGCTGACGGCAAAGACGCCTGTTGGTGTGGGTGGGAGGATCACACTACCACCCTGAGCACTCCAAAAGTTAAAAGTCACATGTGCATGGGGGGGGGGGGGGGGTCTTCAGGTTTGGACGCCAACTACCCCACCCCATTAACTGTTGGCTGGAGGCCCCCTGGGGCGTTCTGGGAGAAGCAATGTGGGAAGGGGGGGGATCCAACAGGCTCAGTGCGGGGGGGGGGGGGGGGTTGGACTCTCCTGACTTGAAAACGCGGCAGACCCGTGAAAAATTCTATTGCCTTCGGCAGTGCACCTCGATGTTGCCCTGAAGTGTCTCACTCTGGGGGTTTTGGGGGAGCGCGGGACATGCAAAGTCGTTTTAGTTTGGAGTTCGTGGAGTTGCAGGGTTATGAACGCTTTTTGGAGTGATGTACTGTGGCTGCGGCATCCCGGAAGAGGTCCTCCACAATGGACCAATTTTCCCCTTACAGCTGCGCGGCAATATTTGTAAGGGCCTGCATGGATTGATGTCTCAGGGCACGTAGGGATTGTATCCAAGATTTGGTTTTCCCAGTGTCACATGTTTCCATCAGTGTGTCGTGGTTGTCAAGGAGGAAAGCCCCCTGACGCCTCCGGACAATGATGCGGCGACGAGAAGGAGCAATGGAGGTCTGCAGGGTTGTGTAACACTGTCACACATTTTTATAACAATGCTGCAGCAGGGAGGTTTCTGTGTATTGTACTCTGTGTATTGTATTTTGCAGAAATTTTTGAGTTCTAAATTTCCAGAACCAGAGGCATCTGTGTGTGCACCTGCGGCATTGGGCCACTAGGCCTGTGCTACAGGTCAAACTTTTTGCGTTCCGAAGTGTGAATATTGGGAAAGAAATTATTCAATGCAGGAAAAATGGAACCATTGGGAGGGGAGAGGGAAGGGAGTGCCTGTGACACGGCCATGCAACAGGGTGCTGCAGCCGCAGTGATGTGTAGTCACGCATGTGTGAGGGGAATGGACCGTGTAATGCACAACCAAAGAATGGCACATCGCACCAGAGCACGGGCAGATGACAACGGTCGGCCAAATGCGCCCTACACCGGTTGGCCGGCAACCCTACAGCAGTTACTTCATTGGGGTCCAGACGAAACAGAATTTTGAATGGAAATTCGGGGCTGTTGCATGGATGCATGGATTGGTGCCATTCCAAGTTTTGAATGGCTGAAGCAATGGAAATCACTTCGGAAAAAGGCATCAGACGGGGTTTCCCACCGATTCCAAATAAAAAAAAAATTTTGATTCAGAAATATTCGGAAATATTCGGATTGTAAAAAAACACACTTTTGCTCTTTGTAAATACCCGTGGATGTCCTCTGGAAGTTTGCTGTTCATACCACAGGTCCCATACTCCCAATTTATGCACCCTGAATTTGCCATAGTTT
This sequence comes from Eutreptiella sp. 'Long Island Sound 2002', assembly GCA_964036045.1. Lineage (NCBI taxonomy): Eukaryota > Euglenozoa > Euglenophyceae > Eutreptiales > Eutreptiaceae > Eutreptiella > Eutreptiella sp. 'Long Island Sound 2002'. The sequence goes on along the minus strand of OZ038380.1, from coordinate 184,371,154 downwards.
GAATGAGCATGAAACGCGGGAATTAATCACAGAAACGTACAACAACCAGTGCCCAGTAAGGTTTTACTTCTTCACAAACCTCTGCTCATGTCATCTGGAAATTGAGCAGCCCATTTGGCTGCAGTCATATGTTTGCCACGCTTTCTTGCTTGCGATGGTTGTTTACCCGATGGTGCTGGTTGTTGCTTGCTCTGATGGAAATTCATCAGGTGTAGGCACAGGCATGGACGTGTTGACAGAGCTGAAAAATCGGGGGGAAGGAGTGTGCACCATACCCAGAGTACATCCCCCATAACACAGGAGACCCTCCCCGTATCCCCCCAAAACCCGAATGCTCACCCTTCTCATATTCGGAAATATTCGGATATATTCGGAATATTCGGAATTAGCAGGTCCAGCTCTGATTCGGAAATATTCGGAAATGTTCGGAAATATTCGTTTCCGAATGAGCGGGAAACCCTGCATCAGGAGCGGCTACGCATGCCGCGTCTTTGTGACATGGAGCACCCCACATGCACTGACAACTCAGCAATGTCCAGACAGTTGAACAGAGGCCGGGTGAAGAGGGGAATGGAAGACCCGAAGCGCTTTCCCTTTTGGAAGTACGAGGTACAACAATGTTACCGCCACAATAAATGCGGTTCTTGTGGCGCACAGCGCACAGCGTGTGTGGGAGGCACACGCTGGTGATAGTGGACATGGAGGAGAGCCGAAAAGCAGAATCCTGTCGCACGTTCCCCACATCATGTCGCTTGCAGGATGTGGAACGACATTTTTGCCACACCCCTTCCCCCTCCGGGATCGAAATGCTTTCCAGTTCCTTTCCAGTCCCCCTAGCCCAGTCACAGCCCTGCATCAGGTGCCGCCATCAGGGCAGCTGTGTGTGAATCAGCTCCTTGGGGGGCTGTGCAGAGGGTGCTGCTGGATCATCGGAAGAGCCTTGCTTTGGTGCTAATGTAAACTGAACTTTCTCCGCAGGGGCTCAGGTTCTTCGCCGGGTGCTGCATGTGTCCCACAGCCCCTGGACCCTCCCGGTCCTGCCAAGGCATGCCCGCACTTCGGCGACACACCTTCTGCAGACCAAACTACTGAGGGCTCCATCCAACGAACGAGCGGGAAACGCGGAAATGGGAACAGGCAGGTGCCCTAGAGCGCCCGGAGCGACGGGACGCCGCCCCAGGGCCTCGCTTGGGGTGTGTGCAGTTCCCCGTCTCTCGTTGCAGCGCAACGGCTGGGCAATGGGTGTGTGGCGGGTGCTGCGGAGGAGGCGCGTCCGTTGTGCGCCTCTCGGTTTGCGGGTGGGGGCCTGGGTAGAAGTTCAGCCCATTTTTTGCAGGGCACATGCCTGTTCCCATTCCGCGCTCTAGTGGGGAAAGGGGGCGGGAAAAGAGCAAGTGGAGCCGCCAAACGTGCTGCTTGAGGGGAACACCAGGTCTCTCTTCGCGGTGCCCACCTCTGCCAACTGCTGGACGCTGTCGCTGCGCACCAGCCCGGGGACGCACGATCCAGAAGACGACGGCCTGGCCCCCCCCGACACCGCGTCGGCGAGCTCCGAGGACTTCACGGTGCTGTACCGGCAATGCTGCTGCTGCTGCAAAAAGAGATGGTACTCGACGCTCAGCTCCGACAGCATCTGGCGCAGCGGTGTCTCTTTGCCGACGTGATAGTGCGCCCCGCTCCTCTTGGACAGCGCCACGTCCTCTTCGCCAGCGTCCCCGGACCGAATGCAGGCGAACCCGCTGTAACCCGCCGCGAGCAGGTCCTGCACGATCACGTTCCCCCGGAACCCCTTGTCCCCGATGTCCACGTGCTGGTCGATGATGACGATGTGGGCCTGGGTCAGGGCTGCCGACGTGAACTCGTGGACCTCCGCGATGCTGCCGCCGAATGTGGCCACGACCGCGTCGGGCAGCTCCTCCTCCAGGACCCCCTTCAGGCTCCGCCGGGCCACGGGGCTGTCATCGAGACAGAAGACGCGCAGCCCCGGGGGGAAGACGGGGATCGGCCTCAGGGAGGCCGACGACGCCACGTCCGGGCGTTTGGGGCGGGTGGTCATCGCGAGCTCGAAGTAGACGGTGGCGTCCTCCTGCCACAGCGCCGCGCGCATGCCGGCGGTGTCGGCCACCAGGCGGATGTGCTGCAGCCCGAGGCCGTCCGACAGGCCCGTCCGGGTGCCTGCCAGCGGCGCCAGCTCGTCCACCCCCGCTGACGACCACCGGGCTTGGAGGGCGGGCCGGTCGCGGTTGGCGCGGTTGGTCACCAGGAAGCGCACGTCCACCTGCTTGCCCCCCTCAGCCTCGTCGAAAGAAGACGAAGGGCTTTGCGTGGGAAAGGACACGGCGAGCGTCACTTGGGGATCGACCGGACACCCATGCCGCTTGGCGTTGGTCACCGCGTTGTCCAGCACGATGTTGCAGGCCACCGGGTCCAGCGCCAACACGCCCGGGGGGCATTCCAACGCCATGTCCCGGCCTCGGACGAGATCCTGCGTGAATTTTTGGACGTCCACTGCGCTGCACTGCGTTGTGTAACGGCCGGCAACGATGCTGAGCATCGCCTCGCGCAGCTTGCACCACGAGATCCCACGGAACAGGATGTCGCACGCCTTCGACAGCTCGCGAAGTGCGATCGGGTTCTGTTGGCAAAACAGCTCAATGCATCCGGTGGCATCCGCCATGTTGTTCTTCAGGATGTGGATCAGGATACTGTCGGCCCGTTGCCCTTCCTTCAGCGCCCGTACTGCACCTTCAAGGTCCTCCATCAGTCGGGACTCCCGCTTCAGCATCGCCTCGAACTCGTAACTGGAGTAAATCAGGTAGGCGGCCCAGACAACGGGCACGGCGACGCGGCAAGGCCACGCAGGATACACATTTGGGAACACAAGAGGCCACAAGATCAGCAGCAGCAATTGGACTGCGCTGGCGGTTGCCGCGGTCTTGATGCCCACTCTGGAGAGGAAGCTGGACTGCAGGCACGACTGAAACATGGCAATCAGGAACATGGCGGTGTCGAGGAACTGGACTGCGGAGGAGCCATACACGTGCTGCCAGGCCCGGGCGCTTGGAGGAAGCTGCGTGCTGCCGTGCGTGGTGATCACCTCGATCCTAAAAGGCGCAGCACTGGTCTGCCAATGCCATGCAGTTTGGCAGGTCATCAGAACGGATCCGGTGGCCAGGACCCAGGCGGCAAACGGGCGGGCCCTTGCGACGCGATACATAGCCAATACCGAAGCCAACGGATACAGCAGCAAGATGCCTGCGCATACATCGCAGGCAGGGGGAAGGGATCGGAACCCGTGTTGCGCGAAACCGAAAGCCAGCTGCAGAAGCAGGAGCATGCTCACAGTCGCAGACCAGAGGTACAACTGCTTGACCCCGATGACATCCCTTTGACTCGTGGTGTGCACAACCTTCTCCTCAGCATCAGCACCACCAGCGTCTGCTCCTTCGGTCTTTTCCTTCCTGGCATCGTCTGGCATGCGGTTTGGGGGCAGGGCTTCGGTGTTCTTGATTGGGGCTGGGGCTGGCTTGGCGGTGGCTTGTGTCCGCGGGGCGGCGCTTGGTGAGCTGCCGCTGCCCACATTCAGGAAGGATCCACTGTCCGCGATCGTACCCTCGACCTCATTGGTTGCGAAACCCGGCAGCTGCAAGTCAAGCTGCGCTTTGCACAATATTTGAGTGGAGAACCCCTCTTCCCGCAGAGGCATGTCCGAGGCGCGCGCAGGAATCATGGGCGACGGGCGTCAGAAATCTGGGAGACAATTTGAAACCCCACAATCCATTCCCCACGAGCAGAGAATTCGCTTGACCAGGGGGTTTCGGGGTGTTCGGTGCTTCCCCACCCCCCTCGGGATTCGAACCACCAACGACACTCCGTGGAAGACCAGGCATGTACCAGTGTACTATAGACTGCGGTGACAGCTCAAGCCCAACGAGGGCCCAAGAGCGACATAACTGGGCCCAATAACAAGCATGGTTCAAACGAAGGCTCAATTGATACGCAGGTGTGGCCCATATTCAATCTCCTATAACAAAACATTTACCTGACTCATGAACTGGATCCTACTCCCTCAAGTTGTGGAAGACTAATGTACCCTTTGTGAATGGGCGATAACGTTCCTTTTGAATGGGCCTTCGACCTAGTGTGAATGGGGCCATGGGGCCATGTTTTGTCATAAAGTCCCCCTTCCCACCCCTCTTACAGGTAGCTATGTGCCCAAAAATTCTGAAAAAATATTTCCTAGGGTCCCACAAACAAGGATGACCGATCCTTGGTGCACTAATGCCTCACTATCCCCATTTTTCTTCCATTCACATGGGTCCAAACTTGCATCCTCCCTGTTAGCTTGTGAATGCGAACTTGGTGTGAATTGTGTGCGAATTTCGTGCGAAATTCCCATTAGGTTCGGTGAATTCCCACATGACAAGACACACTTACTGAAAGTGACTGCATCAACAGTGCCTTTGACCTACTCCTCTGTGAGGGGTTTCCGTCCCGCCCGAGCACTGCTTCCGGACACCTGTGTTGTCCTGTAACAGGTGTGCCGCCCCAGCCAAACTCCCCATCTGAGTAGTGCCCCGAAGCTGCAGCGAACAAAGGGTCGCACACGGGCCCAAGGACCCGGAACTGTGCTTGGCACACGAAGCGGTGAGGTCGTGAGGCACGACGCAAGGGACGTGCCTCTAGGTCGGGCACCAAGAGGTGCCAGCGGCTGCCGTACCCGAATCATCCAATTAGCAAAGCGGCTGTGGAGGTAGTGGTATTTCATTGCAAGCTTGCGCGTAGCAGCGCGGAGCCTCATCCATAGGAAGAGCCGACAATCGAGATGGCCGCGAAGGCCCACAATGCCATGAGTTGGCGCGCACTTCCCACCGGTGCTACACCCTCCATGCTGCTGCACTCTGTCACACGAGAGTCAAACTCAACAGGGTCTTTTTTCCCCGCTGGAACACCCAAGCCCGTTCCCTTGGCAGTTGGGCAGTTGGTTCACCAACCAGCATCCAGGGATAGCAGGAATCTCGTTGATCCATTCATGCATGTTAATAATCAGTCGACGAGGCATTTGGCTACCTTAAGAGAGTCCTAGTTACTCCCGCCGTTTACCCGCGCTTGGTTAAATCTCTTAGCATTGACAATCACAGCACTGGGCAAAAGTCACCTCACGGAACCAGGCAGCAGGTGCCATCGCAAAGCTGTGTTTCAATTAAACAGTCAGATTCCCCTGCGCAGTACACAGTTCGGAGTAGACCACACGTGGGGGCCACAAATGGGGCCGACGTCTTAGGTTGGCCATCTCCCTGCCCATGGGAATTGAAGCTGGGCCGCACCCGAAGGCACGGCCTCTCTTCTTTCCACACCCAAAGCTCCGTGCCTCCACCCAAGAGCCGCGGCGGGGCGTGCTTGGCTGTTCCGAGGCACAAGGATCACGCCCGCTGGAGAAGCGGCCTTCGGCTGAGGTGGAGCTTGGACGCCCAGGGCCAAAGGACGGCTGGGAAGCCAGCCCTAGCACAGGACAACCAAGCCCCGGAGGGTTCTGTGCAATCCCAACGGGCATCACAACCCCCCGGAATCATGGTTCCATGGCACGAAAGCTCCAGGAGCAAAATTGAAAAAGTGTTCATTAAATTCGCGTGAAATTCGCACAAAATTCACATTCACAGCCACATGCCAACACACATGTGAATCTACTGTGGTTGTGAATTTCGCGCGAATTTCGCACAAAAATGGTTCACACAAACGGATACCATAGTGCACATGAATGGCAAACTGCCTTGCATCGCAGCAAGCCTCATTGGTCTTGGCTCCCTGCACCGTGGCTGCCTGCTGCCTGGCTGCTATCACCCCCCTGCTCGCCTGTGGGCTTGATGGCTCCACGTGCATCCTGAAATTGGGGTCTGTGGCCGTTGCTACGACACGGGCCGGGGTTTAGTGGGCCTGAACATGCGCGTGCGACTCCAACGCAGACCCCACGTGCGGTAGAACGCTGTCAAATGGTGTGTTGGGGCCGGTCCCCTGCAGCTGTTTGTAGCGCTGTTTGCAGGTCTTGAGACTGATGAAGCAGGCTAGATGTCCTCAAGCTCATTGCAGCTGAGCAACACTGGGTATGGCGGAGGGCGGCGGCGGGTGTAGAGAATTCTTGCCACTGGGCGTCCGCTTCTTGCTTGCGAACCCTCATCACATGACAAAAACTGCCACGACAAACAGCTTTGTGGAAGCAGCCCTACCAGCAAGCCAATTGCTAAGAGTGGAAATCTTATAACATGCAACGTACTCGGACGTGGCATTAACATGGAAATTCTTGCGACCCCACTGCTTGCGCACCCACGTCACATGACAAAGAGCACCAAAACAAACAGCAATGTACAACCTTCACTGCAACCAAGGCAATTGTTAAATATGCAAATGTTATAACATGCAAAGTACTCCAATTCAATGGGGGTAAGACGCACTATGTAACCATCGGCGTCCGCCCTTGCACACACCACACTCGAGCCGGGCTAGCTCTCGAGAGTGGGATCTCCAGCACGCAACAAACGACATTTGTATAGCGCCTCGTCTTGCGGAATCTGGCGCTCAAAGCATGGACGGTTTGATGAAGGTAGCTAAAACCCTTAAAAAGTTGACACACCAAAGAAGAATTTACAAATTTTCATGCTCAACACTCGCAATTGTAGACCTCCTACATATCTAAATATCGACCTAATAACATGCAAAGTACTTGGGTTCCTCAATTTACACCGAATTTACAGAAATTTACACAAATTTACGCCACTTTTTGAGAAATTTACAAAAATTTACGTAATTTACAGCGTAAATTGGATTTGGCACCCGGCACCGCACCCATTATTCCCCGGCTTGGGACCCCAGCACAATGGAGCGAACACCATTGGGAACGTGTTGCGGACCTGCGCTTGGATGTGCCAAAGCGACTGCTTGTCTGCAGCACTTGAAGCGATTCGGAAGGAGCCGGCTCTATTCCGGGCCATTGGACAAACGATGGTGGACTCGCATACGCCCAGCAAGGCCTTTAACGATGAGCCTATGCCTTTAAATGGTGAGCCCGTGCCTTTAAATGGTGAGCCCGTGCCTTTAAATGGTGAGCCCAGGCCTTGAATGGTGAGCCCATGCCTTTGAATGGTGAGCCCGTGCCTTTGAATGGTGAGCCCATGCCTTTAAAATGGTGAGCCCATGCCGTTAAATGGTGGGCCCATGCCCTGGTGCCGTCATCCTGCCACTTCAGGCCTTGCCGTGTTCCTGCAGGTGCCTGCCTTTGGTGTCCCAGTCTCGTTGGAGGGGGCCAACGGGACCCCAGAGCTCGGGCTTCCTTGGCCAGAAGCGCCATCATTCGCGGTGGGATACGAATCATCAGCGGTGGGAGATTGGGATTGGTGTGGCCAATGGGTTTGCTCTCCTGAGGGGCCGTTTTGGGACGGACTCAGTTCTGGGTTTATGTGCGCGTGCAGTGCAGGAAGTCCCTCCTTGGCCTGCAACTGCTGCGGGGTGGTTCTCTGCCACTGGTCGAGCCAAGTGCTGTTGGACGTGTCCTCAAAAAACGGGGGCAGCGAGGCCTCTGTGCAGGGAATGTCGAAGGGAACCCTGCCGCTTGGAGGGCACTGGGGGCCTTCTCGGTCCGGTTGCACGGATCTCCCCCCCGTCCCTGGCCCGCTATCCCCCCTGGGCCTTGGGCCAAGGTAAGTTTTGGGGGGGGGGGGTGTGCGTCATAGACTGAGCAGCCCCCCATGATTTGTGTGCAGCATGCCGGCCTTTGAGGGACGCCAAGGGCCAGAAGCAGCAGCTGTGAGCAGCTGTCATCTGTTGAAGATATTTCGCCCCAGTGGCTTGGGGCACGGACTGTAAACCAATTTTTTTCTAAAACCACAGCCCAGTGCGTACACACAAGACGTGTCCAGGGCACAGCTGCGGTGCGTACCAATGACTCGGGGTCGCACATACCACATGGAGTGCAAAGGGACTTCAGGAGACGAGCAAATGCAACAGCCACAATCATTCACGCATTGTAGCCTTGGGATTGGCTGCGCTTAACCTCCATTTCCCCCCATCCCCCATTCCCCTCCCTGTTTGTGGTGAATGGTAAAGGGACATTTTACCTTCCGGACTTGTGTACATTCAAAATGCTCAGAATGAAACAGGGAATTATGAAATGCCCCCAAATTCCGAAATAAATTTGGACGCCCCCCTCCCATGCCCAGACAACCTGGGGGCTGTCCCCCTTTTGTTTTTCCCTTTTGAAGCCCCACAGAAATATAGACGCCAAGCAGGACGCCAAGCCACGTACATTGTGCCTTGCACCTCTCTCAATTGCTGCGTGCAGCAGGCGGGGCAATGTACTTGTAGCACAAGCCATGCGTATGGGGGGGCAACGAGTTTTGCGGGGCCCCTTGGCCAGCTTCGAGCTCAGGGGGAATCGTTGCACAGTCAGCCCGAGGGCAGGTCCCGGCTTGTCATAACTACGCCACGCACCAATCAGACCCGCGCGGCTGCCGCTGTGGCATGTGGGACGGCACCGCCCAGCCGCCGTCGGGTACTGCACGAACATGACCGACTGTATGATCACCAAATTTTTTGAATTGTGGGGTGCCGACCCGATAATTATGGGGTGGATGACCCTACTCGTGGGCGTTCAGGAGCAAGGTGGGCGTTATGTGTATAATCATATCCCTTGGAGGTGGTGCCTGCGGCCGTTGGAGAGTAACCGATGGCGGTCGGAGGGTAAGCGGTAGCGGTTGGAGGGTAACCGACGGCGGTTGAGCAGTTGTTATGGGCGCTCCCTCGAGGCGCTTCCAGTCGCCAAAAAAGAAAATCAAAAAAGAACAGACGGGGTGATAAAGGGGTTCCCGGGGATCGTCCGAACAGGGCCAACCCCAAGACGACGGGCCATGGGGCTGCCGAGTCGATGTCACCAACGCGGTGCGTGTGTTGGAAGGGGACTGGGGCGTAGTGACCACGGGGGAGCACTCGACACGGCGGGCGGCAACTAGTCGGGCAACCGGGCAGGTGTTGAAAGAGCACAGGGCAACGCATGTTCTCCGTTTGTTTTGCTTGGGGGGGGGAGGGGGGGTTAGTTCAGCTGTTCTGGTTTTCCATCAAGACACTGCGCGGGGCGGGACAGGCACCGCATCCAAGTCGTTTGGCGACCAAGGCCAACCGTTCCAGGTGCATATCCGCGGCCTGCGAGGCCGCGAAGACCGGGCGCACGTGCGCGCGACGGCCCATCCCACCACCTCTTTGCCCTCTGGTCGAGGGGCATGCGGGAGATGCCCCCGCACCAATGTCAGGGCCGACGTCACGACCATCACCTGCTCACGCGAGGGGGTCTCGGCGTGCACGGCGCCCGGGCGCTGCCGGCGCAGTGCGTGCCAATGACCCGCCACTGCGAGCGGCCCGACAGTCAGTAGGCCCGCCTCCTCGGGACTGCCCGGATGAGCAGTGCTCGGGACCAGACACTCATCGGAAGCTCCCCCCCCCCCCAATACCCTCCAGGGCGCCCAGCCTATGCCCAGCCAATGTCTCCCTGTCGCCAAGTGCCATCTTGAATGGCATTTGTAACCGACAGTAACCGCCCCCAACCGCTTTGGCAACCTCCTCCAACCGCCTGTCTAAGCGCCTCTGAGGCTGCCTCCGAGGTGCCTTCCCTTCTAACGCATCCCTGGTCGGGACCCCTGGCCATGCCTCTAGCACCGAAGGGGGATGTGATGGTCCCGCTTCCGACGACGACGGCAGTACTCGGCACCGGGGCCCAGAATCAGCACCTTCTCCACCGCAACCGCCACCGCGGTGTTGAGCAGCGCCGCAACGAGCAGGACCGCCTTCCATTGCGACGGGTACGGCGGCAGCGGGGCCACGATCGTGGGGTCTGACGCAAACTGAAAGAGGCGGGCCAGAGGGCTGCCATTGGGCAGCACCAGGGCCACCAGAATGCCATACACCCCTGGGGAAAAGAGCGGGAAAGTGCGGCGCATCAGGGGGGGTGGGGTCGCGATTCGGGGGAAGGGAACGATTGGATTGTTGCCCAACATCTGTTTCTTGTGCACAGCGCCTGCGTGCGTCGATGTTGTGTGGCGCAATCTGCGTCAGTCACGCGTTTGCAGAGGCGGCGCACTGGTGCGGCTCACATATCGCTGACACACACACACTTCGTGCGGGAAACCAGGGGCAATACGCGGAAGGCACAACGTCCGCGGAGACGAAAAGCGTAGGCAAAGCACTGGTCACCAAAGCAAACTCATCAGGCCGTTAACACAAAAAGGTAGGCAAGGTCCTTTCAAAAAAAAATAGACACTCAGAAGTCTGATAAACATGCACAAGCCCGCACACACACGCACGCACGCACACACACACACGCACACACACACACACACACGCACACACACACACACACACTTTGTGAGAGGAGCGAAGAACCAATCACCAAGAAACCCAGTGTGGACGATGGCACAGCAGGGCACGACAGTCGCAGGGAAATGGTTTCCAAACATCTCGTCAGGCCGTACAGTACAATGAAATTGCCATGAGGCTAGGCGCATTTCTGTTGCAGGATAGTGACGACAGGGGGAGCACTGAATCTTATCATTTGTTCACATCACCTGCGCCCGCACCCTGTTCATGCACCTCCGCCGCCAAGGGGAGGGAAAAGTTGTGTAACGTGTATGCATAGCGCAAATCATGTCGTGATTGATCATCGTGGCCCCTTGAGTTGGGGTTAGGGACTCGCAATCCACGCTTCGTTGTGTGGCCCCTTGAGTTGGGGTTAGGGACTCATCAAACCAAGTGAACAAACCAAACAATCAAACGAAACACCAACCTCCACCCCTTTTATTTCTTGGAGTTCTTCAATAAACCACTCAACTGTGCAGAGGTGGGTAAGCCTCATCCCCAATCCCCCCCCCCCCCCCACATACACACACGATGGAAACCGCAACAAAACTAAAAACACACTTGTGCAGGAACAGACAAACACACACACACACACACACACACACACACACACACACACACACACACACACAATGAGAACCACGAAAACAAGAACAGAGCAAGAAAAGCGGTGAAAGAAAACTCCTCAGGGACAGCAGAGCTGCCCTAGACGTCTTTCGGTCTGTCAGAAAACGCGGCAATGTGCTACACTGGATATCAGTTCAGATCTGGCTCCCTGACCTGCCCTAAGAATCATGCAGCGTTAATGACAGACCACAAAATTCACCTACGAAGGAGGTCGTGTTGTCTCGTCTACATAATGCAACCTGTGCTAGGTGCGTCCACCTAACCGCACACACACAAGGGATAGGGCAAGGGAGAGGGCTGTTTAAACTTTGGCACTGCGTGCCCGAAGCAGGTGTATGTTAGTGCACCAGGTTGGGGTGTATCCTTCGGGTTGTAGCTCTGTTGGTATCACCTGGTCTGTGTAGCTGCTGTTTTCCCACACTGCATTTCGAAAAAGCCAGTGTATCAGCTTGTCGACTGCGACTGCTTGCGGACAGGGCTGGTGGTGACCTATCGCGTACACCGCGCGCATAGTGTTCTCAACCGCCCACGGGGATGCCGAGTACACACGGCGCACTGTTTTGTGCATCGCGCGCATCACAACCATGCGCTTGTAGTCACAGGCACGTGCTACCTGTACCCAGGACAAGGCGGACAGGATCTGTGCACTCCAACTGTGGAGCCAGGGCTGCGCACTCGTCACGCTGCTCGTAAAAATGCAGCTCAGGTATTCTGGTGCCGCGCGGATGGGCGTCATCAGCGGCTGTCGCGGAAACCCTTTCCCGTGTGTGGGACCTCGAAGTCCTCTGCCCGTGTACAGACGGGGGGGAGGACTGCTGCGTGGGAAACTGCTTGACCCGGACAGCACAGGCCCTGGGGATCAGCATGACCGTTGGGGCGGGGGTAGGATTGAGCTCAACCCACCCCTCCGCACTCAAGCAGGATTGGGATCTACGGTTTGGGAAACGTTTGGATGATGTGGGTGTGTGTCCCTGGTCTTTGGTTGGACGCAAACAGAATGTTATCCCGAAACTGGCAGAGGCTGAACACACACACACACACACACACACACACACACACACACACACACACACACACACACACACACACACACACCACCACCACCACCACCAGCAACACCAGCAACAGCAACACAACAACACAAACAAGCCGCACTGGCACTGCAGCATCTTGATGAGCGCGACCCAAACAAGAAAGCACGCACACACACGATTGAAGCGAGACGAACAGGCGTGACAAACAGAGCACAGCACTGGTCACTAGCACACACACACACACACACACACACACACACACACACACACACACACACACACACACACACAAAACAAGCATTGGTCAAAGTGGCGTAGTGTACAGTATTCCCGTCAGGCCATCGGCAGTTTCGTTCCTTCGTTCGTTCGTTGGTTCCTTCCAGCCCTCGTTTATAAAGAGGGTGGGGGTCTTGTGGGTAACACCGATCCACCCCCTAAAAAATTCTTGACCCAATTTTTGGCTTGCGAAAAAATCAAATTTGAATAGGCGACCCGTTGGAGGACCCACCCAGACCCTCCCCTTGCAACTTAATTCTTATAAACGAGGGCTGGTTCGTTCGTTCGTTCGACACACGCGCGCATGCAGAGCAGCAGCAGGATGGCAGCACAGCGCGCTGCATTCGGCCGTGTGGCGGGCAGCAGCGGTTCCCAGGGCCAGTGCGTTGGATTGACAGATGGAGATGACATGGACCTGCCCAAGCCAAAATGAATGGCACGTTCTTGTAAAAGGATTGCCGGTAATCTCCGCCCAAAGTCAAACTCAAGGCAACTGCCAATACTTCCATCGCCATCAGCATGAAAATTGTGCCTGCGCAGCAGTGGGAAAGGCGGTGTTCGTGTGCAGCGGGAGACCGGGAAGAGGCGAGAGACGGTATCCCTTCAGGTCGGACGAGTACCCAATACGAAAGCCGTCCACCGTGCGATCAGTGTCCTCGTTGACCGTTTGGACTGGGGCGTTCAAACGGCTATGGCCATTGTTGGAGGTGGACCACGACTTACGACCGTAGCAGGGGATACGGCTCAGTTGGGCGTTCGGCACAGCACTGAACGGCGATCGTTGAAGGGTTATCGTTGGGTTTCCGGGTTGTAGGGCTACATGGGTTTCTCGCTCTTTTTAGTACCCCGCGGGGGTGGGGGGGGGATGCATTGGAGGGGGGGGAGGTATCCCCCCCCTCCAGAGCGCCCAGCCCATGCCCAGCCGCTGCGTCCCTGACGGCAAATGCCAGCTTCAGTGGCATTTGTAACCGGCAATATCCGCCCCCAACCGCTTTGGCAACCTCCTCCAACCGCCTGTCTAACCGCTACTGGGGCCGCCTCTGAGGTCCCTTCGCTTCTCTCCCTGCATCCTCCATGCATCCCTGGGGGGGCCGCACACACCAGGCAACACGTGGTGCTGCACCTTTTGTGCCATTCCTGGGACATCTGCTGGAACGTGTGTGCCCGGTGCTTGGGGCCCGGCGGCGGGACAGACAAATCCTGCTACGACGCGGTCACTGCGGTGCAGGACCTTTTCGACGGCTGTATGCCAAACTGGGCACATGGGGGGGACCAGTGGACTGCCCCGGTGGTAGTAAGTCCGAGAGAAGACTTGTAATCCTCCGATGAAAGAGACCAAAAGGCATTGTCCAATGCACTGCCCCAAGGCCCCCGATTACCCGCTCAACTTCCCGCTCCAAAGGAACAGTGGGGGAAAATGGGGGGGAATGAGGTAAAATTGGGAAACCAGGGGAAAATGGGGGGAAATTGGTGGAGGAAGGTGGAAAAAATATTCAGCTGTCCACTCAGGGGGTACAAATCTTGCAAAACGGACGCCAACCTTAGTCCTTCCCTACGTTCCCCCATTTTCCTCATTCATGTTGCGCACTACACCCCCACCCCGCACCCACCCCCCCAAGGCCCACAAGTGGTTTTTCGCGCTTTTGGTGCAATGTTGCCCACATTTTCCCACAAAAAATCAGAGAATTCCCCAACAAGGACCGTGTCTCCCCCACTTTTCCGACTTGGGGCCGTTTCGGCGACACCATCACCCGCTCATCTCCGGCAGCGGGTCATCAGGGGCTCTGCATTTCAAAACGAGTCATTCTGCGGCTTAATCTCGGGCAATCCGGTTGCAGTAGCCAGGGCTGTGCCGCACGAACCCCCCACCACAACCAATTGCAGCCCCTGACACCGCACACCCACTGAATCGCGCGGTGACCGGCCACTGGGATCCGGTGATCTGCGTCGGTTTCAAAAAAAAAACCGTCGATGGAGCGCCAGGTGCCGGTGATTCATCGCCAACCGCCGTCGACCATCGACTGCCGTCGAGTGGGCAGCACCCGCCGAAACTGCGCATCACCCTGACCAAACCCACCGTTCCTAAAGGAGAGCCCTGCTCAGCCCCGGCACCCCATGCCCTTGACAGACCGGATTCGTAATTGTTCGTCATCTCAAACCAGTTCGTCACGGGAATCGCACTGCCATCGAACGGCACGAACCAAGGCTGAGGGGAAGACACAGCGCCGCGAAGTGGGGGGCACGAAGGTGAGCACGAGCAGCAGCACAGGCACAAGTGTCGGCGGCAGGAGAAGCCCCTTCCGGGGCACACGCCGGCACACACACGCTCAAGGACGATCACAAGCGCGAATGGACGAGGGCGCAGGCCCAAGAACAACGCGCACGCGACCGAGCGGGCGTTGATGCGGACGGGGGCACAGGGAAGGACTGTCCATCGTACCCCCGTGCGGGCCCTGTCCGCAGTGACGTCGTACCCGAGGCTTTGGCGCTCGCAAACCCTCGGGGACGCCGATGCGCTGCGGGGGCACCGCGCCACAGGAATCCCGCCTCAGCAGGTCTATACTGGGCTGGTCCGCACTATCCGGGGGCCCGGAGGGACTTGTGGGGGATGAGGGAGGGGGGAGGGGGGGGGGTGGCCCGGCAAAAGGGGGGGGGGGTCAAAATAGCCACAAAACCCCCGCCGTCTGGGGGTCGCCACGTTCGGCAAGAGGTGGCCCAATGGTCTGGGCCGGGTCCGTGGATTGCCCGAGCCCGGGCCTGCGTGCCCATTTGTTGCTGCAATCAATGACCTCTCGACGGAACACACAAATGCACCAAAACCCACGTCACCCTTGGCCTCATCTTCTCTGGAGGCGTCCCCATGTGCCCACGCCGCATGACACTGGGCAGACTGAGGCTCGGGACAGGGTCCCGGTACTTTCGGTTGTACACAACCTTTGCACTGCGGGAGCACTGCGTGCACTCCTTGTGCAGTGCGCGTGCAGTGCGTGCCAGAGCGTCCCTCTTGGCGGGGCCAGATACCCGATCAAACCCATCCAGTACCCTCCACCAGAGTTTTTCTTAACGGGGGGGGGGGGTGTCTGGAACCCAACAGTACAAAACTTTGTGTACCAAAAATAGCCCAAATCAATGTTTCCTTTCATATATATTTCATTTTTTCCCACCATGAAATCCGGGTCCGCAGGTGGGGGGGGGGGGGTAGCCCCCCCCCCCCATCCCCCACCCCAGGAGACGCTGAGTTGTTCAGCAAAACTCTGCCCACCGCCCCGAAATAAGAGGGGGGCGGGCCAGACGACCCCCAGTCGATGACGGAGGACGTGGGCCTTGGGGTAGGTCCGTGCGCACTGACAAGGGGCGCACGCCCAAAGATGCACACACCCACAGCACAACGGCAAGCGCGAGAGCCCCAACAAGCCAGGCACAGCCATAGGCACACGCGGACACAGAGGCATACACACGGGCATCGGCAGGCGCTTATGCACCCGCGGAGGCATATACACAGGCACACGCCCCCCCCCCCCGCCCGTGCCCAGTCACCAGCAAAGTGTTGTCGTGTAACCGGCCGGCGCACGACCATGCGCGGCCCCGTACTGCGACACAAAATTTGCGCCGGGGGATGCACGCCCTTTCCTTTCTCACGGTCTTACACATGCCCCATGTGCCTCTGTTTGCGTTCCGCGCGCATGTACCGTCGCGTACCACACCTCAAGACTGGTCATGCGTGCCTGAAATGTTGCCCGACATCCACCAAAACCATGAAAATTGAATTCTGTATAACGACTAGCGTCAGGGAAAATGCCGTGTCACGAGGAGGTGGTCGTTGTGCACGACGGTTCTGGGGCGGGGGGGAGGGGGGGGTAAGGGCACGCCCAAAAGACCCGTTTTCAACCAACGGGTGGCCTGCCCCCCTCTTATTTCGGGGTGGTGGGCAGAGTTCGGGCGGGGGGGGGGGGCGTGTGCCTGTGTATATGCCTCCGCGGGTGCATAAGCGCCTGCCGATGCCCGTGTGTATGCCTCTGTGTCCGCGTGTGCCTATGGCTGTGCCTGGCTTGTTCGGGCTCTCGCGCTTGCCGTTGTGCTGTGGGTGTGTGCATCTTTGGGCGTGCGCCCCTTGTCAGTGCGCACGGACCTACCCCAAGGCCCACGTCCTCCGTCATCGACTGGGGGTCGTCTGGCCCTTTTGCAGTTAGAACAAAGATTTGATTGTGGTTTGGAATGATGACCCTGAAAACAAGTCCATTTGTCTCATTGGGGGGTGCCCAGGTGCAGTCCTTGACCCCAACACCCCTTAAACATTTTGGCCCCCTGAAGGGGCGGGGGGGGGGGGGGGCAGCCGGCCTGGGGTCCCGGGTACGCCAACATACATCCCTCAAAATGATCCCCTCGTCGCACTGGTCATTTGGAACTACGTATGCGGGGTTTTTGAAAAATAAATTTTTACTCACCCCCCGGGGGGGGGGTCTGGTCCAAGCAGCCAGGTTTGGGGGGGCTGGATTGGGAGGTTAAGGGTCAGAAAACTTTGATGCTTTGCTTACATATTTGGATTCCCCATAAAATTCTGAGCATTTTGAGGAGACACACTTGGGGTAAAACCAAAATTTGCCCCCCCCCCACATATGCCAAAAAAATTTTGGGCGCTAAATTGGGTGCAAATGTGGTGCAGACCTGCTACAGTTTGGCCCTTTTGAGGGGTTGGGGGGGGGGTCAAGGGCTGCAGCTGGGCACCCCCCGTGCTTTGTCTTGTTTGGGCTGAAAGAAGATGAATCAGATGACACCAGGCCACAGAACAGATGCCCTGCCACTGGTGCCATTCAGGGGGGGGGGGGTCCAGGGGGCGGTACCCCCCCCCCCCCACCTCCTCATATGGTTGTCCGCCGTTCCAGTTGACCATGACTAGGCTCGGCAACCGAAGCCGAAGCCACATCCCTTTGACTGGTCAGAACCGCTCATGGCAAACGTGCACGGGCATCAGCCTGGGCACGGGCACGGCAGACCTGGGAGCGCAGCGCGTACAAGACCGTCAGCGTCGTGCAGACATGAATCGTCAGCTGCAAAGTGATGGGGACGGTGCGTAGCACACGGTGGCCTGACATGGGGGAGGTGGTCATGGTCCAGGATTCCAATGCAGGGAGCTGACGCGGGACCATCGATGGGCACCCGCTATGTTGGCAGGGGCTGCAAATCGTGCAGGTCTGCGCTTGGGGGAAGGGGGTGGGATAGGATCGCCTGGTGCGGCCCCCAAAAAGGCCCCATGGATCGGACGCCCTTGAAGGCCCCGGGGATGGCCGGTCATGGCGCCGGGGGGGGTGCAGCCCCAGGGGGGTTTCGTTTTCGGCCCCGTCTGCCGATTTGTTTGGGGTCGGTCTACGTCCACCAAACAATTCAACCAAAAAACTACCGTTTTCATTTTTTCTGAAATTCGGGGTCCCGGTCACCTCCAGGCCAGCACTGTGTATATGGTTGTTATCACATAATGCAACGTCGATAATGTCAGGCAGCATGTCACACTTGAAAACACACAAACACGCAAGCATGGGGCAATACTATGAAAAAGTCTGCCAATCCGCCTGACAACTCTGTTTTGCCCAGGGGGCAATTGTTTTGCTGTTTGTCGGTCTCTTGTGAATTGGCTCGGCATTCACCGCCATGTCTGAAACAGAGTACAAAACTTTGCCGGGGGGCAGGGGGAGAGGGAGGTGGGGGGGGGGGGGCTGCCTGAGTGCTCTGTAGAAATCCTGTGCCATTATCTGGATCAACCAAAAACTGCCATCGTCCTCTGGCAAAAATTTTGGCAGTGGCAGAAGTCTGGGGTGACATCCAGACATCCAGCCTAACATCCGGCGTGGCATAGCAATATAGACACCACCGTAAATTGCTGTTTCTGGGGTTTGGAAATTTGCAACCACCCACCTTCGGATCAAGGAGGGCGGACTGCTCCAAGCTGTGTTTGCCCACAGCAAAGGGCGCAACAAACCTGAAAGAATACGGAGCATATGTGCAGTGGCGACAAAAGGGAGGCCGTAGGCCGCGATGGTGCCAGTTTATCCGACGGCAAAGACATTGTCAGAGTGGCTGCAAGGGCGAGGCATAGGCATGCGTCCAGATAGATCCATTCCCAACTTCCGAGTAAAGTCCCCCACCTGAAAACATGCCGTGTGTCCAGTGCAGTGCAATGGTGTGCATCAAATTGGGTGGCTGTTGAAGGAAAAGCCAAGGCCACGTTGAGAAGGAGTGCAGTGTCAGCGTTGCCGGGTCGCAGCCACCGCCCAGGTGATCCAGGCGACCCCCCTGCCAGGCAGATCCCCAGAAGGCCCACGAACTCCATGCAAACTGGATGTGCATCACATCGCATGACCGGCCACCCCTTTCTGCCAGCCCTAGACCCCCAGACAGACCCCTTCCTGTCAGGTCGAGTCGGATGGCACGGCGGCCAGCGGAAGGACGGGACAGTCACACCACTGCCACAACACATGTCAATGGGCCTCAGGCGACCCCTGTGGACGCACGTCTGACGGCGTCCTTTTGGGCGCTAGTGCGCCTGACGATGCTGACGGCGGTGGGAACGAGACGATTCCCATGGCGGTGTGAACCAGAAGGTGCTGGGCATAGGGGCAACTGGGCTTGCAATTGAGGAGCCCCTTGGCTAGACCCCCCCCCCCCCCAAAAAAGGCTCAATTGACGGGACCCCCCCAAAACCACCCTTGGGACCTTCATAGTTCAAATGGCGGTGGTATTTGTGTTTAAGGACACTTGGTCCCCGGTCAATTCCAGCTACACATGCATGAAGCGCCCCGCCAAGGCCTTCCATGAGAACCACGTGACCTAGTCAGAGTCACAGTCAGAGTCACAGTCAGAGTTGGAGTCACAGTCAGAGTCAGATTCAGAGTTGGAGTCGGAGTCGGAGGAAGAGTTGGAGTCAGAGTTGGAGCTTGAGTCGGAGTTGGAGTTGGAGGTAGAACCGGAGGTAGCAGATGCCTCCGTTGAAGCCCTTGAAGGAGTATAGTCAGGGTCAGCCAAGTAGCTACCTGGACCACTCCGTGCAAAGACACACTCTGGGCACAACCAGCAACCATCATGAACCTCGTGCAAGGGTGGAGTCAAGCACAACGGGTGCCATCCAACTGTGGTAGAATGTGCACCTGCACAAATGAGGATATAATTGCCCTGGGATGCATCACCACTAAGGCAATGAACACAAACAATGTCCTCATCTTCGCCTTCGTCCTCATCAGCCATGGGTTCCTCAGGCACGGATAGACTGTCCGTAGGAAGACCCATATAGTACAAAGGGAATAGGTGTGATTATGCACGTGTTGCATGAGCCCAGCCTTAGGGCCAGAGGCACTCAAGTCTAAATAAGTCAGCAACCGCTTCAAATTTGCAACAGTGCATTGCCCATTCAAACCAAAACAACCACGTGCTTGCCGCAGCAAAGGTTTCACCTCACCCTTCACTCCACGGGTAACCATTCCACAACGCCGTTTGAAGTGCTCCTCGGCTTTTGCAAATAGCTACAAGCGGCAGTGAGCAAACCAGTCCTGCACAGCACGCGTACTTGCAGCATCACTAATGCCAAAGGCAGCCAGCGCAACAGCACGGGTCTCTTCTACCCCTGGGTAGTTGTTCTTGTCCCACAACCGTTTGCACAATACGGTGGGGGTGTAACCTTCACAACTTGGACGATGGGATCATCCAAGAAACCAGGGACACCCTGCAACTGCAACTCTACACAACACTTGAAAAAAGGGGGGGTACGGATAGTCATCTGGTGTACACAACCGACCCCTCACCCCTGCCTTCTCGGGGGCCCACGAGAGGGCGGTAGTGCTACATAACCCCTGCATTCTCGGGGGTCCCCAAACAAGGGGACAAAATCAAAAGTGGCTGCCTCACCCCTGCCTTCTCGGGGGCCCACGAGTGGGCGGTAGTGCTATGTAACCCCTGCATTCTTGGGGGGCCCCAAACAAGGGGATAAAATCAGAATTGGCTGCCTCACCCCTGCCTTCTCGGGGGCCCACAGGTGGGCGGAATTGCTATGTAACCCTTGCATTCTTGGGGGTCTCCATAAGAGGGGACAAAATCAAAAGTGGCTGCCTCACCCCTACCTTCACAAGTGGGCGGAATCGCTATGTAACCCCTGTGTTCTTGGGGTTCCCCAAACAAGGAGACAAAATCAGAAGGGCCCGGAAGGGGACAAAATCAAAAATGTCTACATCACCCCAGCCTTCTTGGGTTTCGACATAGTGGGGAGACATGAACAAGAGACCAAGCGGTGCCTCTTCTCCATGCAAGAATGGTGCCTGTCAATTGAGCCCTTTTCCCAAACGCCCCCCCCCCCAGATTTGGGGGGCTCTATTGACCCCCCCCCTCACTTGCAAGCCCGACATGCCTAGCCATGATGACATTGCAAGCTGAGCCAATTCCTAGGCCTGCGGATGTCTCAGAGTGGGGAGATTCTGACCTGACCTCCACCTCCACCTCCACCTCCACCTCCACCTCCACCTCCACCTCCACCTCCACCTCCACCTCCACCTCCACCTCCACCTCCACCTCCACCTCCACCTCCACCTCCACCTCCACCTCCACCTCCCCGCCACCTCCACATCCACCTCCCCGCCACCTCCACCGCCACCTCCACCTCCACCACCACCTCCACCGCCACCGCTACCTCTACCTCCACCGCCACCTCCCCACCACCTCCACCTCACCTCACCTCACCTCACCTCACCTCACCTCACCTCACCTCACCTCACCTCACCTCACCTCACCTCACCTCACCTCACCTCACCTCACCTCACCTCACCTCACCTCACCTCACCGCAGCCTTTCCTCCACGTGCCAAACCCCAATCCCCTCTTCCTTCCAGGCCCTGTGCATACCCATACGAAATGATCTTGTTGAAGCACACAACTTGGCCGTACATCAGCTGGAACTTGACGGAGGTGAACGACGTTGCCAATGCACCGCGTCCCTCCCGCAAGACATCAACAACACTGCGAAATGGGCCATGCCAGTTTACACATACGTCCAGCGCACCGCAACGGCCCCCTTTGCCATGACTGGAACGGACCCCCAATTCCCACACAGCCCCAAACGATGCTGGGGCCTCGCGCAGTGTTTGCGGCTGCAGAGCAAGGCCATGAGGCATCAAAGGGCCACCGCTGCGGTTGGCAGGGAATGTAGTACAACTGCGACGTCCAGTGCCATGTGCTTTGCCCGACCTGCCTGTTGGTTGAACGGGGGGGGGATGCCATAAAGGCTGACAGAGTATGCCGGTTGGTACTTCCAGGTGAACGTACGTGTTCACCTTTTGCGGAGGGACGCCTCCGCTTGTGGATAGGTGGGTTGGTTTCCAACAGAGCCCCCGGACTTTCCCTGTGTCACACCTCCGTGTCGGGTCCACGCAGAGGAGGGCAAAGGCCCTCGCCACGGACCTCGGCGGACAACCCATTCCGGCAGTGGAGTAACCCTCTCGCGGGGTCCCTCTGGGTACTGCAACAATGATCCCCCACAATGCACTGATCATTCAGAGTCTTATGTCAGGGGGGCATTGTTTCCCGTAAGATTTCCGTCTCCACGTGACGTGTCATTGCACGTCCTCAACCTGCCCTTTTTCGAGGCAAGTGACGGTTTCTCCATCCCCTTTTACGGACTATGCAACCGAAATCAAAGCGTACACGAACACCCGCACCAACACCAGCATCAACACCAACACTAACACCGACACAGACACCAACACCGGCGCCAACACAAACACCGAGACCAACGACCAACAACACCAACGCCAACACCAGCACCAACACCAGCACCAACACCAACACCAACACCAACACCGACACCGACACCAACACCGACCAAAAACAACACCAACACCACCAACACCAACGCCGACACCAAAACCGACGTCAACACCGACACCAACACCAGCACCAACATCAACACCAGCACCAACACCGACATCAACACCGACACCAACACTAAGACCACACCAACACCGACCAAGAACCCGACACCAATACCAACACCAACACCAAACACACCACGCGAAACCAATACTACGCACCACCATAAGGCTCTGTCACGAGAGCCCGAGGTGATTAGAGCCGCCCCCCCCCCCCGCCCCTTCCCCCGCCCGCCGCCCGCGCGCGCAGACCCCTGTCCCACACACTCAGGGTGCCCTGACCCGACTGTTGCACAGGCGTGCGTCCTCTGCACCTTCGGTCGCGCAGAGGCATACCTCATCACTGTCTTTTCGTGACTTGTGAACGGACTGACAATGGAGGCCTCCGCACTGCTCAGCGCAATGCCGGCGTGCGCTGTCCGAAGCGCCCCACAATCGTTGCCTCCGTCACCACACATCTGCGGGACAGACAGAGCAAACAGAAGGCGTTCCGGCAGGACCCCGGGTTTCGTTGAGTGCGATGTGCGGCGCGGCGGTGTCCCGCATGTTCCTCAGCCCAAATCCCTGGGATCGTGAGATGCGCAGCGCGGAACGCGGGAGCCCCGCCGAGCGAGTCCTCCTCCGGTGGCCCTGGGGACAGGGGCCACAGGCGGGGGCGGGGGGGGGGGGGGGGATACCTGTTGACCGCTCACCGCGAGGGAAAGCAACGGCAGGAAATGTTGACTGACGCATCAACGGACCCCCCAATGCACCCCAGGGCGGTCCTTGAGGGGGAAAAGAAAATATTCCGAAACTGCTGCTTTGCAAAAAGACCGCGCATACCTCATGGCCGGCTCCAATTTGCTTATTGGGGGGGGGGGGCATGCAATCGTAGCGCATTTGAACCCCCCCCGGTTGTCAGAAGCCCCCCCCCCGTAAGCAATCCGAGATGGGATGCCCCCCTACAGGCAGGTTGGCCGTACCTCATATGTTCGACCATCGGTTCCCATCCCTTCCTAACGAGGGCCCATATGTGGGCGGAAGGGCTACACAACCCCTGCCTTCTCGGGGGTCCCCAACATGGGGACAAAAATGGCCCACGTCGGGCCCGGGAGGGGGGGGGAATGCCCTTGAGCGCGGTCCTTACTGACAGTCCTTAACCAAAAAAAAAAACTTTTCGGTTCCTTAAGCCCCACCCCCAAAAGCACCGAACGGGCCGTGATGCTGTTGTCGCTGCAGCGACTGCTGCCCCCCACGGGCGTGGGTTTGGGGGCATGGAGGGGCTGGGGTGGGGTGGCCCCCCGTTTGAAGGACCCCCCCGTCCCCATGGGACCAGCGGGTCTCGTAGGACCCCCGGCCGTGGGACTGCACATCCCGGCACTCGTCCGCGGAGACGCAGATGTGACGTCACGGAACAGAATCCGTCTTGCGGCACAGATAGGGGCGCAGGCAGGCCTACCCATTGGAGGGGCATTTTCGGGGCTGTGCTGCAGCCATTTGGTTGCCTCCAGGCGATGCTGAAGCAAGCGCTAGGGGGGGGGGGGGGCAGCAATAATTGGTGAAGGCGCTTGACTGAAGAGATAGAGGACACTCACGCAAGGCCATTGTCCATGACATACTCACAGCGGACAAGCACAAGCGGCAGTTGCACTCATGGCTGTGGTTGTAGCTGCAAGTGTTGTTGTGGTTGCGGTTGCGGTTGCGGTTGCGGTTGCGGTTGCGGTTGCGGGTGCGGTTGCGGATGCGGTTGCGGTTGCGGTTGCGGTTGTGGCTGCGGTTGTGATCGCAGTTGTGGGTGCGGTTGCAATTCTGGTTGGGGTCGTGAGTGTGGCGTGTGGTTGTGGTTGCCGATCAGCACCTGAATTGTCGCAGACCTGTCAATCAGTGGGACAATACTAACACTCTGGCATACCCCAGTGACGATGCCCAGGTGCATGTGGTATTCCACGCACTTCACTTTATCTTCGGGCTGCATTCGCGCAAATACCCTTGTTTGCAGCAGCAGAGGGCCCTGGGCCCCTGCATCAGGGCACTCTGAGAAGAGTGGAGAGGGGGAGAATCAGCGGAGCCCGACTGTGATTTCCACACACATTGCATGGGCACCGAATCTCCCTGGGGACCCCACTACATTGCGCCCAGCCCGCCTTTGTACCAGGGTCACAAGGGTTGTTGGCCCAGGCAGGTTGTGCAAATTACATTTCTTTGGGATGTGACTCTGGTGAAGCAAGCATCGGGGGAAAGCAGAATTCAAATGCGAGCAGTGAATTTTGGGTCGTAAAGGAATGCACTGTGAGCATCCATTGTACACGTGCATGTTTGTACCGTTGGGAATGCTTTGCGCCCGTGTAAATTCTGTTTGAATTGTTACAGTGTAAATTGGTAGTTTGTATAGCGTAGTTTTTGGAGTTTGCCAATTTGCAGAATGCAATTTGTGTTTGCACTCCAACTTCGCTCTTGCCATGGCAGGGCCATCTCATCCCATCCCTATGCATTGCCCACGTAGTGCGTGTGCAGTGCCGTCAGTAGGGCATCTGGGGTGAACTGCAGACAGGGCTACACATTCATTGCAAACTTGTGACGGACCGGGACGTGTTTCTTCTTACACAGACATCAATGTCTGTTTGCTACGTTGGTTATCCCATGTGTCTGTGAACTCTCTAAATGTGCCTCCCGTGGGTACCCGAAAGACAAAAAGTGTATGTCAACAAACATGGATTTGCATTATATCCCCAAGTCTGGTGGGCACCGATACGGCAAGGGTAATGCAGTCATGTTCACCCACCGTAGTGGGCGCGGGGCAGCAAGCAATAAGCTGCCATCTTCTCCCTCCGATTCCAGTGGGGCCCCAACACTTTGCAAGCACATGGACCGTATGGCTGAGAAATAGTGGGTGAGATGAGCATGGCCGCCGTTGGTGTCTAGTCCAGGCACTGCTGGCAATAAGGCGTAGGGTGAATACCCCTATGCAGGGCTGTCCATAAAAGAATAAAAGGGGCGGGGGGAAACCTCTGGAACACTGACAAAATAAAACGCTCATGGTAACCCCCCACCCCAAAACTGCTGTCAGTTACCCCGGAGCGATGCACCCTCCATAGTCTCTATCCCTTCAAGACAAAGTAAAACGAAATCTGGTTCCCAGGGAGCGCTTCCATCACGCTGCACACAGGGTAAGAGTAATTGGCTTCGGTGTACACTGTCAGGGACACAAGTGTCTGGTATTGCATGTTGCACTTGTTGATGGACTGCTGGATGTGAACCACTGCATGGGCCATCCATTGGAGCAGCAGGGCACGCTTCTTTTAGTCCATCCCCAACCTTGTGTGGGCATCGAGAGTTGGATGAAGGGGTGTTGTACCCAGCCCTGAATGACGGGGTGCCCATCATTACACCGTGGGTGATCCTTCTTCTTTGGCTTGGGATACAGTGTACCGCCCTGACTCCATGTGCACTATTTGTGAGGAGAAGAGGCATCAAAGGGGCAGACCACAAAATGAATATGAAAAACTTGGTACATCCGGGTGTACCTTGTGTACCATCTGCTTCTGTGCGTGTGTGCACAACTTCCATTTCCCAAGTCCGGCATAATAAGGCAACTTGTGCGCTGCTCTGCTGTTGATTGGCACAAGATGGGATGCCAAACCATGCCCTTGCTCCCACATCTCAGCTTTTGCCCCTGACATGCCTCACTTTTGCCAAACGGTGTGGTGCACATTGTGTGAGACGGAAGGCCTCCGGAGGGGACCAGACCTGGGTTGATGACGTCATCGCCTAGAAGGCGGAAGGCTGCACCCGTCATGACTACCTCTGTGCCAGCGAGTAAAGCGGATCTGCCTTCTGAAACTGATATCGGCTTGGGCAATGCCCCCACCATGACCTACAAACAGGTTTGACAAGGGCACGGCAGGAAGCGCAGATCTTGGGGGTCATGCGAAGGGCTCGCATCCCCTGTTCATGTCTCCACGATACCATCATACAGTGGACCAGGAAAGGCAGGGGTCCTGCCGTGGGGTTGGCTTGCGCTCCTGCATCAGGTATGAAACACACGTGCGCGTCGGCACATCTCACCCCTGCAACACACACGTTCATCAACAGATCGAGTACTTCCCAAGGACATTGACATATGAAACTCCATTCCATTTGGGGAGGGGAGTTTCAGTGTCTCTCTCTCCCCCCCTCCCTCCCTCCCTCCCTCTCTCTCTCTCTGTCTCTCTCTCTCTCTCTCTCTCTCTCTCTCTCTCTCTCTCTCTCTCTCTCTCTCTCTCTCTCTCTCTCTCTCTCTCGCTCTGGACCCCACCACCGCAGTGCGAGGGGAAGGGGGGTGTCAACGATGTTCGGCCTTTTTTTTGTGGTGTGGGGGGGGCATATCAGAATTCTGGCAGATGCGGCCATGAACCTCCCACATCACCCGACGAGCCGCACACCCCCCCCCTTCGCGAGAACAACGGTAAACGCACTGAAAATGACGGAACAACTCCTCCTGTCGTACTGACCAGGGCGTTGCTGACACGCACCCTCTGAAGACACAAGCAGCGGCACTACCTCAGCGCCCGGTCCATGTCCGAGGACCCGCACGCCTCGACGACCAGACGAGTGGACACATGTGGCAGGACGGTGCTCAGCATCCCCAAAATACCATCCCCAGCCCCAAATCACAGGCAAAAAGGCTGACCTTCACAGACCACCCGAAAAAAAGAACTGCAATTTTTCATGGCCCCAAAAATTGCAGAAGCAACACTTCACATCGTTTCTGACGCGGTCCTCTCAAACGGGGGGTATTGTTGTCGTGCAGCTGTGAAGCTGAGAGAGTGCCACTCCCCATGGGCATAGGTTCGGGTGTATGGAGGGGCGGGGAGGGCGAGTAGGTCTGGACCGTCAGGGGTCGCGGAAGAAAGGTTTGCGCGGGGAAGGGGGCCGTCTGAGCCCCTTTTCCGGACCCCCCCCCTGAGGGCTCAAACGTCAGGCAGCCCGAAAGGGTCTGGGAGGGGCTCAGAACGGGGGTCCTGGGGGTACCCCCACACACATGACCTCAAAACGATACCCTCGACGCGCTGTGCACTTTGAGGTATGTCTCGTGGGGAAAAAGAATTTTCAGAACATTTTCCGTCTGGGCCGCTTTGCGGCCCGATTTCCGAGCCAATGGACTCTCTTTGTATAAGGGCTCTGACGTTTGAGCCCCCTTTCCAGTCCCCCCCCTCCTTCTGGGGGCTCAAACGACCCCCCCCCCCCCCCCCTACGCAAATCCTTTTTCCCCCTCCAATGGGTCCCCACTTCAACGCCCCTTGTGGTCGTCACCGCCCTTCACTCGAGGCCCCAACCCGAGGCCCGTGCAAACACCCATCGCCTGGTTCAGGGCAAGCACCCCGTGGGCAGACGCGCGCCGCGCCCCCTTCCCGCGCCGCTCCGCACGCCATTCCCGCACCATCGGCCGAGAGGTTGGAGAGCTGCACCTGCGAGTACGTCATCGTCTTCTGGTCTGCAGCCACGTCCAGCAGCAGGACTCGGTCGCACGCGTCACTGAACATCCCTAGAGCCACGGGCATGGGCCTGCGTGGCGACGCCAGAGGGGGGGGGGGTGCAGGCCATCACTTAAATGCCTCGGGGGGTTCATTTTTTTATTTGGGGCGCTCGCCAGCCCCGGCGGACCCACCCACCCACATCACACATCACAAAAAGCTTTTCCTCGGGGAATGAAGTTTAATGAAAAGAGGTCCCGAAATTGGAGGACCAATTTCAGGTACACAAACGGTTTTTTGGCGTCTGACCCCCCCTCCCCCGGTTGCCACGAAGCAATGGCCTTGGGAGGAGGGGGGGTACAGGCAGTGAGGGCAGCGTTGCCATAAAGGCTGGTTCAGTGCGCCGGTTGGGGGGGGGGGGGGCAGCATCGAGAAATTTGTTGACAGGCGTTCCGCCAAACACGGACTGAGTGCACATCAGCGTCCCTAATCACCATCAAAGGCTCGAGGGCCACGGAGGGAGCCCCAACAGTTGCTCCCGAACTGGGGGGGGGGCACGGAGGCCCGGCGAAGGGGGCGTTGGAGAACTTGGCGCCCGCCCCCCCCCCCTTCCGCCCCCCCCCCTCCCCTCGACCGTTTCCAGTCGGTTGCAATAGGGTTTGTAGTCCTGAACAAAACCCGCAAAGGACCGCCCTGATCACCCCCTTGCTCTCGCTGTGGCACTTCCGAGGCAAGGGAGATCTGCTGCAGATCCTGCAACGGCCAGTCCCCTGGCGGGGGATGAAGGTTCCATCAAAAGAGTGGGGTGCATGGTGTGGCCATGGCTTCATAGACGTCTTCATTGGGGCAGGGTGTGTGTGTGGGGGGGGGGGGGGGTTGCACAAGGCCTCAGTATTAAGTTGTTTGCCTTTGGCGGTGCCTATTGGCCTCGCGCCACTGCTCATTCTGACCCTCTGTGGGTCCGAACGTGTTTTGGTTGCATCAACGGAGCCCCTGGTTGACTTGTCCTGTTTGACTACTCCTGTCCCGGAGACGGGCTGTTGCCCGTGCCGTTGACCAGGTGCATCCAGATTAACACTCCGAGTCCATGCCGGGTTTGGCGACTTGGGGGGGTGGGGTCCTTGAACCATAAGGGTGGAGTAAGCGTGACGGTTGGTACCAGGACGTTTTTATATAAAAATAAAAAAAATTCGGGTCCATTAGCCAGCTCATTATTTAGGTACACAATTGGACGGGAACCAATGCAGTTGGAGGGTATCCAACGGCTAGAGTAACTGACGGCGGTTGGAGGTCAACGCTTCTTTTTCAGAGAGACAGACAGAGAGAGAGAGAGACACACACACACACACACACACAGAGAGAGAGAGAGAGAAACTTGTCCACTCACAAACGCCCTGCCATAGCGGTGGAGTAAGCTTCACGGTTGGCACTTGCGTTGCCATGCACTGGGTTGTATCTACATGTCTTCCCCCTACGCCCCACAACCATGTGCCGGGCACAGACAGAAAAGTCCAACCGATAAACACAACGTTTCCGGACGGTGCGTGCAGCACCACTGCCCCCATACACGTGGTGTGTGGAGGCGGTGGTCGGGGTTTACCTGGAATTCTGAAGGAGGCCTCCTTTCGTGCAGGGCGTTGGGGGAGCAGAACAGGCCGTGGCCGGACGTGAAAGGGCAGGGAAGCTTGAGGCAGAGCACGGCATCACACGGCACGGCGGGTCAGGGCATGCAGCGCCAAGGTCCCATACCCACCCTATGCCCCATGGTCAGTCCCGTCAGCACGTGGTCCCCGGTGATCATCACCGGCCGGACATCTCCGGACTTCAAACACAGAATCGCTTCGGCGGCATCAGGCTTCGGCTCATTCCTGGAAGGAGACACGAGAGGCAGCCGTTGCATCCCAGTGGAATTCGGTCTCGGGGCTTTCCCTCGTGCCACTTGTGGAAGCCCCGCATTCGCACCCCCTCTGGAGAAGGATGTGTGCAACCAAATGGATATCACCGTGGACAAATGGACAGCACCCATTCGCAAGCATCACTGTGCAGTATGCAACAGAAGCTGCCATTCCAATACACACCACGAACCCCAGCGGCACGCTTGTGTGGTAGTTCGACTGATTCAGGCAGGTGCACAGTGCATGCCGTATGGCAGGTATAGCATTGCAGGAGGAGGAGGAGGAGGAGGAGATGCAGTCCCCCGGTAGGGCACATCCGCTCAACAGCCCCACGGTGCCTGCCGGGCCCCACCAACTTGGGCGCGTTGTCGGTGGGGTGACCCCATTGGGCCTGAACCGGCTCAACATCATGGCGGAGGCTCTCCTCTTTGTCTCCTCCCCATGGACACCTGACCCATGCCAGCCGGCGGTCCGTGTTGCGGGTACCACTCAGCAGTGCAGCAGAGTGTTCAACAAGTGGAGGACAACACTCTTGGACCAGTGCCACTGCGCTGATGCCACGCCGTTCAAAACAGTGCCATGCCACAGAGGGGGCCGAAACGATGCTCCACTACAGCACTTTGGTCTTCATCATGAACTTGCTGGAGAGTTTGTGGTTCAAATTCTCTTCCATTCATGGCAGTGCACAGTGCTTCGCTCTCTGGAGGTCTGCATCCTCTAATTAAATTGGCAGTCACTCTCCACAGCTTTGATCACAGGCACAAGAGGGGGCCCAAGCAACAGAATTTCGCCGCGGCGGAACCTACGCCACTTTCTTCCCGGCAAAATCCTCCCCCGCCAGCCCCCTGTACCGCGCGGTGACGCCGAGTGGCGTGGGACCCCCCGGCGCATTGTTCCACCGTGCGTCATGGCGGTGTGCCAGGCGGTGGGTGACTGCATGTACCACGCGCCAGTGGTGGTGGGCAGCAAGGCCTCATGGGTGGTATGGCCAGGCACACCTTCGTAAAACACACGCAAGCGCCGTCAACCGACGTTTGTGTGGGCGGAACAGCTCGTTCATTAAGATACTGGGGTTTTCCTTGAATGGGCAGGTGCATGTGTTCGGGGACCAAGCACATGTAAGACCCGGGGTCACCCCATGTCAATGCGGATGCTTCTATGTTGCACATATGCGCCATGGCTGGTACCAGGACGTTTTTTTTAAAATAAAAGTAGAAAAAAATCGAGTCCATTAGCCATTAGCCAGTAGCCAGTAGCCAGTAGAGCAACCGACGGCGGTTGGAGGTCGACGCTTCGTTTTGAGAGAGAGAGAGAGAGAGAGAGAGAGAGAGAGAGAGAGAGAAGAACTTGTCCACAAACTCAAGCAAAGAGGGTCCGACATGGTGGCGAACCCAACAACAATAACACTGCTCCTTCATCTAGTGCTAACGATCCTCATGCGCTAGTGCATTATCATTTGCCTAAAAACAGCGTCTTCTGATATCAAGCGGCCCACCTCCCCTGTCTGTCATGTTCAACCCCCCACCCCACCCTCCCACCCCAGCCTTGGCGTTGGGTCCGACAGGGCAGCAGCCGGCGTCTAGAGTTGGGGGAGGGGTGGCCACTTTGCCCCATGAAATGGAGCCACAACCTGAAGTGGTATGTTTCAGCATGCGATGCAAATTGGTGGTGCTGGTGGTGCCGGTGCAGGTCCGTGCGGATGACGATGGTACGAGTCAGACACGATGATAACGCCGTGCAAACAAGCAAGCCCAGTGCATCACTGTGGCCCCTGACCCAGATATGACCTGAACAGCATGAGTCCCAAGAGACATAAATCAGACTCCAACTGCGGGCGCTGCAGATCACTGATGCTGCGGCTGTCCAAGCTCTTGTGACCCAGAGCCAAAACGTAGAAGCCCTGCGAGGCGTACCTGCGGAGACGGGAAATGAAGGAACATCAGCAAAAGCGGCCGATGGGTCAGCACTGAAGCAGTGGGCTGGAAAACGACCTTGAATGATCCCCCCCCTCGCCCTTAGGGGGGTTGGCGGAAACCCTTTTCCGCTCTGCTACTCTTTTCCAAGACATTGCAACACTGGCAGGCACCAGCTCGGATTTCCTCAGCGTGCAGCAATTCTGCGTGGGGGTCCTGTTCAGGAACCAGGGTGCACAAGAAGCCCACACAGGGCGCCCGAATCGCGATCAGTGCGCCGTGCAACCCACCGGGTGTAGACAGAGGGACACACCGCACACATATTGGCTTGCGTGCGTGTGGGGGGGGGGGGGCGTTCGAGCCCCTTTCCTGGGGACCCCCCCCCCCTTCTGGGCTCCCGTGACGGGGACTCCCGACGGACTGACGGGGACCGCCGACGGGCCAACGGGGAGGTTTGAGGGGGGGGCTTCTGAGGCACCCCAACATATATGACTCAAAATGATCCCCCACGATGCGCTGATCATTTTGAGGTATGTATTGTGGGAGAAATTTTTTTTTGAAAAAAAATTCTTCCGGGCCGCTTCCCGGCCAAGCACCAACGGTCCCCAAGAAAATTTTGGCTCACTGCGGCATGCTGCGGCATGCTGCGGCATGCTGCGGCATGCTTCAAGCTGTTGGTTAAGGGTACCATCATTTTCCAAAAGCGGCACAGGTTTCAAAAACCAGACCAAAACACAGTGAATCACATGCCCTAACCCCCTGCAAATGTCAACACTGCTGAATCAACTCATAACTGGGCGTGTTTCTACTGCTCCTCCTCAGATTTTCGTTTCTTGTCCATTTTATTGACATACATGATTGCCAAATGGAACCCAGGACCGACCACTGAGCTACCATCCAGTTCTGAGACATCTGTGCAACAAAGGGTTCACAGGTTTGACATGTTATGAAAAAAAAAAAGTCCCCCATGTGAAAATTTTGGCTCGCTGCGGCATGCTTCAAAACCCCCACCAACAGCTCCCGGAATCTGGCGCTGCGGCATGCTGCAGAATGCTGCGGCATGCTGCTGCCGTTGGTGCTTGTTCCCGGCGCAGGTGGTGGGTCATCATCAGAGTGTTTCAGACTAGCCTCTTTGGACTGGCCTGTCAGGAGAGCCCCTTTCCCAATCCCCCCCGCGCAAGCCAATTTGCCACCACTCCTGCTCCTTCCCCACAAGTGACTCACATGCAGTAGACAGATTGTCCTTTACCTCTTTGTCTTTGAGAGGAACCTGATCCGCGGACATGAGAGCAGGATTCAAAACATAGGCATCGCTAAATACAGGATGGCGCAACGAACATACGCATCACAAACGGCGTCGAAGTCAGGGGGCACTGTGGCCGGATCGCAGAGGGATTTCAAACGCTCCGCACTGCCTTTGCAAAAGCACGTGAACTTGTCCGAGGCAGCGCAGGTCACAACGACGGACATGGTGGCCAACACTAAGGGGAGTGGTACCGAGTGATTGAAGGAAATGGTGCCACAGGGGGAGATACGTGCAGAGGGCGGGGGCGGGGGGTGCAGTTGGTGTGAGGGTGGTTGGCACTGTGGCGAATGTGCTGGAGACAAGGGGTGGCCACCTACGACCATCTTTTGCATCCGTTCCGCACTTGACTGCATTGGTGCTGAGCACTGGCGCCACCTGGAGCGCATCATGTCACGAGCGTTGAGTGCTTCGTCTCCTCTCGTAAGGGCCAGCCCATAAAGGCGAGCCCAAGGCTCCCTCGTACCGCCATCTGTTGTTCGCGGTGTGCTGAGGCTGAGCCTATTTCGCTTGCGTTGGTTGCTTGTCCGGGAAAGTTTGGGGAGTGATGAGATGTTCTTTGACTTATGCAACAGTGCATGGGTCTGCTATGTGTTCATGTCACTGTTGCTGGACAACTTGAGAGGTCGAACCCTGTGCGACTATGCAGCATAGTAGCACAGGGTAACGCTCGGACCATGCGTTCTCTGACCCGAAGAAAAAAAAGGGGGGGGGGATCCAGCCCACAGCCAGCACGCTGTGTTTGAGACGTCCTGAGTTTGGGCGACCTGGAGCGAAGGGGACGGGGGCAGTCTGCTCTGGAACAAGAGACCTATCAGACCCCCTCATCTCATTCGCACTGCCCCTCCGGGGGGGCGGGGGGGGGGGGGGGCAGAACAACATTTCAGACGCAGACAAAAAACAGGGGTTCTTCCACCCATGAATACGATGCACGACATGGCGCGACTTGGTACGACCCTGATACGACTCTGGTATGACGTGGTACGACCTGGTGTGACTTGGCACGACCTGGGTATGACCATTGTATGGCGCTGTGAAAGCCTTCTTTTCCTCTGCCATCGGTAAAAAAAAAAATGTCGCCTTCGGCGCCACATTTTCAGGGGTTGCTGTAGTGAGGATCTGAATTTCGTTGTACCATCTTCGAGGTTTGTTCCAGCCCACGGTACAAGGTACAAGAGGTTAGCATCTGGTTCGGCTACTGGCCCCCCGCCCCTCCCTTGCCCTGTTGTCCTCTTCTGCCATGGTAACTGCCAAAAAAAACCCATAAGAAATGTTGTCCTGCAATCCCTAAAGCACTGCAAAAATATTTCTGCTGTGCATTTCAGTTTGCGAACAAGTGTGCTGCATCTTCTGCATCTTGTGGGCCTATACAAGCTCAGCCATATCCCGGATCACTGCTGAGGACCACCCTCACTGCCTCTTAATCCATCTCCCTCAAAACCCCTTCTCCCTTTCAGTGTGTGTTGTGTTGTGGTGGTGGTGGGGTGGGGGGAGCCAAGGGGGAGGTCGCAACCAAGGCCACACATTGAGACATATATGCCAGGCATTGAAGAAGCAGCCGGCACCAGCCGTCGTCTTCCCCATGGGACGTGCGGAGCACCCTAATTGGGACGTCTCACGCCTTTCGGACTACCGATATTCTCCAAATGCCATGGACATGAATGAGACACTCTCATCCCACACTTGGGGGCGCTGTCTCGCATTTTAGTCTGATCGTCTGCTTCGAAAGCCGGCTTTGACGGACCCCTCGCCACTGGTGCGTTGGGTGGGTGGTGGGGGCAGGGAAAGGCTCTGGGGACGACACCGTGATCGAAATCGAAACGCTTGACCATTGAGAGGCCGACTTCGCCATCGGGGGAGGTGATGACTGGCAATGCCCCAGAGGCTTGTGTCAAGCTCCATCGCGTTGCGGTGAACATGTTGACCTGTGGAGACACGCGCAGACGTTGGGAATAGCAGTTGCCTCTTCAAAGGTGCGGTGCCCAGGCAGGAATACACGCTAAATCCAGAGATACGAAACACGTGGGCCAGTAACTGTCTGGCTCGCACTCCGCGTCTCCCCATTTCTGTGGGCTGGTCTGTCAAACCGCCGATCTCAGTCGGTCTACACAGCTACGGCCTTGGGCAATCAAGAGCACATACAAACCCAAGGCTACCGTCGATTATTTTGGCAGTGGGCCACTGGCAATGTTCGGTTGGCGTAGATATCTGCAACAGTCAGAAGCGGCTTTGCCAAACTCTTGCACGTCTGTTTCTTTACCTCGGAGCGAACAGCTTGCAAGGTTCAACAGCTATCCCATAGCACCCATGAGATACCCCTTGCCTCCTAAGCAGCCTATGTGCGGCACATTGGTGGCATATTTGTGGCCCCAAAACATCACGAAAAAATTGGCACCAAAAATCATAACTAACTCTTCGGGATGCAATTGCACTGTTGTTTTGCTTGTGCCCCCCCCCCGAACTTGTCCTGCACGCACAATCATAAATACACACAATGTGGGGTCGGTTACAGCTCAAGGCCCATAGCATCTACTCTCATGACTGCGATGCTTAACTGTACCTACCCCCAAACGATAGGTGCATATACCCAAACGATATGTACCTATCCCCAAACGATAGGTACCTGTGCCCAAACGATAGATATCTGTGCCAAAACGATGGGTACCTATGCCCAAACAATATGTACCTATGCCCAAACGATCGGTACCTATCCCCAAACGATAGGTACCTACCCCCAAACAATAGGTACCTGTGCCCAAACGATAGGTACCTGTGCCCAAACGATAGGTACCTGTGCCCAAACGATAGGTACCTATTCCCAAACAATAGGTACCTATGCCCAAACGATAGTTACCTGTGCCCAAACGATACGTACCTATGCCCAATGTCCATTGCGTATACATGCGCCCCCACCGACGCCGACGCTGCAGCACACCTCAACCTCATTCCCGATGGGATGACCATCCAGCATTGTCACTGAATGGCACGTAGCAAGGGCTTGGGTGAGCAATTCTTTGGGATCCATGCTGCAGACACGTGGCGCAATGGTTGTAGGTTGACACGACCTCAGACACATGACTCGTGACGCACGAACCACATGGGTAAATCAATACCAGACACAAACTCAGAAGGCGGGGAGCCCGCCAAAGCACACACCATGATGGTGCCCCACCCACTCACTCCGAAAAGGGGGGGCCGGGGACAACGACCTTCGGACCAGAACCACAGGTGGGGGAGGGGGTGGAGGACTGCAACAGTGCCACAAGCTGTACATAGCGAGCAACACACCACCCCCGCAACTGCGCACTCGGCCACAGGATTGACCCAATGGTCAAGCCGAACCAACTCAAGAGGCTGGCTGATCGGAACTGATCGTGTTTCACAGGAAACATGGCCGTCCTGCTGCTGCCTCACTGCGGGGCGTGCAG
Source organism: Eutreptiella sp. 'Long Island Sound 2002' (assembly GCA_964036045.1). Classification (NCBI taxonomy): domain Eukaryota; phylum Euglenozoa; class Euglenophyceae; order Eutreptiales; family Eutreptiaceae; genus Eutreptiella; species Eutreptiella sp. 'Long Island Sound 2002'. Next base: position 184,334,950 of record OZ038380.1, on the reverse strand, counting down.
TGATCGCACATTGCCAATGGCGGATACACAGGGCCGTGGGGAAGGACCATCGGCCCTGTACACAGTGCAAAGGGCCATGAGGAGGTATTACGCCGCGGAATACCATCGGCCCTATGCAGGGTGCCCGGGGCCGTGAGGGGATATGATCGGCCCTGTGCGGAGTGCAGAGGGCCGCGAGGGGACGCCATCGTGCGCAAAGTTCTTACCGAGCATGCAGCACGGCTCAGACGAGCACATCGGTCCACCCGCCACAAATACCAACACCCCAGGCTCCAGAGGGCGCCATATCATTTCTGTCATGAGCCACACGAAGCGGAAATTAAGGTTCGGACCATCACTTCAAACGGCCCCACGGCACTTTGCCTGACAGCCAGAGGTGTGTGCGGCTCGGCGCATGTTTTCAATAACAAACTGTTTTTCACACGGGATGTCATGGACCATAATGCAGTCCCCAAGCACTTCAAGATCCAAGAACCCAACCCCAAGCCTCAGGCCCAGGCGCCAGGGGAAATTTTTGATTGGCCAAAGGTCCGGAAGAAAATTTGGCCCAATCTTTTTAGGGGCGGGGGGCGGGGTGTGTGGGACCCCCCTGTGTGACATTCCGTCTGGCTGTTGTGGGAACCCCCCATTTGTGCTGAGTTGTTAAGGCAGGCCCTCGCTGTGGCCACCTGGTCTGCCGAGGGACCAAAAATTTTTCTTCTGCGCCTTTGGCGCCTTTAAAAACTCAGCACCAACAGGAGGGGGGGGGGGCGGACTGGACCCCCCCCCCCACCCCCTAAAAGGAGCCCTCAGCGAGCCCCGGGCGGCGACTAGACCACCGCGTGCACATACACCCTCACGAGAGGCGGCAGCATTAGCCCCTCTCTGCTTGGCCAACACACACGGGTGGGGGGGAGGATGGCTGCGGCAGGGTCCAGCACAGCCTGGCAGAACTACTGGGCAGAAGTGACGCAGAACACAGCGCTTGCGGTTGCTCCCAAACACAGTTCCCCAACGCATGGGGGCTCTCTCCACATTCAGCTCACTTATGGTGGCTGTAGTGGGTGATCCTGTTTGGGCTGCCCTTTGGGGCCAGGCTTCAATGCTGCCTTGGCTTCAGGTGCCCAAGCAAACGAATGGGCACAGAGCGGTCCCTAAGAGCAGAGGAAAAAAGCTCTTGGCGTCCGTCAGACCTCGCTCGAGGGTTGAAGGGGAACCAGTTGGTAACAAGTCGCCCGGTGCCTAGAGCCTACCTAGTGCCAGTGCTACGAACCCTGCCTCACCAGCGCGTCACAGGATATCAACAATCAAACGCCAAATATCCGGATGCAATGGCATGGTACGTCGTTGTGTCGTAGACCCACAGCCACAGAGTATGTGGCACACACCACCTACACCCCCCACAAGCAAAGGGCAACACAAAAGGCCAAGCAAGTGCAACGAATGAGGAGACGGTATTTCGTCACTAACCAGAGGGCAGGGATGCATTGACAGGGAAGGGACCTCAGAGGCGGCCCCAGGAGCGGTTAGATGGGCGGTTGGAGGAGGTCACCAAAGCGGTTGTGGGCAGTTACTGTCGGTTACAAATCCCATTGAGACTAGCATTTGCCGTCAGGGGGACGGTGGCTGGGCATAGGCTGGGCGCCCTGGAGGAGGGGGGGGGGGGGGGAACTCCCCCGCTTCCGATGCATCCCTGCCAGAGTGTCCCTGGGGGCGGTGCTTAATGCCAAGCAAAAGTGTGGGCGCTCTCAAGGACGGCGCCGAACGGGCTTCACCTGGAGGGTCGCCCTTCTTTGGCCACTTCAATGGGGTCACCGATCTGCTTCGGGCGGGCCGTGTCTGAGATGGGGCAGACGGAAATGAACTCAAGGCCGGTTTTGGTCAGCGTCCCAGTCTTGTCAAAGCACATGCACCGGACCTAAAGGCACGTTTGTGCGGGACCAGACGTGTGGTGGGGAAGTGCAGGTGCAGGCGAGAGCATTGGGTGGAGGATAGAGATGCGTCGGGGATCAGACGAGCTGGCAGAGGGGCGGGGCCCGTGACGGTATCGACAGCGATCCTCAACAGGAAACCGACAACGCGGGGTCCGGTCCGGCACTGTGGACTGCGGACCGGCACTGCGAAACACCCAACAACTATCGGTCTAACAGGGGGGGGGGGGGGTGCTGGGCCGGGCGGGAGGCGGGGGCGGGGGCGGGGCAGACACCATATCATTCCTGAAAATGATAGCCACGTCACCCCCTCACACCCACCAACACACACACACACACACACACACACACACACACACACACACACACACACGCACACAGTTTGTGAAACAACACAGGCACAACCGTGACTGAGAGTCGACAGAACACGCTCAACGCCAATTCGTGCCTTTCTGCAGTGCAGCAGGCATGTGCTGTGCAGGTGCTTCCGGCGCACGGGGCAGTCAACTTGAAGTGGTCACCGCTGAGGTCAACAAATGCGGATGTCAGTACAGGAGCAGTCCAGGACTCAAAGACGCACACGTGTGGTTTGGATGTACACCATGCTTGCTTGTAGTTCTCCTGGCAACCGAGTTGTTGTGAGGGCCGCCGAGACGGCCGATTTTGGTCAATTTGGGGCCACCGAAACGGCCGATTTTGGTATCAATATGTCGTGTCTCATCCATCTTGTGTCCTTTCCGTGGTTTTGGGTGTTTGCAGAGCTGGGTACTTGCAACTAAGCGACCACTGGAGACTCATGGATTCCCCCCATGGTCAACCCCCAGGCCTGGAGACTCCTGAAATGCCCGCAATTGGCTTGAAATGCATCAAATTGGTGACAGCCCTCCCATCAAACGAAATCAAAAGGAAGATGCAGAAGCCGAGAACACCAACAGCGATCGACTTGTTACCGTTGTATGGGCGATCATTGCAAACATTCTGCTCACTGCAGCCACAGCCCTGGACTTGCAAAGATGGAGCCAGAATTCCAGAAAGGCTGGTTGCCAGCCGTTGAGGCTTGCTGAGGGTTGCAGAGGATTGTGAAACGTTGGGAAGGGGTTGTTGAGAGTTGGGGAAGATTGTAGGGCGTCGTGAAGCATTGTGGCATCGCGGGCTGCTGAGGATTGTAGAGGGTTGTGAAGACGTTTGAGGAGGGCAGGGGGGGATGTTTTAACTCCCATTGATCAGAAACCAAGGAAGAAGACAAAAGCAAGGAACGGGCACAAGGACTGCAGCAGAGAAAGAGTAAGCAGAGTATGGAGATGACAAGGCGATGAGACAGAAAGCAATCTCAGAAGACGAACAAGTAAGGGGATATAACAAACAATTAAAACACAGACAGACAAAGGGAGAAGCAGATGAAAAGATGCGAAATACATGACGACAACGCAAGCGCAAGAATTCTGAGCATTGTGACTACACATGAATGCGAGTAAAGACTGTGGACCATTCACCACAACTCAAAATCACAACAGAAAATTCCGGCAGACGCATGGACCTACCAATGCGCCCAATGAGCCGCGATGCTGTTGTCAGCCCCACTGTGTTGCTGTAGACAGTGGTGCCCCCCCCCCCCCCATGGGCGTAGGTTTTAGGGGGCGGGGGGGGGGGGAGGCTGGATTGTGGGTCCACAATCAACGCCCCCAGCGAGCACCGTTTGACCCTTTGTCAGAATTTGGAGCGCGTTCTGCCCACTGCTGTTGCTTGTGTGTGCTGTGGAAGCAATACCTCGACTCTCCTCCATTCTCACAACCACAGCCCTCGCCCCACAACCCAATGCCAAGACAAGAACAGCTCTGGGGATGAGGGCCTCCTGCATGAGGCCTGAGGAAGAGGCGCACACCTTCCCAGAAACAGTGATTCGCTGAGGATTGAGACAGAAGATACCACGATTGCGCAGGCGTTTGGAGGCTGCGGATTGACCAACCACCAGCAGACTGGCAATTACAGGTGAGATGACTCCTGCAACGGTAGCCTAAGACAGGAATGGCATGTACGTGTACAACGTTGTAAACAGACCCCCCCCCCAACACAATAGGAGCATGACTGTAATTTACCATCTCGACCATGGGGCTTAAGGTAGGGCTAGGTCAAACCATCACCCTAATCATGACTGCATATTGGGACTGATTTGGACCACTTTTTGACCCACAGGTGACCCCTTCTAACCCTACCGTAGGACGTGCGCAGGGCACGACTCCTTGGTGCCAATTAGGCATTGAAGGGTGTTGGCAGTGCGGAAATAGCTTGCAAGTGTTCCCATTCACCATTATTGATCACCGCAAGGATGCCCTAGACACTACATAGCAGTCAAACACAGTGAACGAAGGTGCGACTTGAGAAAAAATGCGAAAAAAATTTCCTTTTCAAGGCTGATTTTGTGGTATTTTGACCCACAAAAGGGGTCCTTGAGCCCACTACTTGAGTGCAAAACCTACAACAAGGTGCCCCAACATGTATGTCATTTAGATTGGTTCCAGTGCAACTGGACTCCTCCACAGGCATCCCAGGCACCCAAACGCCCAAATGGCATTTTTTGGCCGTTGTTGACACATTTGGAACTTTGGGCCCGCCTCTTGCTATGCCCATTGCCCGCCGCCACTATTGAGTTTCTTCCTCAAACTTCGTGTGATTGTACTTCATACCCATAGACATCATCCACCAAGCCCGAACCACCAAAACAGAGGTCTGAATTTTCCCTATTTTGCATGTGCTTGCTTGTTGCTGCTGCTGCTGCTGCTTGCCAACACGGGTAGCTCCATCTGAGACCCTGAAGAGGGTATAAGACCTTCCTGCTTCCACCCACTTGGTGACCCAAACCCTAAAGCTCACGAGGTAACAAAGGTAACTGCATACCTAAAGTGCCCACCTTTGATATTCATACGCTGGGGAGAACGATAGATTGTATCATTCCAGCAACGTGTGGTGGACACGCATGCATCATGGACATTTTTGTGGTGGGCCACCGTTGACAAATTTCCCTGTTGGTGACTTCGGCCCCCAATGGAAATAATGGTCCCTGTCAGTTCCCCAACCCCCTTTTCCCCAACCCCCTGCAGTTTGGGGGGGCTCCCCAAAAAAGTGAAAAACTAACTTCCGCTGCCGTGTGCACCATGTGTCAGGTGAGCGGCCAATATGGGGTAGTATTACTTGGAATTTCCAGCCACATGAAGGGGGGCTAATGTGGGGTGAGCGGGGTGGCTGTTGCAGTGGGGTAGGGGCTCAATCTCACCTGAAGATGAGCATAGGCATATGCAAAGGCGAGACACTGTCCTCCTTCTCTTGTGGCACAGGACCTGTATCAGCCCCACATGCCGCCTGTGGTGGTGTGGGATCCTCGGGCCATCCGAGCTTTGAGCCACTAGACCAATTGGTTTGGTGGCTCTGTGGGCTGGAGTGGGGACGGTTGCTCTCTCTTCCCTGCCCTTTTCGGGCACTGTGCTTGTTCACGTACGCTTATGTGATCGTCAGACCCTCGAATGCAGCACACCAGTGAGACCCGTGACATAGCGCAGGACCTGGGCATAGGACCATAGGACCGGGATCGGTGGGTTCTCCCAGCGCCTGCTCACAACTCGTACTGCGGCGATGAAGTACCCCATGGCCACCAGCCCCAACAGAGAGAATAGGACCGGCAGCTGCTGGTCGAACTTGAAGACAAGCGGCCGAGGCCACAGGATGCCTGCGATGAGCTGCACGGCAGCAACACAGAGAGGCGCGGAGACGAAGGGGACAGAGGCAGTGGATGGGGGGCGCAGCGGTAGGGGAGATATGTAGAGGTAGGTATGGCGGGCAGGGGCGGAGAGAAGGAACGGGTGTGGAGGGCCAACGGAAGGGCGGAAACTGATTCATGCTATCCAAGCCGCAAGACCTCAAAGGCCGCGCCAAAAGCACTCATCCTGTTCACATTCGCCAAGAAGAGATCAATACCAGGGGCTGGGTGGGTGTTCAGTTCAGTTCTGGACCCCAGCAGCAGGGGGGTCCAGAGGGAGGGGGGGTCGGTTCATTGGGGGGGTTTGGGGGGGGGGGGCACTTTTAAATGCCCCGTTTCGTTCTGAGCATTTTGAACACACACAAGCCCCTGGGGGTCAAATCCCCTTTTTGCATTCATTACAAAAGGGGGGGATATGGGGCAACGCAGGGCTTTGTCAGCCACCCAGGCAACGTTGGCAAACAAACGCTTGCACATTTTGACAGCACGTCAAATAGCTTTGCGTACGTACGGCAAACACTGCGACCCTTTCGCAGTCGGGTGCTGCTGCACCCGTTGTGATGAATCACACGGTGCTCCCAGGCACATCCCATCAGCGGTGGCGTGTCCAGTGTCGAGGGAAAACGGCCAAAGGGCCGCGCAAAACTCGTTCCCCCCCCATACGCATGGCTTGTGCTACAAGCACATTGCCCCCCCTGCTGCACGCAGCAATTGGGAGAGGTGCAAGGCACAATGTACGTGGCTTGGCGTCCTGCTTGGCGTCTATATTTCTGTGGGGCTTCAAAAGGAAAAAACAAAAGGGGGGACAGCCCCCAGGTTGTCTGGGCATGGGACGGGGGCGTCCAAATTTTATTTCGGAATTTGGGGGCATTTCATAATTCCCTGTTTCATTCTGAGCATTTTGAATATACACAAGTCCGGAAGGTAAAATTACCTCTCACCATTCACCACAAACAGGGGGGGATTGGGGGATGGGGGGAAATGGAGGTTAAGCGCAGCCAATCCCAAGGTTACAATGCGTGAATGATTGTGGCTGTTGCATTTGCTCGTCTCCTGAAGTCCCTTTGCACTCCATGTGGTATGTGCGACCCCGAGTCATTGGTACGCACCGCAGCTGTGCCCTGGACACGTCTTGTGTGTACGCACTGGGCTGTGGTTTTAGAAAAAAATTGGTTTACAGTCCGTGCCCCAAGCCACTGGGGCGAAATATCTTCAACAAATGACAGCGGGACTGGCGTCCCTCTGCTCACAACTGCTGCTTCTGGCCCTTGGCGTCCCTCAAAGGCCGGCATGCTGCACACGAATCATGGGGGGCTGCTCAGTCTATGACGCACCCCCCCCCCCAAAAAAAACTTACCTTGGCCCAAGGCCCAGGGGGTATAGCGGGCCAGGGACGGGGGAGATCCGCGCAACCGGACCGAGAAGCCCCCAGTGCCCTCCAAGCGGCAGGTTCCCTTCGACGTTCCCTGCACAGAGGCCTCGCTTCCCCCGTTCTTTGAGGACGCGCCCAACAGCACTTGGCTCGACCAGTGGCGGACAACCACAACAATCAGAACCGGCTTGGGTTGTCTTGTCTAGCGATGGGGTAATTGGCCTTTGTATTGCTTTGCTCTCCAGATTTTCATGTTGATGAACGGGCTTTCCTCTCCAACCTCTAGACTCTGAACCCCCCCCCCCACGCGAAGGAGGGGTGTATGTACAATTGGAATGGGTTTCCTCTCCTGAGGGGCCATTTTGGGACGATTGGGAGGATTTTGGGATTCTTGTGGAGTTGTGGGGTTGTTGTGGAGTCCAGAATAGAGAAGCACTCCACTTAGCGTGATGGGGTTCAGTCGGCTTTCTAAGTTTCCTTTTCACCCTCCGTGAATGATGCTACTGGCAAGGTGACAAAGGGAATAGAAAGTTTCCTTTCCGTCGCGGGAAAATTCTCTCCAATTCGTTCGGTTATCACACCTCAGGGACACGAGCATATGGACGTCCCCTCTGCCATGTGCTTTCGGAGAGAGGTCGTTGTGGCATTGGCGACAAAAACACGCCAAGGCAAGGTTGATCACACATAAATTTTAGCACATCGGATCTGGAAAAACTATTGGGCTAAAAATCAGTTCTGGGTATAGGTGCCCCAAAAGTAGCGAGCGGTGCGTGCGCAGTGCAGGAGGTCCCTCCTTGGCCTGCAAGTGCTGCTGTTTGCGCCCAATAGCTGCTCCCCCAAGGGGTGAGTGATTGGGGACATGGCATGCGCCTTGCGTGACAGCAACGATCGCACACACCTGCCCTCTGGACGTGGACATGCCGGTCGTCAGCACCACCGCAACCGCTTTGCCCGAGGGATCTGGAGACATGCAATGCCCCGGGCGGAGCGAGGGCGGGTGGGATTGGAGTGCAGCGCCCCACCCCCAACCAGGCCCGGAGATAGAGTGTATCCACACTAGCACGGGATACACACTTTTTGTTTTTGGGATACACACAGGATACACACTCTAGAACCCTGGGATACACATGTGATACATGCAAACCATGAAAAATGGGGCTGGGGAGCCTGAGCTAGAAGAGGAGTCATCATCCTTTGCAGAGGGAGCTGTAAGATGCGGCTTCAAAGATAATTGCTTCATCGTGTCTGGGGAAGAGCCGCAAGGGAACGAAGGACTGGGGAACTGAGCGCGTAGGACTATAAATGAAGAAAAAGTTGGGATACACATTGGACACACACTTCTAAAGCCTGGGATACAGTCGGATACAATAATTACAAGTTTTGGGATACGCTCTATCTCCAGGACTGCCCCCCACCCCCCAGCGCCCACCCTGCGCTTGCAGCTCTGGTTTACAGCAGCGCTCGCGTCAGCACGTAAAACAAAGACGGGCCTCATTCTCGGTCATCAGAAGGACCAGAGGAGCCTTTCCAGACAGTGAATGTTGGGGCAACAATGTCCACATACGGTGCCTATGCACATGTGGTGCAGAGGCAAACAGTGACCCAATCCCCCCCCCCACAGACCCCGGCGTCTGGGCCGACTCCACTGCGGCCCATTCACCGACTGTAAAATGGGGGCGGGGGGGGTCCACTACATTGCACTGATCCTTTTGGGTTGTCTCTGGAGGACAGCCCCGGGAACACGGAGCATTGTTTCAGCGACAACAGCGCCTCAGTGCTGCACGGTGAATGCGTTTTTGGGGGGAGGGAGGGTATGTGGGGCAGTGTCGCCCCGCTGCACGACACTGTGTCTCTGCCTTGGTACACGGCCTCCCTAATAGACATCGATCTTTCTGCCAGAGATCTGCTGGCAAGGGCGGATGACGGCGCCCTAAGGGAGCAGGCCCTCACAGCCCACCCCAGAGGGACTCGAAGGACAACCGGCACTTGGAGCCCCCTATCGAAAGGGGGGGGGGGGGAGAGGCACCAAGGGCCCCTCAGCCCCCAAATTCAGGCTTCCAGGAGCCAAAAAAAAAGGCCCAAAGAGGCTATGCCACCAGAAGGTGGTGTGGGCAAGGTCCAAGGATGTATTCGAACGGCTGAAAATCATACGAGGAAGGGTTCTGGTTCTGGTTCTGCGCGCTTTTACACACTTGGTGGGCAGTGGTGCGTCTGCCTCATCCGGATAGCACCGTCCCCGGGACATCCGCAATAGAGTGTCCCGGTGGTGGGAGCCGACTTAGGCCCATCCGACTCGACATACGAGGAAAGGGGGGGGGGGGGCAGGCACCGCCCCTGGAGAGTTTATACTGTGGATAAATTTACCAAGCCAAAAATTGATTCGGGCCATTTTGGGTTCACACACTTTTGGTTCCGGACCCCCTTCCCCCAACCTCCTCTCTTCTAATGTATCCCTGGCAAGGTCATCTTGCAATCCCTGGAACACTGTTTGCAGCCGGAACGCAACGTGGAGTGCACGGCTGGAACATCATCGTGCGGAGTCAGTGCCATTCTCCCCGGGTGCAGGCACGCCGTCGGGGCACACATCACCGTGTGTACTTGCTGGGACGTGTGTCAGCTTCAGAACGTGCCCCTTGCACAATCTAAAGGCTTCTGTTGTGCATCAGGGACCGCAGCGCTACGTGCATGTGACACAGGTAACCGAGTGGACAGAACAGAGCGTCAGGCAGATGACGTACCTTACAAACAGGACACAACTCTGTGCCATACCATCAGGTCAGCCTCCAGCCCCCGTGTGTCCCCAAGAGCCCTCTTTTCTAGGTTTGCCATTGCAATCACCGGACGCTGCTGTCAGAATCCGGATCGTGCAGCATCGTATCCACGTGTCCCATTCCGAAAACTGATGTGATGCTCTGGAGCATGATTGAGGTTGGCCTGAACAGCATCTGCCAGGGACGTGGAGGCAGAGGCAGAGGCAGAGGCAGAGGCAGAGGCAGAGGCAGAGGCAGAGGCAGCAGAGGCAGAGGCAGAGGCAGGCAGACGTGGGCAGAGGTAAAGGCAGAGGGACGCAGAGGCAGGGCCATACCTTGGGCTCGGCCCTCGGATCGCAATGCCAACGTGCCCGCAAAAAGGACATGCTTCTTGGCATCGCGGTGCGAGGGGTCAAACGGCTGCTGCGGAGTGTCCGTTGGGAGACAGATCTTGACTTGCGGCAGAGACTCTCCGGTGAGCCCACTCTCGTCCATGATCACAGTCCCTGCGGTGACGCGGGCGGGAGCATTGCCTGACTTCAACCCCCCGCAAGGCACTTGAGACTACGAAACATCTGTTCACGGCACAAGGCACACGCATCTGGCAACGTGATTGTGGTGTTGCAGCCTTCACCCCCTCCCATGCCCACCCCTTCGACTCGGAAGAGACCCCTCCCCCTTCCCCAAAATGAAATGACGGATGCCCCAAACACTCGTAGTACAACGCCTGTTCAGTTGCACCACCTGGTCCCCAAACTGTGCCGCCTGGTCCCCTCACGCCCCCCGTTAACATGGGTGAAAATATTGACCAACCGATCCATGGAGACGTGCAGCGGTTGGCGGATACGTACAGCTGCTGGAGGTTACCGACAGCTGCTCGAGACCTGCTAGCGCGAGTCAAGGCTTCCCAACTGGAGGCTGGGCCTTGCATTATCCCTGGGCTCGTGTGTGGCCCACAGAATGCAGAGGTCCTGAGCTGTCAATGACCCCTGTGGCAAGCGCCATTTCGGGGACAGCGACAAGTGCGCGTCGGGCACCGCATCCCCCATTCTTATCAGGAGTTTGTGACAGCGCTTTATTCGCACAGCACTCGTGGCCTAAGCACCGGCAGTGGCAACGGAGGCAGAGGAATGCGGGGGCACAGAATGACCTTCAACCTGCCCTTTCCCGCACTCAGTCCCCCTTGTGGCGAGCGCACCATCCGCCCCACCGCGCCCATCCCCCCAGTTCCGTAGTGTACGTACCGCACCCCCATTCCCTTGCATGGCACGTGCGCCACCCGAGGTAAGGGTGGGCATTGGTGTTGTGGTAGGAGATGCTTCTGCGGGCCCACATATCCCACGGCATGCGCCGGGACGGATTTCATGATCCAACGGGTGTTGATCACCTTGGCTAGAGCGTTGGCAGCGCACCTTGCTGTAGCCCCGCCGGCGGCCCATGGGTCAGGACCAGGGCTATTTCCCCTTTGTACGCGTCCCCACAGGTGGGGTTGCACCAGGACCGTGGCCTTGATGCTTCCCCTCCGGTTTCTGCTTTTTTTGTCCCCCTAGGGCCGCAGCACCCGGGTGTCAATCCCTATTTCCAGAGGTTCTTCGCCTCCCCAGTCTGGGCACTTCAATGAAGGGGGATTCATGTCTCTATCGGCCGCTGCATGCCCACTTGTGAAGCAGTTGTATTTGTGGTGTGTAAATTAGAAAACGACCTCGCAGTATCATCCACTGTGAAGTCGATCCCTTCCCCTATTATGCATACCTCCGGCGCCCAAATTCTGTCCTCCACCACCCATGCGCTTGAGGCGACCACTTTTACCTTGTAGACCTCATCGGTCGCCATAAATACACAAATACATACATGCCCCCCGTGCTGGGTAGATCCCTCCGTCACAATGACAAGATTGCACGCTCACGACTATCCACGGACCGTCATCGATCCCCCCGCCCCAACCGCCGTTGGTTAGCCCCCAACTGCCGTCGGTTACCTCCCAACCGCCATCGGTTGCCCCCCAACAGGGCGCCATCCACCAGCAGAGGAATAATCAAATCTGGATCCCAACGGACTGCCCTCGTCAACATTCAAAACAAACCCTCCAATCCGGAAAAAATGCCCCCATCGCAAACGCAAGCCTCACGTACCTCGAAGGACGGCAACGTCACAAGGCAGCACCCAGTGCTCATCCTCCACCACAATGCAGTCCCCAGGGACAAGGCGATAGGAATCCAACAGCTGCCAAACGCCGTCCCTCAAGACTCGACACGTTGTGTGCACTTCTGCGAGCGCCGCCAGGGACTTTGCATTCAATCTGAAGAGGCACGCACGTCGGATGCGGGAGTACTGGGCACAGCACGGGGCAGTAGGCCCAGAGATCCGCACCCGACATGAAGGGGTGCGAACCATCAAAGGCAGAGTAGGTATGAGAGGTGAGACTTGCGGTGGGACGCACTGGGTTGTGTTGCATACCTTCGCGTTGTGTGTGTGTGGGGGGGGGGGGGGGATACCATATTAAAGAGGAAGGCCTGCATGGGTCCAGGGGTGGGCGCCCAGCGGGGGGGGCCTGTGCCAAAAAGGATGTCTGATGAGAATCATCATGACTGCACTGGCCCCCCTTGAGTGTCGTCACCCTCGCCTAGGCCAGAGCCTCTGGCGGCTGGGGGTTATGAGACCTCAGTGCCTGCACGCCCATGCCGCTCCGGCCGGCGTGCTCGTTTGCCCGGCGGGCCGCCCTGGGGAGGTGTCTCTCCCCTCCGTCGCTTCGTCCCCGTGCGCCAGGGGTGGGGCTGGCTCTGGGCGCCGGGCGCCCCTGGTGTGTGCCCCCCCCCCCCTCACCGGCGTGTGCGTGACGCGTCTCTTGGGGGCTGGGGGTTGTCCCCCCTCCCCCCGACCCGGTGTCCTCTGGCTGGCTCTGCGCGCCCCCAGGCGGCGCAGTGGGGTGGGGGCTCGCCCCGCGGCAGGGGGGCACATCGCAGGCACCCGCGGGTGCCCCTGGTGCCCTGGGGCACAGCAATACCGTACTCCCCTGTGCGCCAACGCGCACGCTCTGCACGGTGGGTGTCCGTGTGCCTCGCACACCCACGTCTTTCGCCGCCGCTTGTGTGTCTCCGGCCTGCGTTGCCGTGTGCGCGCGTGTTGTGGTGTGAAGCGTATGGTATGTGGCTCCTGGCTCCCATTCTCTAGCCCCATGTCCACCACTTGAAAGGGGGGGTGCCTCCTGCCGTCCGGTACTGTGGGTTTCGCATAGAAGTCCGTGCCGTAGTGCAGCGCAGAGCGCCTAGCTCCTCCTTTTGCCGGGCACCGCCTCCTGTCCGCCGGCGTCGCTGGGTTGCGTTGCGGCTTGGCGCCCTGCGCCCTGTCGCGTCTGGCTTTCTTCTGCGCCTGCTTAGACCGTTGCCTCTGCGCCCATCTCTCCTCCCCATACGCCTGGAGTCGTTGTAGGTGGCGCGAGACCTCCAGCGGCCTGGTGAAAAAGGGCCTTCCCTCCAGCCCCATGACCAGTCCTGCTCCCATAGGGATTAGGGTCTTGCAGTGGTTGGTCATCTTGGCCGGCAAGATAGTGTCCTGTCCCACGGCCTTTCCCATGAGCGTGGTGATGAGCCTGAGCACTCTGGCTTTCTCCTGGAGGGGCATTTCTCCCCCCACGAATCGTGATTGTGGTGCTGGCGGCAGCTGCCGTCCGGCATACGCTTCAAAATCCAGAGCCAGCTCCATGTACGAGACCTGCCAGTGGGCCTGGGGCCGTCGGCGCTCCGAAGGCGGCATCGTCAGCCACTGTAGCTCCGTTGTCCACCGGATTACCATGGGTAGGAGGTCTGGGCCCCATCGCCATTCCCTCGGCATGGCCCCCATTACGGGGGGGGGGGCGTGGGTACCCCTTGCGGCTGTGGTAGCTGCAGCAAGTGCCATGGGTATGTGTTGCGCGGCTCCTTCCGGTGGCTGGTGGGGAAGAGGCCGCCCGCTTCGTCGTCGGCCCCCTTGCGGTCTCGAAGGACGCCCAGGAACATCTCATGTAACTTCATTGCAAACAGTTGCCACGGGTGGGTGTCCTGCGCCGCCCATGGCGCTCCTGCTTCCGCCAGGCGGTCCACCTCCCGCAGGCGGTCCTCCACATCCTCCAACGGTCGCTGTAACCAGTGCCTGGGCACCCTGCCTAGGTCCATGCATCGCTTGCGCCATCTCTCGCCCTCTCCAATGCCGCTGGCTAGGACCACGCTGTCGGGGATGATCCCGCATAGGCGTATACACGGGGGCCATTCCCGGAGGGAGCCTAGCTTCAGTGCCTTGGCCAGCAGCATGATTTCGGCGATTAAGGGCTCCCGCTTCGCCTTCCACGCTGTGCATCTCCAGAGGAGGTGTTCCTCGTCCTCCGGCTCCTGCTTGTCGCGGTACGGGCACACGTGGGCCGTAGACCCCTCTCGTTTGCGCGGACCGCTGTCCATATGGCCCCTGCCAGGGCCCCTCTCAGGATGGACTTGTCCAGCTCCGCTGTGCAGGTGTGTAGGTAGGCCAGAGTCAGCCCTCTGTGAATGCTTCCTCCTATGCCCGCGAACAGCCAAGGCCGGCGGCGCTCGACCCGCAGGAGCTCTCGTTTCCGCAGCTCCTCCCTGACGACGTGCTCGACCGCCTCCCGGGACTCCATCGCCATGTTCACCGGGGCTAGCGCCCCCGGGTATGTCCACTACCACCATCCGCAGGTGGCCTGCCATCCCAGCCGGCTGAGTTCCTTCAGGGCCTGTCCCATGGGGCCTTGAACTCTGTTGGCCGTGCGATGCTCCCACACTGCCTGTGCAATGGTCTGCGGGGTCCCTCTGGTGCGCGCCATGCGCGCCAGCCAGCAGATTCTGCGGTACGGCACCACCATGCTCGGCGCCACTCGGTGCCCTGGCACCAGGAGGGCAAACACAATTTCCTTGGCTCTGCACGGCCTGCTGGTTCCCCACAGTGCATGCATGACCGCCGTGTCCAGTCCCGCAATGTGCTTCAGGCCGGCCTCCGCCAGCTCCACCCCATACAGCCCCGCCGCCAGGACCATGACAGCCACAATGATCGCGCGGCCCTCAAACCCCACCGGCAGGGTGCGTACCTTGCGCAGTGCTTGCTTGGCAGAGTCCATGCGCGTTTTCCAGCAGGGGCCCGTCCCCTTCGTTACCGTGGTCCGCACCCCGTGTGTGTGTGTGTGTATGTATAAGACTAAGATTGAGTCGGATGGGTTGGAGTGGGCCCCCACCACAGGGACCAGCCACTATGGGGCGCTCTTCCCAGGGGACAGTGTGAACCAGATGAGGCAGAGGTACCACTGCCATCCCAAGTTCCCCAGCTCAAGCCCCGTCTGGGTCAGGTGGCTGCTCTACCGGCTGGTGCCCTCTCTGGGCCTCTGAGTGCGTGTGTTACGGCCAGACGTCCTGCCGTCGGACGCGCCAGCGGGCTGACGTGCAGAGGATGCTGGTGCTACCTGACCTGACCTGACCTGACCTTGTGTGTAAGAGGGAGGGGGGGGGGGGGGGGCAGTATGTCGTGAGACAGGGCTTTGCGGCAGCCAATGCCCTTGAGACGAGGCGTGCCTTGCAGGACAGCTCGGGTTTGTTTGTGCTGTTGTGCTGGTCTGGAAAGTCCAGGACCGCCAGCAGCGGTTGCCCGCCGCCCGCCGGTGGCTCACTGCAAACCGCTGGCGGCAAACCCCCAACTGCTACAGGCAACTCAACCGAAGAGTCGCGTGTGCGGCCATCGTACACCACCCCTCCCACCCAGTGAGCCCATGTACAGCGGCATGTACTGCGGATTCTCTGACGTGGCCGCCACTTTGGAACACAGCCCCAGCGCCAGCTGCGTTGAGGTGCAGCAACGTATACTCAGTTGTGTGATCTGTTTGCGCGGGTGCATCAAGATGTGATGACTCGCAGCGTGGGATGATGGGTGCTGCTCTGTGGACCTGAGCAAACTGGACCCTCATCACGTCTTTTCCTCGGGTTTGGGTTGCCTTCAGTGGGGAGATTCGGTTTTGGGTCTTACTGTTCGCTGAGACCAAATGCAGCAAGATCCTCCCCACGCACTAGGCCCCCGCCCCCTGCCCCAGTGCCAAGGGGCGATGCTGCCCCCCCCCCCCCCCCCTCTACAGTCCCAACCCTGTGGCCCATTGGCTGGAGACTCGACCGTCCTTCACCGTCTTAGCGCGAAGCCTGAAGCACCACCGATACGGCGCAGTCCGACGGGCACAGATGTGGCCTCAACGATGGGAATACAGTGGCGTGCTCATGGGTTGGCTGCGGGGGACGGCACGGAGGCGTGGTGCGGCCGCCTCGCCTCACTTGGGGCCCTTTGGACACGCCTGCTTTCTCAGGCCCTCCCTTTCCTTGTGCACGGAGCACGCTCTCCGGGGCATTGGCTCCGCTGGTGGGACTGCAAAGTTGGGGTCGGGGTGGACCCAGAGGTCCGTCACCGAAAAAAACACACAGAGAAATGGAGCCGGGCGGGGGTCGGGGGGGAGGGGGACACTGTGCCCCCGGAGCAGACGTGCCACTGGCGTCCGCCGGGTCATCCCAGATACCGGCGCTTACTGCGCTGCACTCCCGGGCCCCCGCTGCCCTGACAGTCCGTCAGAGGGCCAGGCTGACCTGTGGGCGGTTGGGGAGTGGGCCTCCCTCGCGCCGCTGGCCCACCTGGGCCCAGTCCCCGCGCCACAGGCCGAAGGGCATGGCCCGTCTGGCGGCGGAGGCCGCCACACTGCGGCGGTATGCCATGCCATGGGCGAGGGCGCCGTCGCGTGAAGTGTCTGCCATATGAAGAACAGAAGCACCAAAAATGTCCCACACAAACACACATACTTTTGTTACAACCAAAACAGAACTGCAAAAGAGAGATACTCTGACTCCAGAACAGATGCTCTGGAGCCCGTATCACTTGCAGTACACAGTGCAGGGCGGGAAGAAAATTGCTCTGCGGGGGGGGGGGGTGACACGGAAGCCCATTTTCCCAACCCCCCCCCTCCCTCCTTGGCCGCCGTGACGGGAGGGAGGGTTCAGGGCAGGGGTGCCCGACCTGCCGTGCCGGGGGGGGGGGGGGGCAACCCAACATCTATGGCTCAAAATGATACCCACGTCGCGCTGATCAGTTTGACTACTCAAATGTGGGGGGGGGGAATTATTGGTGGAAAAAACTTTTTCGGGCCACATTTTGTGTTCCTGCGCCTTTGGCGCCAACATCCGTTCTTACACAAAACAAAGGGCCCGACACGGAACCCCATTTCTCCAACCCGCCCCCTCCTTCGGCGGGCGTCCATGTCACCCCCCCCCCCCCCCCCCGCAGAGCAATTTTCAGGTCGCCCAGTACAATGCAGACAGTGGGTGTCCATTTGGTGTATTTGCCTGAGCAATTTTCAGGTCCTGCAGCGCAAACTGCAGCACAACTCAGGACCAGACATTATTTACAAACACAACACACAGTCAGGACACATTCTTTCATTGCTGAGTGCCACCACAGACCGCGATCGGTGGCTTTTCCAATGAAAAATTTTTCCAATGGAAATCCATTGGAATCAATTGGGAAAAAAATTTTCATTGGAGAAATTTTTCACTGGAAATGCAGCGCTGGGGCACTGCGGTTCCGCTGGTGGGGGGGGGGGGGGGGCACCCAACCGCATGGGGCATGACAATACGAGCGCGGGGTACCTCTTAACACAGACGGTGATCAGCGCGGAGACGGCAACGACCGTGGCACTGCAGGTGGAGATCTTCCTGCAAAAGGGGGGGGCGGGGCGCAGGAGCACGGGGAGGACGGAGGTTGACGGGGTGCCGTTCGTGCCCATGGGACCTCCGACACGAAGAACGGGGGGTGCACGCGGCGAAGCAGAGCGCTCCCGGTGCCTGGGCAGTGCCGTCATGTGTCACTGTGAGAGCGGTCCCAACACAACGCAACGGGGGGCGGTGGTTGGCACAAAGCCTTGCAATCTTGCTGCTCTCCCGGCCAGGCCATTGCTTAGTGACCCCAGGGCGGGGGGGGGGGGGGGGGCTGTTTGGGGCCCTGGACAGCCCCGGCCCACCCCCCCACCCACATCAGAAACATTCTCCTCCGGCAAAAGATGAAATTTATGAAAGGCGCCGGAAATTTGAGGCCGATTGTAGGTACACAAACGTTCATTTGGCCTCTGACCCACCCACCCCCTGGGCGGGGGGGGGGGGGGGGTTGCCCACACCCCCAGACCAAAGTGACCATCGCGGGAGGAAACGAAATTTACCATCGGGAAAATCGTGTCGGGCCATTTTTGATACACACATTTTTGGGTCCCAGAGAACCCCCCCCCCCCACCACCACCACCAAGAAAAAGCCCCGACGACCACCTCTTTTGTGAAAGTTGTCCGGCGGCGACCGAGAAACCGCGCCGTATAATTTGTTGCGGGGCTCCATCCCCACTCCCCCTCCCCTACCCCCTCCCCAGGGAAGCATTAGAATGGCTGTACACCGCAGGAGGACAGGGGGGGGTAACCCCCCCCGGACCCCGGCCATGGGTATACTTCCCTGAGTGTGTGTGGGGTGGGGGGTGGGGGTATCAAGTCCTGCTGCGAGCCCACCCACCACCCCATCACCGTAGTGCAGCTTCGCCACAAAAGGTCTTCGACACGTGATGTGTCATCCGCACCCCCGCGGCGGCGGGAAGGGGGGGGGGGGGCTCCGTGAAGTCCACCGCCACACAGGGCGCCTGCCCCCGTTCCCACTACTCCTCATGCCAAGCGCGGAAAAGGACGGCAACAGCGGTCCCACGCGGTGGTCGCGCAGAAGAAGCCGGGCCACGCCCTGAAGATCACCGAAGGCGGAGAGGGTGAAGGAGGCGGACCTCGGGCTGCAGCTGGAGGTGGCCGGACGGAATTCCAATCGCATGAAGGCATTCCTGCCCTCCGACCCCCCGCCTGGAGGCCTTCGTTTGAAGGGGGTGTTGGGGGGGGGGGGGGGTGGGGGGGTCTGGGACCCCAATGTTTAGGTACCAAACATGGCCCGAAGAAATATGTTCTTCGGGAAATTTCATCTTTTTCCCACCCGCAAGGGGGAGGGGCAGGGAATTGCTTGAAGCGTGTGGGGTGGGGGGGTGGGGGGGTGGGGGGTTCCCCCCCCTCCCCAGACTCCGGCCCTAAGGCGACCCCAAAGGCATTGGCACTCCCCAACACCAGCCTCAACCGCATTTCAAACCGCCGGAAACCGCCGCCGAACCGCGCGCGCAGTCCCCTGCAACCACTTTGTAGCTGCTGTGGGATTGCCCCCAGAGTCGTCCTGCCCTTCAAGCAAAGCCTTGGGGGGGAGGCGGGGTAAGCACACGGGGGCTTGGAGCTTGCAGTGCACAAAACAAGCACGATACATTCCACCGCAAACACATCGTCCTCCAAAAGCTCATCGTTAGCTGTGGGACCTTAGGGAGGTGCATTTTGCGCAACAAAGTTGGCCATGACACACAGAACTGGATTGGAGAGGAGTGAACAAAAACTCAATGCACAAAAATGCACAGAAGCCAAATTATGGAAATTGCATAAAAACGCACGTGCACCCCCCCCCCCCCTGTGCACATTCCAAAATTTTGGTGAGGAAGAAGCAGGTCCAGGGGGGTGAGGCCCAATTAAAAAACAGACAAAATGCAAACCAAAGGTAATGTCCTCCACAAGAAGGTCCGGGAACGGGAGGATGCCAAAAAATATTCCAATTCAGGCCCACCTCAGGCCCACCGTCCAAAACACGCTTCACAAGAGGTTCGTGACCACATGGAATGGTCACAATACTGAGCCTCTTGATTGCTCGTGTGCAAAGACTGGCTTAGCGCATTGTGGGCCCTGTTCGCCCCTGGGACCTCCAAAAGAGGTCACACTGGGCAAAACCCACAGAGGGACCATGATACGCTTTACCTGCGTAATTGGATCGTGTTGATCGGCCACAATAAAGGCCTGTCGGACTCTCAGTTGCGGGGCCGGGGGCGGGTGGGTTTGGAATGGAGCCCCCTGGCCGGACAAACGGCTCCATGGACCGGACCCCCTTCAATGCCCTCGGGATGGGCTGGGGGTCCCCGGGATGGGCCGGGGGATGACCCGGACCCCAAACGGCAGAAATTGATTGGAATTGTGAGAAACCGCGCGATGAGGGGGTCTGGGAAAGTCAACGTTTGTCTGGGATTTAGCGAAAATTGTTTGACCGGTTTTGTAAAAACATGAGCACAAACAGTGGCAAATCAAATTTAATGCAACGGCAAACAACTTCCAGAACTTCTGGAATCGGAATCCTCTCAAAAAAATCAGAAAGTGCACTGTAAGATACAAAAATACACGCAGTGCACATCAAATCAGTCACCCTTTGAGCAGAGCGTGAAACGGAATTTTTGGCCCCGGCACCCGATTCCATAATGACTGATGAATTTACAGTCCCATTCAACTGAGCCCCCGACTCTGACACATCCCCTCCACTTTTAGGGAGCTCTAGTGGACGCCCCCCCCCCCCGCCCCCGGCACAACTGAAAGCACCCTCATCCGACGGGGGGATAAAGGGAGGGGTGCACGTTCAGAGTGACAGAATGAATGTACACTTGTGATGGTTGGGCAACAATGCGGTGGGTGTGGTGAGGGCAAGGGGAGGTACCAGTATTTCCAGTAAAAGAACGGCCACATAATAGTCAACTGATAAACATAGAAGAAGCTGCAGAGTTCGGTGGCTGCAGTGGCCAACCAACTGGGCACTTCCACGGGGATGCAATTCGGGCCTGTGGAAGGGCATGGGGGAGCTGAGGCCCAGCAGTCATAGGCAGCGAAGTCGTGAGGGCCTAACGAAGGAAAATCCCCCCGTCGTACCTAAGCAGAGGCAAGCCCATCGCTGTCCCCGGGGCTCCCGGGCGGAGGGGTCTTCGGCTGTTGCCAGGCGGGTCTGAGTGTCCGCCTCCCCCCGCCCTTTGGGAGTATTTTGATTCCCGCCCGGCTCGCCTACTGTGGATCAGGGCTGGGCACAACAGTTGTGCCCGGTTCTAATTCCCCCGACGACCCCAATCCGCCGCTCCATTCCACATGTTGCCATTTCACCCATTTCCCCTTCCGGCATCGCTCCCCTTCGCCGGACTTCTGCCACCCGCCCCCCCCCCAAAAAAACCCTCAGGCGGAAGTTTTCTGGGCGCCGGGGTGCCACCTCAGAGGACACTGGACGCAGCACAGGCGTTGTAGTGTAACCACCACCAATAATGACTCGGGTGCTGCATCGAAACCCTCTTGACCCCCAATGCCATCCAAACATGCCTCTCTTGTTCAAAATTGAGTCTGGCAGTGGCTACTTTTTTGTACACAATTGCAATGCCGTGGCCAAGACACAGCTTTACACAAAAACTGGGGCAAAATTCGCGAAACAAATTTGGAGTACAGCACCATTGTCCCACTGCCTTCCGACAATTAGCAATGGCGCATGGCCTTTTGGCCTGATCGGGACCTCGAAATGGATAATCGCAAACATTTGTCAGACCCGCTTCCACTTTACAAAATGGAACGAAAAGCGGTGTCAAGAAAGTCTGTACAAGAAGCGCGGCATCCGGATAGAGAGGCAGCCACGTGTGGAAGAGAGACAAGATGCAGACTAAAGGCTTCACCACGGTGTCAATCATTGACCAGACGCATGCTTTTGAAATCGCCGATGCGCCATGATGGAATACATGACCGAGGCAAAGCAGGACGGACCCCTTTTCCGAGGATGGCCCCCGCGCGAGCTAGCACTTGACAAATGCCAGAAAACGGTGGGCGGTGGGCAGCCGGAAAGGGTGTTTTGGTTGGTCTGGGTGCGTGTGCCAGCGGAGGTGCGCTTGGGAGTCAGTCCGTGAGGGGGTGACGAACCGGCATTGTTTGGTGGCCGACAAGGCAGTGGCCGGCCACTGCCCGTTGATGGCGGGGAGGGCGGTTCACGGCCTGTCCCTATCGCAAACAAAGAAACGGGGAGACCCGAGCAACGAGGACGGCCGCGAGGAAGGCACGGGTGCTGCACGGCACGGCACGTTGACCAGGGTCCCCACAGCCTGCGGCCCGGCAGACCGCCGGCAGCAAAGGAAGGCGGTGTGACCCCTGCACCATGCGCCATCGAATCCGCTGCCAAATCCACAGTCAAAATGTTTGGGGGGGGGGGGGGGGCAAACCCTTTCCCGGATCCGATCCGACACGACACGACACGGATACGACACGACGCGATACGACAGAACACGACACGACACGACACTCGACGCGAACCGCGGGGTCAGTCTACGCCCAAGGAGTGGGCACGGGATCGGTCGCTGCCCAAAGTTTGGGTGTGGGGGTCGGTTTGTGCCCAAAAAGTGGGCCGATGCGATACGACGACAGGACACAACACGACACGACACGACACGACACGACACGACACGACACGACACGACACGACACGACACGACACGACACGACACGACACGACACGACACGACACGACACGACACGACACGACACGACACGACACGACACGACACGACACGACACCACACGACACGACACGACACGACACGACACGACACGACACGACACGACACGACACGACACGGCACGGCACGGCACGGCACGGCACGGCACGGCACGGCACGGCACGGCACGACACGACACGACACGACACGACACGACACGACACGACACGACACAATGCGATGCGATACAATTCGATACTTTTGGAGGAAAACGACCTCCCACAACGACAAGAGTGCTCGGGCGGGCTGGACCTCTAAAAAGCCCCCGTGGGGGTCGAGGCATTTGCAGGACAGGCTCCTCCAATGGGCGGGGCCAGCACAGCGCTGCGACAACACACCCAGACGCTCTTCCCGTGCCGCGGCAGCCTGCGACGCCAGGCCGATCCCGCACTTCATCAGGGCATCCACCGTGCCGCCCACGGCGATGTGCTCGGCCTCGAAGGTCTTGCCAGTCCACAGTAACTGCTGGTGCTGGAAGCGGATGTAGCGCTGGCCACTCGGGGTGACCCGGACCGGGCACACCGTCGTGAACCCGAGCGCCCGCCGTGGGAGACCCCGCAGCGCCACCGCCCGCAGGGCCCGCACCAACACGTGCTCCCGCACAACGTACCGCTCCACCTGCGGTGATGACGCGTGGATTCGAGGCGGGCCGCACTGGGATATGCCTCGCGGGTGTGCCATACACCGGGCACTGCGCATGCAATGGCCCCCGCACTTGTTGGATTGTTTCATTTTTTGGGGGGTCCAGACCAAGGTGAGCTGGCGCACCCTGTTCATCATATGGTGTGACAACGTCTCGGAAGCAAGCCCAAGCACTACCTACATGCACCCTGCTGTTTGCTGTATTGACCCCCTAATGCCTGATCCCGGGTTTTGAGGGTTGTTTAGGGTTGTTGAGGAAGGTCTGTGGGGGGGCTGGTGGCGGACATGTGAGGAGGGTTGTGGAGGGTTGTGAAGAGGTGTGGAGGGTTGTGAAGAGGTGTGGAGGGTTGTGAAGAGGTGTGGAGGGTTGTGGAGGGTTGAGGGGGGTCTTGGAAGGGCCGTGAAGAGATTGGGAGGGGTGAGGAGGGGTGAGGAGGTCGTGGAGGGTTGTGGGGGGATGGTACATCTCATTTGCCCAACAAACCTATCCGTATCCGGTATCCGGTGCTACTATGATCCCACAGATGACAGTGGTAACGGATCTGGCACGTAGTGAGGATTTGTTGGATTGTTTCATCTTGTTCTGACGCCCTGCGCTCAGCCACCCCCTTAATGCAAAATCAAAAGCACTTACAGGGGAGGGGGGGAATTTTCGTGTGGGGAAAATTTCGTGGGCAAAATTTCGTTTTTCAATTTGATACAAAATTTTCCCCGCGGAATCTTCTTGCGCAATTTGGGGAATTTCCTGCTCTTTGTGCCTCGTCAGACCTCTTGCTTCCCTTCCACGCTTCCCTTATGGATGAGACATCAGGGGGGACCCTATCAGTCAGTCACAGGCGCACACACCCTCTTTGACGGATGTGGTCGCGACAACTTTAATTCAACTTTCATTAGCTCATCCTTATGAGACCCACTGGACACATTGTAGGTAACTGCCACGCAAGGAGTACCATGAGGAAGTCCATCTTCTTTGCAAATGTCGTCTTTTTTTAATCTCTGAGGAGGCCTGCCAAAATTTCACACAACCGGTTGTCCAAAAGGAACCAAAGGTTGGGTGTGACGAAATTTCCTGTGTCTCATTACCCTGCACCAAATTTGGAGGTGCGACGAAATTTTCCCCGCACAAAATTTTCCCGGCCGAAATTGTCCCCACACGAAATCCCCCACCCCCTCCCTCTGTATGCAGTCCAATGCCCCGGACACCCGGGGGCACCGCGCTGCGCCTGATCTTGTCTGAGGTGCCGGACGCTAGCCCCAAGTCCGGTGGTGCGCTGCAATTCCCAGCAATTTGCCTTTGATGTTGATGGAGTGTGAGGACTGTGCGTGCCTGTCCTGCACATCACCCTGGGAGCGACCTACCCTGAACGGGACCAGGCCCAAGGGCCATGGAAGTCCAGGGTCCGTTGCGATGGTTGGTCGAAAAGTGGGGTAGGGTGGGGGTTCGCAACATACAAACCTCGACATGATCGCCTGGTCAATCCAAATGAGGTATCTGTATCGTGTTAAAGGTATCCAATTCGGCTCAGCGAGGGGGAGGAAAATTCCGCCCATAGATTTTCTGCTCATACAGAGGGAAGTTCCTCCAGAATGGGTGTATGGAGAGAGAGAAAGAGAGAAAGAGAGAAAGAGAGAGAGAGAGAGAGAGAGAGAGAGAGAGAGAGAGAGAGAGAGAGAGAGAGAGATCAGCTTCATGTGTGTGTGGCTGATTCCAAATACTCAATACAGACATTTGTCGAGCATATGAATCGTGGCACCAGAAACATTGCTGCAACTGTAGATCACGCTTGCGCGGCACTGATCAGGCAATGCCTTTTGCTTCCAATGCCGCTTACGCCCGTCATCAGTGCCGACAGAACCCTGGAGTTCCATGGCCCTTGGGCCTGGTCCCGTTCAGGGTAGGTCGCTCCGAGGGTGATGTGCAGGACAGGCACGCACAGTCCGCACACTCCATCAACATCAAAGGCAAACTGCTGGGAATTGCAGCGCACCACCGGACTTGGGGCTAGCGTCCGGCACCTCAGACATGATCAGGCGCAGCTCGGTCCTACGAAGCCACACTGTGCGCAGTGGGTTCATACTGAGTTCTGGATTTGAACAGGGTGGGTATTCCTCAGTGGATCATGACATGGGCTCAGTTATTAGCGAGATGCCATTTCCTTGAGACGGCGACAATTCGTTTAGTACGAATGTGTGGGTGGCATTGTGCCCTCCATGCGCACAGCGACTCCGCGGCCTGGGTGCACGGTGCAACCCAAAGACATGCCTTGTTGCGTTGGCCGGGGAAACCCACACCGACGTCTTGTAGGGGCTGGGGTGCACTGTTTGGGGGGTGGGGTACTCTTTGTGTCTTTGTGAGGCAAAGTTGAGGGTTGGGAAACCATAGGGGTGAAGTAGGTTGGCCACTTCCGGGACTCCACTTTCGGAGACAACCCCCCGAACTTCACAGTCTGGGAGTGCCTGAATGTGAAGCCTGTCAGCGCTGGCAGGGGGTGCACGCCAGAGGGCAGAACGCTACATTTGAACTGACCCCCCCACCACCCAGCACCTTTCTGGGTCACCCCCCGCCTCAGCTACAGTTTGGAGGCACACCCCCGCAAACAAGCCCACGTGCGTGCAACCGGAAGTACCTGCAGGGTGTGTGTGCTGGGTAGGGGGTGGGGGGGATGGGCTGGCGTGCATGACGACCCAGGGACCCGCACAGTACCACAGCACCACAGGACACAGTACAAAAGCTCCCACTTTCTAAGATTCGTTCTGGAGGCTCCTGGACAATAGACACCAACTCTGGAGACGGCGGTGCCGATTAGCTCTCGGGCAAAATCCCAAACGCTGATGTCCCCCGCCTTCGGGCGGCACCAGGCCTTAGAGCTATTGCTCAGGCCCCCGAAGCCAGAGCACACCTCTTGAGGGACCCAAACAACGACAACCTCGGCATCGGCCAGAGCGCATCGCTGGCGGAAGAAGGTGCCCAGGCTGTCTCCTTTGAAGACCAGCACCACGTACCAAACCGCCTGGAAGAGCACGTGCAGGAACACGACGCGCACAACGCCGCACAACAGAAGGCGGCGCCGGGAAAGGTCGACGAACGAATGCACAGGGATGCGCACGCCGCGGGCACATCCAGGCAGACATAGGCACAGAGGGGATGCACAGACGCAGGCAAAAGGCAAAGGGGTACTGAAAATGGTGGTCTCCCGCTGAGGCCTTATCATTATCATTTTGGGTTTCGTGCCAGTGGCAACCCTGACCCAGGGATGAATTGGAAGGGGGGGAGGTAAACCCCCCCCCCTTCCACTGCCCCCTGCCTATGCCTAGCCACTGTCTCTCGGATGGCAAGTGCCAGGCTCAATGGCATTTGTAACCGACAGTAACCGCCCCCAACCGCTTTGGCGACCTCCTCCAGCCGCCTGTCTAACGGCTTCTGGAGCCGCCTCTGGGGTCCCTTCCCTTCCAAAGCATCCCTGACCCTGACCCCAACCAGTTGCAGTTTGTGTTCCGCTACTGAAAGTGGGCCTGGCATGCAAGTTGCACAGTGCTCTGCATGTGTTCTGGGTACTTCAGCGCACGAGGAACGGATTGCCCCGCAGAATTTCCAACACGAGCTATGCAACATTCTCAGTGGCGTACAAACTGACAGTCTATACGGTCACCTGGGGTGCGAAAAGCGGCAAAGCAAAGCCGCACACACTGCAGAGCGATTCTTGAAGGAGGGGCATAGAGCGGGAGTACAGGGCCATTGCCTTCGCGAACTGGAGGTGCTCAGTCCCGTATGGCCCCCAATTGCACTTCATCAGATATGAACACTGAAACCGCATCTAATCGGTAATGAACACCGGCGTCGGTCACTCCGTCACTCACTCTGCCCTTGACTCGTGCTGTACGGCACCGCGTTTTGGCCGCCCAAAGGGCGCGCATACCAGAGTTTACAGGACAATTTAACTGTCCACGTGTGGCTCTTCGGCCTTGCTGTGCGCTGGCCTCCTCTTTGGCCAAGCCTCAGCTCCCGTTGTGGTCGTGCATGCAAACTTACTCCTGGTCCCTGTCCCTGACGTTTGAAGGAGGGGGCAAAGGGGGTTGAGTCTCGAAGGCAGTGCCCACAAACACAAACCGTTCTGCGCGCGAGGCGGGGCAAATCACGCGTGCATGCGCACAGAAAATACACGCCACTGCAACACACTGGGCCCGGCTTCCGGCCAGTGACTGAATCCGTCCCGACCCCCCCCTCCTCTGTGTGAGATTTTGTCGGGTTGCGGTTTCTTTACGGGCCCTGGACAGTCACCCGTTCTTCCCTTCGCGGGCTGCGTCGGGTCAATACGTTCTGACGGCCGCTGCGGTCGTGTTCCTTGTGGTGTCGTTTCCGCGTCAGCGGAGCCCAGTAGATGGCACTGGGGGTTGTGCTGGCTGTCGCGAGGGTCGTTTTACGGTTTTTGCTGCCCACAACCCTCCACGTCCAGGTCGTCCACTCCAGGTCTCGCCGCGTTTCCGTGTGCGTGAGGCCCCATTGCTCCACCCCTCCGCGTGTCGTCCTGGTCGTCCGCGACCTGCCTGCCCGCGTTGCCATGTGCCCCCCCCCCCCGCCTCACGGCCAAAGAGCGGGTTGGTCTGTCACCATGGGTCATGGATCGTGGTGGAAAATATTTTCCGCGGTCCCGGTCCGGAGATTGGCTCTGCAGTGATACGAACTTTCGAAAATGAGTGCCGCCGGAGTGCCGTGATGCTGTTTTCAGCCCCACTGTGTCGTTGTAGAGACTGCTGCCCCCACCCCGCCCCCCCATGGGCGAGTTTGAGGGTTCTGGTGGCGGGGAGTCCGGGTCCCACTTATCCGTCTCCAGGAGAGTTTTGGAAGGGGGGAGGGGGTCTGGAATCCGAAAGTTGTGTACCACAAATGGCCCGACAAGATTTCCCCGGTGGGAATCTTCGTTTTTTCCCACGATGGTCACTTTGGTCGGGGGGGGGGGGGCTTTCGGGGGAGGGGGGATGCCCCGCCCCCTCGTCCTGTGGTGTACGGCCATTCTAACACTTCCCTGGCCTCCCCCCCCCCCCGTGGATTGATTCCCCGCGAGCTTTGGCACAGGCGGGGCGTACACCTGGAACACCCACAAGTACAGGGCCCACCACTGGCGGTATTCCTCAGCAAACAGCGTGTTGGCCTGCCATGCGGTGTCGCCCACGCCGTACACGTCGAGACACACCACCACCACAGCCACGAGGATTGCCAGCGTGAGACCCGTGTACCAGTACATCAGGCACTGGCCGAGCAACGACCGGCGGTAGCCCGCCTGCGAGACGGACCAGGGGCAGCGGCGAGATGACCAACAACCTCCAACAACGTGCAACGACCCGCAACAACCTCCACCGCAACCTCCAAAACCATCCGCCACAACCTCCAACAACCTCCAACAAGTTCAACAACCTCCAAAACCCTCCACGCAACCTCCAACAACGTCGAACAGTCTCCAACAACCTCCAACAACCTCCAACAACCTCCAAAACCATCCGCCGCAACCTCCAACAACCTCTAACAACCTCCAACAACCTCCAACAACCTCCAACAACCTCCAAAACCATCCGCCGCAATCTCCAACAACCTCCAACAACCTCCAACAAGTTCAACAACCTCCAAAACCCTCCAACAACCTCCAACAGCCTCCAACAGCCTCCAACAACCTCCAACCACCTCCAGCAACCTCGAAAAGCCTCCACCGCAACCTCCAAAAACCTCGAACAGCCTCGTATCGGGGTACACGGAGAGGGAGGAGACAACCAATAACACGACCCCTCGTCACACAGGCATATTATTACTGTGCCAGGGACATGCAGGACAGCCGTGGCTCGCAAACATGTGATCTCACACTCTTGACCACAAAAACTGCGGTTGGAAGAACAGCGGTCATGCGGTGTCGCCGGGCTTAGACGAGCACGGCAAGGGCGAAGGGGGTGTGGTGCAAAGTTTACATACAAAATCTGATAGGCCTCATAACACTGTACGTCTTCGAGGGTACTTTTGCCCGGCTCGCACCCGGCGCGCGCCCGGCATCCAAATCAATGTTTCGGCCATCTGTCCCAATGCTTTATCCCTAAACATCACTCCCTCCTCCAGCCCAGGCTACCTAACCCCTGCCGTCTCGGGGGGCCATGTGTGGGCGGAATGGCTACATCACCTCTGCCTTCTCGGGGGTTCCCAACACGGGGACAAAGAACGTTGAAAAGGGGGGGACAACTGGGGGGAAATAGGGGGAAACTTTGCCCAGCGCAGTGGCGCACTAACATACTCTCCTAAGCAGGTTGTCCCTGTGTCAGCAAACGAGGCTGCAAGGGACAGTCTGCTATCCTGCCACACATGCCGTCAGCTGCAACCAATGCCACCTTCACCGATTCTCCACAGGACCCCACGCGCCCGTATGCCCCCCCCCCCCGAACCCCCCGCAGTGCCAGGGTGAAGGGCAGCACCATATGCTTGACGTTATCTTCATCTGGGAATTCCTTCAGCAACGGGACCTGGAACAAGGCATGTGACCTCGAAGCAGCCAAGCACAGACACCCTTCAATGCGCCACGGAAGGAAAGGTTGCTTGACAAAGTGTCCACGTGTCTTCGTGCCCAGGCACAGGGGGTTACATCGGCATGTGCGTAAATGCCCCTCCTTGATGGTCGTGGCTCAACTTCTAGTGTTGACTGATGTCGTGTGCTGAAACAATTAGGCATTGCATTTTGCTGGCGTCGACCGACCCCCCCCCCTCCCTCCTACCAGACTTGGATCACCCTGCACAAGATACTGTCCCCAAATTAGTAAAAACAGCAAACGTATACCACTGGGGTTGGTTCATTGTCAGCAAGATGTAGCCATCTGCACGGGTGCGCCTGCCACAATGACATTTCGTTGGCGCCGTATAGTGGCAGACTGGCTGTCGAGGTTGAGACTCATTGATAGAGAAGAAATGGTGTGATGCGGGCAATTGAAGTTCAGTGGGACTGAACTGTTATCAACTGTACATCGAAGGTGGCTGTACTATAACAGTGACCTGATAATTGTACTATTTCCGTTCTGTTTCAGTTCTGTAATATATACACAGTTCACTGTCCCTTATCCCGTGGCAAAACGAAAGTTATTTGCATAACTTTAGTTCAAGAGGGTACTCGCATTATGGTCAAAAAGTGAGACACTCAACGAGACGGTGCAAGCGTCATGCAGATGCCTGTAAGAAAGACCGGCTGCATAGGAATGCTGGCCAGCTTCAATTTCAGTGATGCATTCTGGACCTTCTCTCATAACATCTTGCAAGTAGCACTGCATTATATTCGGCCACAGCCTTTCTGTGTCTGTTCGACCTTGGCCTACCTTTGGCTTTCATGTGTTTGCATGCTGCTGCTGGTGCCCTCACATCACACTGGGATATACCGCAATAAGATAAGAACTTTGGGAGACTTGGCGCCAAGGCTTGAACCGAATTCGGAACACAGCATGACACTACGCCCCTAACATTTGGTGCACACCGGCACCTGTTTCCGCATTTTTCTTGATCAAATGGGCGAAAAAATGAAAGACGTGTTTCCACATTTGTGCCGGTTGGTGTGCAAATTGCTTGACTACTCACAAAACGCACACAATGGCAAGGGAAAGGAGGGGGGGGGGGGGGGGGCTGGAGAGGAGCTGAAAGAGGGGGTGTACGGAAAAAGAGGGGAGGAGTCATGTGGTACTCTTTGTGGCAGCCGTGATGCTTGTGCAAAATAGCAGAGGGTACTGGTGATCAGGGTATGGAACAGTGACACTAGCATGTACCCTTCGTGAACAGCCTGTAACTGGCCGTTTGAATGAGCGCGTGAATCTGACCTCATTTTTTGGTGTTTTGCTCACTACTTGGTGCCAATGTGCCCGTTTGCCGAGCTGTTTTCGCAAGGTTACAGGGACTATCCATGCCTTGAGGTGTGGCTGATAACATTTGGGGCACTTGAGAAAAACAAACATGTGACTGGACCGTGAACGGACCGCGAATGCTCGTGTGAATTTGAGTGCGAACTTTAATGGTTTGTACACAAGTTGGCGCCATTGTGTCCATTTGTTGGGTCTGTTTTGCACGAATGTGGGCGTCGCCATTCTCTACGTTCATGTGAAAAAACAAAACGACAAACGGACACAATGCCACCAAGTAGTGAGCAAAACACGAAAACCGTGAACCGCCCATTCAAACGGCCAGTTCACGAAGGGTACACAAGGGACCATCTCTCCAGAAGAGGGCAATCAGCAGAGGAAAATGATGTAAGAGCACCAATGAGCTATATTGTTGTTTTCTTGGTTGTGACTGCAGGGCCCATTAACATGCATCTCTTTTCAACAATTGAGGTGGGGTGAAGGGAGGGGGGTGTTGGGTTGGATTGGGACAAGACCTCACGCACGAGCAAGGTCTCGGGTGAGGGTGTCCTTACCAGCCCAACCACAAGGCGAAACAACTTGACTGTCCAGTTCCAAGGCTGAGCGGAGTATGGACAGCTGCAGAGGTCACGTGTCCCCCCCTCATGACCCGGCGCAACACAAGGACTGGACCACCGAGGTCAAGTGTACTATTAACGAGGGCAGGCGCCTTTTTTAGTGCTAGACGCTCTTGGATTGGGGAGGGAGTGTACTATTAATGAGGGCAGCTGGCTATTGATGTCCAAGATGCTCTTGGGTCGGGGAAGGGCCAGTGGGTTCAGGTTAGGGGTTACCTAAGCCCTGTCCCTTGGGTCTCCCCCCCAATGACGTATACTATTTACGAGGGTACAGGTCGATTATAGTCGTGGATGCCGGGCGATGGGTTAAGGAGGGGGGTTACAGGTTGGGGGCTGGCGACGCCAATCCCATCCCGCCCTCCCACCCCTTGCGTCGCAGCGCATGTACTATGAACAAGGGCATGTGACTTTTAATGTCCTTGATGCTCTTGGGTCGAGGGGAGGCATTCCCAAACGCCCAAGCGTCACAAGCGACCAATCTCAGCTAATGTTTTGCTGCACTGCAACACATTCAAACCAGTAGTGAATGTTGCCTTGAGTTCACCCGAAGGCTATCAAATGTCGCACAAGCTGGCTTGGGTCAGCTCATCCCCCCCTCAAAACCCTGTTATTGGCACCGCGGCTTGCACTGGACTTGTTGCATGACTGCCAGTATCACTACTCACATCACCACCCGAACTGCTGTCGGCAACGTTGTCACCCCACCATTGCAATTGCACGGGCATAGCAGTGGTGCCCGGCACCACTTACCGGCACCCTTACTCCTTCACTGCCGTGTGGCTGAGGTGGCGCCGCACTAAAGGCTGGGTCCCACACTCCCTCGGCCTGTGTGCACCCGGAGTAGTTGGAGGAGCCCCAAGTTGTTAGGAACGCTTCCCTGCCCTGCTAGACGCAGTTTGTGTTCTACTTGAATTGTTGAAAGCGGGCCTCATGCAAGTTGAACAGTGCTCTGCATGTGTTCTGGTACTTCATCGCGTGAGGAATTGATTGCTGTGCAAAATCTTTGACATCTGCTGGTCCTTTGTGCTAGAAGTGGGTTGTGTACCGCAGTGAGTGCAGTGGGCCGTGTCTTGCTGGGTGCCTCCTGCTGGTCGTGGTCCCATCCAGGTAGTGTGGTGTGAGGCACTCCCGACTAGCGAAGTGAAATGCATCTAGGCCCACGCAGCCTTTTTGGTCCACAGACACTAGGGCTGTATGCTGGCGCTTGACCAGCCAGGGCTGCAGCCGCCAAACATCCTTGATGAGACTGCCCCTTGGACTCCTGTCCCTGCCATGGGGTAGGGAATGGACTAGCTTGGCAACGGGTCACCATCGTTCCACGCCAGCAGAAGAGAATGGGGCAACTGAGGATGATCCCCCGGTCCAAACGGTGCCTCTACCATGGTGAAGTCTGCAAGACTATCAATATAGATTGGTAAACTCTAGCCAAATGCCCTGCAAGCTATTAAATAGAAGTGGAGTTTTAAGACCACAGATCACCGTCCATCCTGACTGTAACCGTTCAACACATCTAACGTTGATGTGAAGGCATGTTGGCGGTGACCTGATCGTCTCCCACTGGCAAATCTGGTATCAAGGAACTGTATTGGTTGCACCATGGGCTGAGCTGGTTCGGATATTGCTGAAATGAGATCACAATTTGCCTCAGATTTGGTTCCAAGGGGGGCACTTTCACACAGTGTGCGCACATCGCCGATTATTACGTTGTTTATCCTGGGAGCACCCCTGAAAACCACCCACCTACAGGAGCGTGCATGATCCATTCAAAACAGCATCGGGGGTGCACAATTCAGGACCCTGGGACCCGTGGCAAACACCAGACTAAAACCAAAAATCCCTGGTGTACCAGCAGGGGCTGTAGGGTGCAGAATTCAGGACCCTGGGACCCGTGGCTACCGGTGGTGAAAAACAGCCGACTTTTTGCACAGCGCACGGTGCGCCCCCAAGACAGACCATTCCACCCTGCTACTACCCTCTGCATCATGCAAAGAGAAACAAACACTGGAACCTAAACTTCACAGTACACAACCTTTTGGCCTAATCTGGAAGAAGTGGACTGAATCTTGGTTTCTCTGACACATGCAATACCCCTGATTAGGATCATTGTTGCAGAAACCACAGAATGCAAAGAACGGGGTGATCATCGGAGTGATGAGAGCACCCCCAGTGCAAAGGCACGGTGTGCACACGGTGCAGGCATTCCCTCCCAACGGCCCGAAGATGCATATCCACTCCCGCTCAAATACACGCCGTTTGTGCTGAGTTCTCGCCAATGCTTTGGTACTGGAAATTTTTTTTGGTGGATCACACTAAGGTGCTGAACAGGTCTCTGCAGCCTTGGACACCTGTTCCCCTTCGGGCAGGATGGGCTGGCAACATGTGATAGCAACCCCTAGGGCTACAACCGTGGTGGAGTGCAAAGAATAAGAATGCTTTGTGATCTCTCTGCCTTGCGATTGGTCTGAAGCCCCAGCCTCCTGATGATGCAGCTTTTTGGACATGTCATGGAGCATGCAGTGCCCTTCCAGAGGCGTTTGGTTATTAATATTGTGGCAGTAGAGCCGTGGTAATATGTAAGAAGCATATTTTTGTGGCGTCTTGGGTTGTTGTCCATTGCTGCATTTCGGAGGTCTAGCTGTGTGCATATTTTGCCGCATCCACTTTTAAACTCGTAACTTTCCAGATACCCACTCAACGCAACTATTCTGGGGGATAGGACGAGCACCAAGCACAGCAACCTTCATCAGCCTCTTGCATCCAATGCGTACATGACCAGGACTCACCAGAGTGTACATCCTCAGGCAGCCCTAAGCCAGCATTACAGATCTTCAACTGTGATGAGGGGCTTCGGATGCCAAGGGTCATGAAAGCGTGCCAAAGCAACGCGTACAGTCCCACCAACCCCTGCCCCGCCTGCCTTGCCTTCCGCTGCCCTGCCCTGCTCTGTCCTTTGAGCAAACCGCAAAGGACCAAAAATTGTAACAACCACACCTCATGCGGTTTGGACAAGCCGCAAAGCAGCAATAGACAAGGACAAGTAGGAGGAGGTGAGAAAATCCAAATGCAGAGCCTGCAGGACTTTCCTGAATAGGAAAGAAAACCAGATCGTGTCTCAGTGCTGTGCAGTCCAAAAATGTTACCACTCCCTTGAAATGGCCCCGAAAGAAAATTTACAGTGCAAAGCAGCGGGCGTCTGAAAACTGCCATCCAACTTAGACTATCCTTAGACGACTGCCAACAACGGCAAGCTGGTCATCGGGTGACCACGGACTGTCGGCGGTTGAGGGTCACTTGTCGCCGCCGTCCAGACTTTCATAACAATCAACGTGGGGAACTAAGAAGTGACAGCGCCTCGAGCAGGAAAAAAATACAATCGATCCCACGGGGGCCGAAAAAACGCGGAAACCGCACCTCATGCGGTTTAGACAAACCGCCATTTGCCCGTGTGTGCGTGTGTATGTGCGAAGGTGGTGGTGGTGGAGGTGGGGGTGGATTGCCCCATCATGCCTCCGGAACGATTCACCCCCGGGGGGGCGACTACAGCTGGTCTTGATGCGACACCCTCCCCAGCTATCTGTCAAAACTTGCGGGGGGGGGGGGGGGGGGGGGCAGTTGGGGCAGTTGGGGCAGTTGGGGCAGGGGGGTCAGCAGGAGGGTTGGGGGGATATTGGCAGCTTGGCCGGGGGAGGGGGGCTGCGCGCAACCCACTACTATCACATGCATACCTCAAGGGGGTGTCTGGGGGCATGGGGGTATAGAGGTATGGATGCAATAATAGCGATATCTTGTCTTTGCCAGGAAGAAAGTCTTAAGGGTCTTAAGGACTAAAGGCATAGTACCCCTCATAGATAAGCATGGGACAAAATCCCCGGGGATTCACCCACATCACTTCCCCGCGGGGGATCAGAAGGCAGGGGGGTGCAATGGTTTGGAATGTGTGCGGTGCACCTCTGTCTGGGCCCACGGTCTCCACTTTCATCCTGGCCCGGCGGAAAGTGGAAAACCGAATCCAATACAGCTGTGGCACGCCCCAGTAAGAAGGATCGGCGAGCAGTTCAAGGGGTTAAAATTTGGTTCTAGGCTGAGCAGCTCCATCGGTTGCTTCAACGGGGGGTCGCACGCACCGCGTATTTTTGCTGCGTAATGCAAATGCCCATATGCCAGGCTGTACACCAAATATCATCTCGCAGAAAGCAGCACATCAACGTCATCGCGGAATGCCCCGCGCTGGAGGATTGGGGCTGTGGCAACTACACCGCGGCGGCCGTCCCCGCTTCCGACCGGAGCGTGGGCAATGGTGATAACCTATTGCGTAGCCTAGAGGACAGAAAAGCGGGGGGAGGGCCTTGCCCCAGCTTCTGTGCACAGTAAAGATACCGTTTTTGCAGTGTCAAGATTGGGGTGTCGGGTCATCTCAGCAGAGACAGACACGCAGCAAACCCGCCCACGCGTGGTGCGCATTGGGGCATTCCAGTGGCATGGCATTGGCTTTGCGTGGTGATGCAAGAACCATCACTCGCCCACGCTTCTGCTCGAGGTTTTGTGGCGAGAGTGGCCGATGTTGGGGGATTCTTATGACTCCACAAGCTGCTGCTACACTGCGAACCCCCTTCTCACCATCATCTTGTCACCGTCAAAATGAGATCAGGAAAATATATCTCCGACAAACACGCGCACTACTGCTATGCTTGTCCCAGACGAGCAATGATTCCCGCTGAAGCCGGGGCTCACACAGCTCAATCTGCAGTGCCGGTCGCCCTACAGTCCCTCATCCGAATCCCATTTACCAGCAGCCGACATGCTTTGCCAGCTGCATCCGTTGGACAGCTAATCATCATCGGAAGAACAAAGAGTTGAAGAGAGTTGCTGCGCGCTGTTGAGGGTTGCTGGGGGCTGCAGTGGTGTGCGACCATGAAAAACCTCTCGAGCAAGGGGTGCCCAAGCGAGGGGCACCACGGCTTAATACATGAAGAACAAGAAAAGCAGTGCGCTGCCACAGTTGCATGTGCCCCAATGAGAACAGGGACCAGGCGAGGCGGGGTGGGGCGGCGTCAAGGTTAGAGAGGCCCAGGAGTGTGGGGACCGGGGCGGGGAGGTGGGGGGGGGGGGGTCAAGGTGAGAGAGTGGGAAGGCGCCTGCGCAGGGGCTCCTCAAAGAGTTCTGAGGGTCAGGGAAGGAAGGGGTCGGAGGGGGGTGGGGGCACAGGCACAGGGACACACATACACACACTCTCTCTCTCTCACTCTCCCCCCCAGTGATTGACCAGTTTCGCCTGCAAATGATATTTGCACGTTCGGGCCCGCCGTCTTGCAACCGTGTGTGTAACCGATCGTGTAACCGTGTGTGTAACCGATCTTGTAACCGTGTGTGTAACCGATCTTGAGCCCAAAAAAGCCGCTGTTTGCGCTGTTGTTGCTAACGCCCTACTCATCGAAAAGGAGCTTGGGCACTTGTAGAAAAAATTGTCAAATCTAGGCGTGGTCCCATTTGTGTTTCCATCTTTTGGGAAGCGCATCAAGAAGTAAGGGAAGGCAAGTACTCTAATCATCCCCTCGATTACCCCACAGATGGGCCAGGGGCGCATTTCTAGGTCCTAGCAACTATGCTCGTTGAAATCCCTCGATACAGTGCACTACTGTGACCTACGACCTACACTGTAGTATGGCTAATCAAGGAACAGAACATGCTGAGATTAAGTGGATTTGATTGGCACTGAATATCATTGCCCACCGCCACACGTACTGTGCCATGTGCTTTGCGGGAAACAATGGGACTGACACCCTCCACCGTGCGTACACCAGGGCCCCCATGGGACCAGGGTCCCCATGGGCCCTTCTCGGGCATGGGATTCTCTCAAAATACCAAATAAAGCACAGGTCGAAATTTGCACAAGACTTCAATTTTGATATGCTCCTCATGCGGAGTTGTTTCCACACAGCGCCCTCGGCGGTGACCAGAGCGCTTGGGTGCAGCAGCCCCGACCTCCGGAGGATGTGGGGTATGTGCCGCGGAAATCCCAGCCCCAGCCCCCGACCCTGCCGTTGCTTCCTACGACCCCGGGATAGGAACGGGCTGCTCCCCGTCCCCATCATGCTTCCCAACCCTCCAACCGTGACTCATCCAGCCTTCGTCCCAGGGTTTGTTGACGAGCCCGTCGCGATGGCAGAGGTACGTCAGCAGCACCTGCACCCACGTGTCCAGGACCCCCGGCAGGCACCAGTGCCGGCAGTCGGGCTGGCGCTTGCCGCCAATGCGCGCGCGCGTCACGTTGGAGGGGTGCGCGTCGGCGCGATACCCCGAGAGGTGTGTCACGTTGAGCAGCACGACCGGAGGGCCGTGCTCGGCCGCGCCCCTGGAGGTGTTCCCGGCTCCAACTGCCCCGACCGAGAGGTTCCCGGCCACCCCTGCAATCGCCTGCTGCAATAAGTCCGCGAAAATGGCGACATTTTCCGAGACGACGGATGCGGGAAGGGGGCCGGAGGAGGGGTGGCAGTCGTGCGAGCCATGCCAGGACCCCCCGACGGAGTGCGTAGGGGAGGGGCCGAAGATCAGAATGGGGACCCCGGGTTGCAGCCGCCGGATGGCGCGGATGGCCTTCTGCATGGTGCGGACATACAGCGCCCGGTACTCGCGGGGCTCCAGGGGGTTGTCGTCGGCGTCCACGAAGCTCCTCCAGAGCTCGGCGCTCAGCCACGGGCCCTCGCGCGCCGTGAGGACCACGGCGTCGAACGTGGTGGCGGTCAAGGCGTCAATGAAGTCGGGGGCGAGGGGGGGGTCCGGGGCAGAGAGGCGGCGGGTGTGCATGCGGGTGTGCTTTTTGGGTACCTCCTCGTGGTCCACCAGGAACGGCGCGGAGTGGTGCGCTTTCAGAAGAAACCCTGAGCGAATGGAGGGCGGGGGTGGGAGAGAAGAAGGGAGGGTATCGAGGTGGCTGCACGGGCCCTGTCCTCAGCCCCGGTACTGCACTGTACACACAAGCCCCTGTCCCATTGCACCGCCCCTGTCCCAGAACACCGCCCCGGTGCAGGAGGTGGAGGTTGGGAGGATGTATGGATTGGATGCGGGAAGGTGTGAGGGATCCTTTGGACAAAGAGTGGGGCGCCAGGCAGGGCGCTGAAGGGTGCCGGTCTCTCAGAAGGCATGTCTTTCTATGGGCAGAACGCACAAGGGCTTCCAATCCGAAGGATCACAATTTTTGCCTTTGTTCGAGGGTTTTGGCGGATGATTGCTTCGGGCGGAGAGTGATAAAGGGTGGGAGAGGGTTGGGAGAGGGTTGGGAGAGGGTTGGGAGAGGGTTGGGAGAGGGTGGGAGAGGGTTGAGAGAGGGTGGGAGAGGGTTGGGAGAGGGTGCGAAGCAGTTGGGAGGCATCGTGAGTGTGGCTGACGATTGAGTTGAGGGCTGAGTGTGTTGAGTGGTTTGCTGGTGGAGCATCAGCGAATTTGTCTTGTTGTGAGTGTGGGGGTTTGCCCAGGAAAGCTGACAGCATGCGACGTTTGTCCCGGAGCATCGTCGAGCGCTGACTCAGTGCAGTGTGGCATGTCTACATTCTTCTCTTTGTGTAGCTCATGCCCAGTAGTGTGCATGCCAGTGGATTGGGCGGGAAGAAAATTGCTTTGCGGGGGGGGGATGGCACGGAAGCCCATTTGCCCAACCCCCCCCTCCCCCTCCTTGGTCGCCGTGCCGGGAGGGGGGTTTGCGCTGGGGCTGCCCTTCCTGCCGTGCTGGGGGGGGGGGGGGTCCGACCCCAACATACATGGCTCAAAATGATCCCCACGTCGCGCTGATCATTTTGACTACACATGTGTGGGGAAAATTTTTGAGTGAAAAAAATTTTTCCGGGCCAAAATTTGTGTTCCGGCGCCTTTGGTGGCAACAACCGTCCTTACATAAAACAAAGGGCCCGGCACGGAAGCCCATTTCTGGAACCCCCCCCCTCCTTCGCCGGGCGCCCATGCCATCCCCCCCCCGCAAAGCAATTTTCGGGCCGCCTTGTTGTGGTGGATGCCGGTGGTGCTATGCTTGCCCCATGCCCCAAAACGTGCACGTGATCGGGGGCACCCTGCAGCGCAAAAATGAAGCCATATGCAGCGGCCCGGGTCAAAGAGCACTGGATGGGTAATACCGAAGCCGCATTGCAACGCGTCACGCAACTGATCCGAGAGTATGTCACCCGAAAGGAGCACCCGCTGCTGCCGCGCGCACAAGCGGGCGTCCTCCCGCGTCGGAGCCCAGAGCCGGCACCAGTCGGGGCGCCACTGCCACCGGGACGCATTTGCGAACGCAGGGTCGCGCGCGCAGTCCCACTCCGCGTTTGTGATGCAGCCCTCCGTGTAGATGGGCGCTCGCGAACGCGACGGCTGCCATGTACCCACAGTAAAATGATTGGACTGCTGCCATGTGCCAACCGCGAAATCGTTGGACAGCACGGCACACATCCGGCGCCGAGGGGCAAAGAGTCTAAGGGCAGGTAACGGCCCCTGGGGTGGCGGCCACCATTGCGTCAGGGTCTGCGACCCCCTGCCGGCGTACAAGCACAAGACGACGAGGCTCAACAAGCAGAACACGCCCATGAGCGGCCGGGCGGGCGGGCCCATGTCGGCAGCGTCTTGCCCATACGCTCGGCGGAGGCCGGCGAGGAGGAGACAGAAACACACAGTGACTGCGCTGCGGGGGCGGCAGAGCCCCGCACGCGCCGGACAAAGCTGGTGTGGTGCGGGCGCAGGGATGGAGTCAGGGGAAGGCGACATGCTTATTGCACATGGCCAACCACCAGCTTCTGTGGCGCTGGCGGGCTCGTTCAAAAGCAGCACTGTTTGCTTAACCGCCTGAAAACTGCTGCACGGCATTAAGTCTGAGTTTATATTTCAGGGTCTGGGTTTTGGGTCCAGAGTCTGTTTCAGCTGCCCAACTGTCCTTGGCCTTCAGAAGGGGTAGTGTGTGGCAGTGCACAAAGACACGCACAGCGATAACAAGACCGCAAAAGACGTGCCATGCACCGTTTCCTGCGAAGGTGGAGCAGATAAGCACTGCGTTGGACACAGGAGATGCTGTTCTGCAGCGTCACGACTGCAAGGGGCTGATGGATGATGCGTCAGTAGCCATTGCCTGCCCTTGCATCATTGTCGTGCGCGGTTTTGGGGCTTTTCGACCGCGTCTTTCAATGACCCCCTGTGGGCACAAAAGTTGGGCTTGACTTGACACACCCGTTCCCTTCCTGCGTCGGGATCGCTCCATATCAGGGTGTCTAGTAGTCATCTGCGCCAGGCACGCGGTTGTTTGAGGAGATGCACAACGGGCCGGCGCGTGTGTGAACACACTGGGGAGCATTCAGCACACGCAACCCGTACGCACATGAGCCATTACCATCACCAAACGGCCGTGCTTCCAGCCAAGGCAAGGCGACATCTCGTGGACAGCTTGATTCATGTGCCACGCCCCTTGTCCTCACGCCCAAAGGTACTTTTTCGATGCATGGCAGCCCTGCTGCCCTCAGGTCCTTTCCAATCTTGGTAGTCAGTCTTGGACGCAGGATCAACCAATGTTACACGAACCCCGCAGCCAAGGGTCACTACGTTTTCACCACACTGAGGGGGCAGCCCACTGCGACATGGGCTCGTGGGGTACCCATGTTGTGGCCGCAGTACCACGGGTACCCATGTTGTGGCCGCAATACCACCGCCACCCAAACGCCGATGCATTTCGAGTATACACACGTAGTGGGGGTTGAGTAATTTTAGTGCATGCCGCATGCTCACCAAAAAAATTTCGGTGCCTGCGGCGCCCCCCATTTTGCCCAAAATCTCAATTTGGAGAAAAACGGCTTCGAAAACTTTGGGGGGTCCGGAGGGCGGGGGGGGGATCAAGATTTCGAACAGGTCGCCCCCCTTGCCTAACGTGCACCCGTAGCCTTCATTGAATGACACCGGCCAAAGGGGACTCCGCGGCACTTAACAGAGCCCCAATGCGACTACACATGGGCGATTCCGGTGCCATCCGATGCATAGGGTGCAACTGGTCGAACAAGGGGAGTACGGCATGCATCCCTTCCTCAACAGGTAGACCTACCTGCTCCAATTTGCCACACTCAAGCTCACACCTGGTCGCCGCATGAGGCTGCGTGGCCGTTTGTCAATGCACGCTTTCGAAATGCCCTCCTCACCGCGTAGACAGAGGACACCACAAAGAACGCTGCGGAAAACATATGCCAAGTGGCCAGGGGGTTCAAGGGCAAGGGGGTTTTGGCAGTCTTCGCAATCAAACTTTATGACATCAACGTAGAGGACGGATCGCCGATGACAAATCATCATCATTATCATCATCACCACCACCACCACCACCACCACCACCACCACCACCACCATCATCCGTTCGAATTGCAGACCGTTTGATGTCGTCAATGTTAGCCGAGAGAGGGGCCTTGAGGAGTTGTGGGTACATAGTCTGAGGATGTTTGTTGTGTATGTGGTTGCTCTTTGCATGTTGTGTGGGAGCATGGACATGTGTCATGGGGGAATCGTGCACATGCATACGACACACATGGGGGTCAGGTCACAACACTTAAATTTGTTCCATCACCGGTTTCCACCGCTTGTTGTGCTTGCCTTTTTTGCGACCCCTTGCGGTGACGGGAAACACACCCCACAAGTGGCGTGGACTCTACAAGACCCATATTCGCTTGCTTGTCAAATAAATATCCCAACATCAAAACATGTGCCTCAAAGACTTGGACGCTTGGTTCGAAAACAAGATTGAAGCAAACGAGCTTTGCAAAACAATACACACACGCACACACGCACGCACGCACGCACACACACGATGCAAGGAGCCCCACACAAACATCTTGAGGGCCACTCTACTTGCCCCCCTCCTCCCAGGGAGCAGGGCATCATGACTAAACTCGCGACCTATGACACGGACGTGCGCACCCGTGGACATGTCGACCCACGTCTTACACTCGGGACGCCTTGACCAGTGCCCTATTTGTCACGTTCATGGTGTGTATGCCGTGTGTGTCTTCGTATGTATCGATACACCATATCTATGGAGTTTGGTGCTATGCACTAGCATTCAAGAGCACGATGTCCTTGAGCCCACCGCCCATTCGTGTCATAGAACACAACACCCATCGGCGGGGGCCAAAGCCGC
Organism: Eutreptiella sp. 'Long Island Sound 2002'; assembly: GCA_964036045.1. Lineage (NCBI taxonomy): Eukaryota > Euglenozoa > Euglenophyceae > Eutreptiales > Eutreptiaceae > Eutreptiella > Eutreptiella sp. 'Long Island Sound 2002'. The sequence continues at coordinate 184,292,439 of OZ038380.1, read as the reverse complement.
TACACATGAATGTATGGGCACATTTGTTTGTGTGTCCTTGTGGGTGTTTTGGCCATTATGTTTGAGTTTATTGCACGCCTACCTATGTCTCAACCTGCCTAAGGAGGTCTTTTACGCTCACCATTTTGTCGTGTTCTTCCCAAGCTTGGCCCCAGGCATGTGCACAACTTTTGTGCACATCCATATCCCCAAGCCATCTTGAGGTTGCATTGTGCCTCGATGGCATAATGTCGCTCATGTAGCGTAGCATAGCATTGGGGTGTCGCGGTAAGGAAGGTGGCTACGCTACTGTGTGTCACTGCCGATTTGTGCTTGGATGTCGGACAAGTGACCGAGAGTGGTGAGGTGGTATGGTAAGGCCCGCGAAGGGGTGTACCTTGATGTGTGTGCCTTGGTGTGGTGTTTTTCTTAAATATTCACAACACACACCACGTGAGTATGCTCTTATGCTCCGACCCCACAGCGTGTTCTTGTCATAACCCTCCAATGTACACAATCATCGCACGAATGAATGTACACAGTTGTCGCAAGTGGCTCGGTGTACTCGGTGTACTCGGTGTAGTCGGGGAGCTATCGGGAAGGAGGCGCACGGCCAACAAGCAAGAGAAGCGCATGTCGCTACAACCACTTCCCAAGTTGGTTTCATGCATTTTCCCACTTTCTACCCTTTTGTCCTTTTTGCATCCTTTCACGTAAACGGCACCATGCGATAATATGGAAAAACGGATTTGGCCATTTTGGGTGCCAGTGTGCATCCAATAAAACCACCATGGGTCAAAAAGCCCTTTGCTCATAAGAAATGGTTGAAAAAATACCCATCACTGGATGACGAGGAAGCACAAGATTCTCGAGGAAATTAGCAAGTAGCAAGTTTCTAATGACCTTGGGGGGAGCGGGGCCGACAAGGTTGCATTCAACGTGACCCCATGGGTGTGCCTTGCACATCCCCTAAGCCCCCACCATGTGGGGCGACACATCATGCATGTGTGTTTTCATGCTTCTTCCTTCGCAAAAGTACTTGCTGCTAGCGTTGAATAGCGGGCCTGAGTTGCTCTCATGGCTCATTGGGATTCAAGGCTTTAAAGCTTTGCAAACTCCAAAAGAGGCAGTCCGTATCCAATCCGAAAGCAAAACGCAAAATAGATGCTTTCGGCCCTGGCATTAACTTCTTCCTTTTCCACGTGCGTTTGCTTCTCCCACCCGCACTAGGCGCATGTGTGTGTGTGTGTGTGTGTGTGTGTGTGTGTGTGCGAAACATGCCTCACTCCTTCGTTGATGTGGGGCGTGGGGGAGTGGTTGTTCGCCACCCATGAGACATTAGAAACCCATTTGGCGCTTGAAGATCCCACAAGCGAGCACAAGAAACACATGCTACTAGTGGAGAGACATGCCGAGGTAGAATGTAAGGAATGCCGACAAAGTGTTATCGAAGGTTGGAGAAACTCCAAGTTGCACAAGGTAACCCATAATACATGGATTGCTTGATAAATGGGATCGCAACGACTTTCGGATGGCAAGTGCGAGAGAGAAATCAAACTTCCATTTCGGCTGAGAGACAAGCGTGAGAGTTGCTTGTTCGCATAGGGGTTGAGTGTCCATTCGCCTATTCATGCACTTCGTTCATGGCACATCAATGGCTCCATGTTTTCTCTTTCCTCACGCACATACATCGGTCCAAAGTGGGGGGGTGGTCCCCATGTCACATGTCATATCCTCATCCGCCTCCTCCCCTTGCTTCACTGTTGGCTCACGAAGGCACTGTGTGTCTACTACACCAATGTGGGTTAACGTGTGTGGCATGCACCTCATGTCGCAAGGTCCCGTTAAGGCTTCCAACACCTCCGTGGGTACCCGTTTCTACGCACTTCGCGCAATGTTCCTTGGATATTCTATATTGTGGCCTTAGGCGACCTCATGCGATTTTGCACAATATGAACATTTTTGCACCAATGCACAGATGATGATGTGGTGTATGACCTTTATTAAGCCTGTACGAAGGTAAAATGAGATATACCAAAGGCAAGTCCTCCAAAAAAGTCTCGACAACATGTTCCTTGAATGCATTGCAATGCGTGTGTGACAATAAGCAAATAGACGCTGGGACACATGTCGGGCCACCTTTGGTGTTAAAAGAAGGCATGCTCCAACATTGGCCATTTAGGCATTTATTTGCCACGCAGGCCTCCTGGGCGACAGAGGGAAGGGAAGCCTAAACTAGAGGCCTCTTTTGCGATATTGACAAAAGGACGCCGGGACGTTCCTGTTCCCATAAGTAATCGTGAAGGGGGAAGTAGAGGAGACAAGGTCAACTTTTGGGAAACGCCCTAGGTTCCATTGAATCACCATATTCCAAACGTTATGGATCATGCACCCATTTGTCGCCCTTTACTTTGGCCAAACGGCTGCAAGCAGCCACCCGAAAGTTGCTAAATATACTCACGTTCTTCAACGCCCTCCCCTCACGGTCCAAAACCATGTAACAAAAGGGCAAGTTCTTCTTCCGAGGAAAGGGACCTAAAATAACCCCCCCGGCACCATTCGGGTCTCTACAGGTCTAAAATCGTTGCAGGGTAGGTGGAGAGCTGTAGCCGACCAAAATTCGGAGCACGAGGGGAGATTAAGTGGGGGTGCCTAGGTCACTTAAATATAGCCAGAGCAGCGCTCTCAAGTGGTACGCTGCTTATTCCGTCCGGAAAAGGCCCCCACCGAAGTAGAGGCCTTTTGGTGTAGTTCGGAAAAACTGCAAACACCCATTACAGAATGCGTAATGTGACCACATATGGCGCACCCCGGCCCAAGCAAAGGGGAGAGGGTGGCATGGGGGAGAAGGAAGGAGGCAAATGGCTGCTAGCCGGTCTCATGACATCCCGTCATGCTAGGGTAAATGACACAAATCATTTGTGACACCCTCCTTTCCTTGTTACTCCCATGAGACCCCAAAGAGGTACTATACTCGGAGGATTTTAACCCTAGCTGAACAGCGATGCTCTTGGCGGACCCCTTTAGTTGGCAACTTCACATGGGTGGCCTGATCATTTGAACAATGTTGTGCCGAGGGTCCTCCTGCAATATGGGAAGACACTCCACATCCACAACACATTTTTCACACAAGTCGCAAAAGGGGCCCTTTGAAGCTTAAGACCTTGGTGAGGGTGATTGTGAAAATTTTGGGCTTTTTCTGAAGTGGAGTCTCAAACACAACTCCTCCGTTTGGCGTGTCACAAGTTTGGGTGTGTGGTATAGGATCGCCACCCCTGAAATCATTAGATTGCGTAATCGCAACCCTAACTAACCCTGAGAATATTGGCGATTCCTAAGTCATCAGATGGAGAGATCTGTGACGGAAAATGTCAACAGAGTGGCAGCAAAACCCCAAGACTCTTCACAATTCACACACTTCAGGCATTGCGCACGCGACTCTACCTCCGTGTCAATGGCCGCGCATGTCTGCGGAAAAGCCCAGGCCCCAGGGTTTTCACCCTGTGTGTGTATGCCGTTGGCATCCCCCGTTGGCGTGACATTTCCACAGGGGCCTTCCGCTTCCACGATGGTGAGTAGCGTGAAGAAAAAGCACTGACAAAGGCAGCACATATTCATTGGAGGTACGTCGTTGGGGCTAAGGCACGTCCAACCATGTCAGTGAATGGTCCTATTTGGGAGAATACATGGTCCTCACCGGGGAAAACTAAGCCCAACCCCCTAGACACCCTCCCTCTCCGTGGAACTGAGGGATGAGTGACAGCTAAATTCAAACTGGTGTTTGCTGAGGTGCAATTTTTCTGTTTTTCACCGACATCTGAATTGTGTCCAAAACAGCGACCATTTTGAGCGGGGTGAGCTAGTGGCCGAGGCCACGATGCAAATGAGGATTGACGCGAGCAAGGCCTGAGCCTGCGACCAAGATGCCGAGGGTATCAAGGCATAGCAATTAAGCCCGGTGTGTGCAAGTGAACTGGGCTTTTTGGGCATCTGCGGCCGGTCATCTCAAACAAATGGCAATGAGAAGGCTCATTTTCGCCATTTGCTCTCACTTAATCTTGATGGCGTCCCATCACCTGCTGTCACTTAACCTCGATGGCGTCCCATTCCAAGTTGAAGCATTCACACCCACCATGAGCTTACTTGCCCACATCAAGCTCCGAATGGCCGGGGCAATTGAGTATTCATACATAGCAACCACCGGCCCTTTTGGGTGTTGCTCGTTCTGTTGATTGAACATCACATCACTGGCGACACCATCAATACCACTATTAAACTTGATGAGCGGCTCGTCTGGGTAGTCACAACCGTACATCGTGTACCGCGTTTTCCTTTTTCTTGTACCCTTCTGGTTTTATCAAATTGTGCGGCCTTATGCATTGCACCCTGACACAGGTGTGCACCCCCTACATCTCCCAGTCTACCAACATGGAGTTTCGAAGTCTAGTGTTGTCAATGGTTGTTGAACACAATGCATGCACAATATGGACTATCTCTTTCTCTGCAGAAAGCTGCAACTCATGCCACCCTGGTTTCGTGCTTTGCATGTCTCTTTGCTTGCTGGAGTAGTTGTTTGTCACACAGTGGAGTGAATAACTTGAGTCTTCGTTAATGCAGAGAAAGATTTGAGAAAATATCAAGGCGCTTCGGTGCTTTGTTTCACAGGGCAGCCCCACTGATTTCCGCATCGCTCTAATATTGGCGGCTCATGCTTCTAACGACCTTATGCGCCGTGCAACAGGACATGGGCTAACCATCCGGGTGCGTCAAAACGCTAAATTGCGATGTCTTAGACTTTTGCACGTGTTGGGGCACATCATGGTAGAGGGTTGCATTGGCTGAGCACCGGCACTCGTCCAAAAAAGATGTTTGCAACAAGTCCCCGCATTTTACGTTTTTTTGCCACTTTTGAGGGAGTGTGCGCATAAAAATTAAGTTTGCATCCTATCCAAGCCTCCTATTTTATAGGTCCTCCTCCCCCCAAAAAAATAGGAGACACAATGATGTTTTGATGCTTCTAAGAATAGGAGCATCTATTTTTGCGCCCTCTTTTGTGTACCGAAACCATGAGTGAGCCAATCCACTCAACACCAGTAGGGGGGGGGATATTGTGACGGAAAGAAACCATGCCCAACGCATCCTTCCAAGGCAACGGACATGCACAAACACCTTGATCGTCTCCTGTTTTCCACAATGGCCTCCTGCTTCCAAAAATGACACCAGCATGGGTGGATATGGAGGTCAAGATGACATTTTTTGAGAATACATGTGTGGGTACACGAGGGGGTTACTGATTCTTGGAAGCTCGCATCGAGCTTCGCGGTCGCCGCGTCATCCGTTTTAATTTCACGATTCTTTTCGTTCATGAGCACATCCCATCTTGTCAACAAAAAAAGTGCATGGTGCGTTTGTTGTGTTTATTTATGGTGGCTGATTTGGCAACCATTCCGTTTACACCATGCGACATGCGTGGCATCGTGGGTGGGAGAAGTTGGTGTTGTTGATCATAGCTGTACATATTACTTGAGGAGCCTTTGCTTAGGTACTCCCAGGGGTTGGAAGACGACAAAAGGGCCACCGTTGTGGTGTTTCATCTTTGCGGATTTGAATACCTCCGGGTAGAAAGTGTGTTGTGGACTTAACAGACCATGCCTTCCACATCACACTAAAGACGACTCTTCCAAAAAGCGGGAAAAGCATGCCTTCCGTCCATCCACATTGTTTGACCGACAAACACAACAAACTTCCGCGAGAACATATCAAGCTTTGGTGCAATTGTGGCAAATGCATGGCTCAACCCGGGCTCCATGTGCGGAATAATCTTGCCTCGGGGGCTTCCCTTCCACTTAGTTTGTTTTTTTTGTGCAAATGGGCTTTTTGGTTTTTGTAATGTGCTGCTCTCATCATGTTGTATGCCACACTACGTTGTTGTACAAACGGCAAGTGAGGCTAACCTGTTATTGAAATGTGATGTCTCTCAAGCCCTTCAAAGCCTACTTGTGCAACTTGCAACTTACCCTTTTCTTGGTCAGTCATAGGGAAGGCAGGATGGGCGCAAAGGCACAACTACTAGTATGCACACTGCCCATTCCATTCTTTTCGAGTGTGAACCTTTTTTCACCTCCATTTTGCTGACGCCATTTCATCAGGAAGATTCCAATTCCCACAGGAGCACGACAACCTAGAACCACACCCCGGACCCCTTGCATGATGTTGGTGTGACTTGGAAACTTGGCAACGCAAGGTATTCACCAGCCACAACCAACCACGTCATCATCACCACGGGTGTCTGAGGTTGCGGTCAAGTTTGGGGGTGTTAGTAGGCCAGGATCTGCGGAATCCACAGCCTCACGATACCTTCTGTGTTATGTGTGCTACCAACCAAGGATGCAGTATAGCCCCGGGAGTGCGAGACCACAGAAAAATAGAAAAGTAGACCTAAAGTTCCTTCCGCAAAAGTCCTGACAACCAGTTCAATTCACCAAAAATTGAAGCACACTTAGTACAGCTGTCCCTTCCCACATATCCATTCGAAATAGTTACACCATGGGCAGCCCACGTCACGGACACACCATGTGGTTCCCATTTGAGTGGAATCTGGTGGAACGTTTTGAACCATCACCACCGAGTCTCTCACCTGACCATATATAGCATCAGGAACACTCACGAAACGGATTTAAATATTGTCACAATACCGGGAAACAGAACCATGGGTGTGGGGGAGAGGGTACGCTGATGGGGATGAGAATCACTGTCTGCAGAAATGGGGGGTGTCCAGGCTTCCAGTGTCACAACCTCCCCATGGCTGCCTGAAGAGGGTCCAGTTTCTGAAAGAATTCATAGGCATAACCTCCATTGCAGCTTGGGGTGTGAGCAATTACTTTTGGGATGCCTCCCTCTGCTGTCCCGCTGTGATGTACCAGGTCAGAATATCTGTGAAGTCCCCAGAGTGAGAAAGCCAAACAGCTGATCCTCTGGGGCCCACATACCAGAGAAGCCTTGCTCACAAATCTGTTCATCTCACTTTCTCCCTCCTAGTATCCGTTCATTCAGCTATTTGCCTGCTTCACCCCTTTATCCCTCCAGCCCTCAATCCGTCCCTCCAGTGCCCCTGTTCCTCCATCCATCCATCCATTCAGCAAGCCAGGCAGCCATCTTGTCGCCTGACAACAATTATCACCCAATGTCCTAAGAAGAAGCTGCTGCAGTGCGGTGGATCGGCTCAGACATCAACCTGCTTGTGTGTGCTTCATGGTGCATCAACCCCAAACACTGCTTCTTGATGCACCGCAATATTACACATCAAGAGGGACTTCCCTGGACGAAAGCAATCACATCTGCGCAGCCACGTGCACAGGTAAGGGCAGTTTTACAAAGTATCAAGGCCAATCGGTGCCAAAGATGCAGTATTGTGTCTGGCTCCTGGTTATCACTGCGACGGCTGTATTATTGCTTTTGAGTGTCTGTCGTGGACCTGCAACAAGGGGCCAGACTTGGATACCTTTGGACGCGCATTCGATTCCTCAAGGAGGTCTAGGATGGTTTGTTGGTGATAGAGTCAATACTCTGCGATCTGCTGGCTTCCCAATATCCTCCCTGGCTTCCTTGGTAAGGTCCCACCCCTCAAAGAGCAATACCCTTGGTGGTCATGGTGGCGTGACCCTGTCGCATCAACGAGCTCACAGCCAATTGCAGTACCACCACCGCCCCAGCACAGAAGTGACTGCACCCTTAGTACTGGACTACAGGCGCAATCAGCTGCCGGTCGACAAGGCTGTAGCGCTTTCTGGAGCTTTGACCTACAAGCAAGCATGGAAGGTGTGAGCCTCCCACTCAGTCTATTTTGAGCAGCTCCCTCTGAGAACCTGTATAGAGGTCCAGTGTCATACCTGGGCTGACAGGTATGCCCGACTGTTGTGACAGAAGGTGCCACTGTACTGTACACTGAAGAACGACTGGGGGTCTCTCTGAGCTCTCGGTCACCAAATTTCCCTCGCAATTCCCTTACACTCTCTCCCACGCTAGCTCACTCTCTAACGGCTCTTTCCCACTCTCCCCCCCCTGTCCCACTTAACATCCTGTAACTCCCCTGCACAACGACCGCTTTGTGTAATGACCAGCCACCGATCAAACGGCGTTTTTTCTGATGCTGCTTGTTAAAAATTACAGTCTTGTTGAACGACCACCCTGGTCAAAGCAACATTTTTTTTTGCTTTAAGCATTGTGTAAGGACCACCCAGGTCAAACAGTAAAACAATACCGGTGTGGACGCACACAAGGGGGCCCTGTCCACAGTTGTATCATGAAACGGCTCCTTTTCCCTCACACCAGCACTGGCCCATCATCAAAGGCGTACACATTTGCACCATCGTGATGCGCCCATGCATTGATAATCTTGCTGTTTTACCCACGGCAACTGCTGGGTAAGTCAATACACTCATCACAAAGGGTGGTGGTGTGCTTTTGACAGCAGAAAGCACACACATCAACCCCATCCACCATCGTCTTGTGTAGCAGCTGTGTTAGTTTTCCCATGGTCCAAAAGGGTTGGTAACAAACTTGCCTCTGGATGCAACATTGTGTAAGTGCAAGAAAATGTGCATTGATTGATGGAACCCATTCACACTACCACGCCATTTGGAGGCACAAAGTGGCCACATAGCCCGTACCATATCAAGGACCCCAAAGTAGAGAGGACTGAGATGGCTGCATAATCTCTGCTGCATCTCTCTATAATTTCTGTGCTGCATCAGCGTTGCCAAAGTGGGGATGACTTACATGGCGACATAGCCGCAGCTGCAATGGGGTCCGGGGAAGTGTTGGATAGCAGTTGGCCTAAAAAGATGCCCAGCATGTGCCCGGCACAGTGACTCATGGTCTAAACCCCAGCACCGGTGCTGTGTGTGTTGCATGTATTGGCAGGACGAGCTGGTGCATGAGCTGCTTGCAAAGGCAATCTCTAACAGGTATTAAAGGAGCAGTGTGAACCCACAAAGCATGGGTGTTGGCGGACAATGGGTGAAATAAGATGTTGCTAGCCAGAGCAAGGCAGTATTGCCAGTAGTTCATGTCGCCCAAACCTGCTGGGTACTTGGTCTATGACCAAGAAACTAGTGACTTGGTAGGTACCTTTGACCCCCTTTGTCCAAGCAACGCCTATGCCCAGGCATTATCAGGTGTTCATGTCATCATTTTCTGCACCATAGATTTTGGCGGTGCCCTTTGACGCAATAGTGTGTGCTGTGGGCGTGGGATACCTTGGTTTTGGTTTGCTCGACGTCCATGCTGGCAGGCAAGCTTTTTGGCCATGATGGCAATTTCAGCATTTGTGGCCCCTTGCTTTTCAGAACAGTGCACCATTGCATGCAGAAAATGCACTGTGCGGCATGTAAGCAGCACCCTTATCCAAGCAACACCAGGTGTGGGTTCCATCACTTTCTGGCCATTCACCGTTGCTTGGGCAAGGGAAGGGGTGGGAGGGGGATACACACTTCTTCTTAGGACAAACGTGTTCATGAGGCACAATAATATCACATTTCTTGTGCAATTTGCACTGGCAGATTTGGTTTTGTGTTGTGTGCTTTGCCGGGATGGTTTCAGGGTTGCTTGGGTCAGCAGGGTGTCAGTTTTCTCGTGTACTTTGTGGCTTCTCTAGGCCAGGGTCAGCTTTGGATTACAGTCTGGGACACTTGCCCAACAGTAGCATGCGAGGTGCGCACCGGGCAAATACCCCCCTAGGTGCAAAGATGGAAGTAAGGCAGGCAGGCATAGGGATGGACTGAAGGAAGGATGTATGAACAGATACGGAAGGAAGAGAGACAGATGGACACACACGCGCGCGCGTGTGCACACACATGCAGGGGAGACAGGAATGGACTGCTGGCCACACTGCAGGTGTTGTTGTTGTTGTTGTTGTTGCATGTTTGTGTGCTCCTTTTGACTGTTTGTTTCCCTGCTTACCTCCCTGCCTGGTTTGGGGGAGGGCGAGATTAGAACCGCAGGGCCCCTGGTTCTGATCCTGATTTACCACGATCCCAAAGTACTATTAGCTTGAGAGCTAACGGGGTCCAGCTCTTCGTTTTTCCTGCGGTCCTAGCTGTGTGGCCAGCGATGGTTGGGTCGCAAGTCTCCCTCCTCCTCCTCCTCATCCCCCCCAACACGCACCCTCTGTTGCCGTGTGCCCTTTGTGCGTCCCTTGTGTGCTGCCCGACCTCTGTGTCGACAGGCTGTCACAGATCGTCGGATCAGCATCAACGGAAGCCTTGCCCAACTGGGGGACTGGGTGTCTCTGCACGACGTGCTGACGTTAGATGGGGTCGTCCTTCCCGAACGAGCGCCCATCGTGTATTACCTCCTTAACAAACCGCGTGGGGTGTTATCCACCTGCAACGTTCCAGCGACGGCCACGCCAAGTGAGCAGCGCCAGGGGGCAAAGCATGGCACAGTGCTAGACTTTGTGCCAGCGACCCCACGGGTCATGCATGTGGGTCGCTTGGACTTCGAATCTGAGGGGCTGCTGCTGTTGACGAATGATGGTGTGTCCCCGTATTGGCTCCTTCCCATGTCCAGCATCTGTGGGGGGCGCATGTGGCCTCCACATCGGAGTGAGGTCACCCGCTGGAGGCGTAGCGGGCGCTGTCGGAGACCGAGGGTTAGAAGAGAGGGGCGCCCGAGGGCGGCGGTCTGACGTCAGCCAGGAAAATCAGGGACGAACGCTTGTGGAGTGCACGACGGAATGGCTCTCAAGTCGCGCTGCAGGACCCGGCAATGTGTTCGGAGCAATGATTCAGGTCACCGACAGCCCCCTCCCTCTGACGTGGGCTCGGGCTCCCGAGGTTTCCGACCCGAAACAGAGCAGGACGGCGTTTGTAGGAGTGGGATGACCCATTCGGGCCTCGGACCGCGCAACATTCGACAGTTGTTAGGCAGACTCAAGGCAACGGCGGGCACAGACAATCCTCTCTTTGTCGACAAGGAGACAGCCCGGCGTTGATCCAACGCCGCACGGGGCACACGACAGTCGACCACGCACGAGAGGTCTGCAGCCCCTTTGAAGCGGCGCGACTACTGACGGCGAGTGGATGAGCCCAGTGCGGACAAACGGTTCTATGCCCCGCACTCCCTGCCAGCGCCACCACGCCAGTGCTCCGTGGGAAAAGAGCGGGTTGGCCTCGCTGGAATCGCCCGTCTCGCCAGACCACGCCGCCCCCCAACGCGCGCCTCGGATGCGCCAAATCTTCCGTCCTCCCCCATGCACCTCCCAAAACAAGGCGTGTGCATCCGGCGGAGTCTTTTCGGGGGTTGCGCTGGGGGTACGTACGGGTGTGTGGCGGGGTCAGCCGGGGGCTGGCCGGAGCCCCAAACAAACCACAACACTGTCCTCAAGATCCGACAGACGCGCGATTCTGTTCGCTGTGGACGCATCAGCCATTCTACGCCGGGGAGAAATGGGATGGCCCCCTTGCACACACGTCGCACAAATTGTTGGTTCGATTTGTTGGAAATTCTCTAACGGTTTCTTTTTTTGGGCGAGGGATTCGCTGCAGTCGCTGAGATGTGCCCAGAGAGATTCTGGAGGGTGACGACCATCGTCGTCTTTGTGGTAAAGCTCCACTTTGCCTAGGCCTACCCCTGCCAACCGCATGTTTGGCCACTTTTAGCGTCAGCGCTAGAGCCCTCATCGAATCTCCGCACATGGCTTGATGTAGACGGTCGATTTGAGTGCATTTGTGGTTGTCTGCCTTGTGCCCACCCATTTTGAAGGCATAGATTACCAGCAAATATCCAAGTGATAGTTGTGGTTTCCATGGTGCAGGGGTCAGCGGGCAGAGGGTGTCAATATAACAGGGGTTCGTTGGCAGCTGGCGTTCATGGGGACATGGGCAGTGGGTGGTCATAGGTCTGAGTTGTGGCCCTGTCCTTTACTGCAGGGCCTGTCTGTGTTTAGCCTGGTCTAGACTGCACCTTCCTGGAGGGACCATCATTCTTTGGGGCCTGGGCATAGCTCGGATACGGGGACAGCGGGTCAGGCAGACCATACGCAAGAAGAAACGAACCGTTGGGCCCAGGTTGGCATCGACCTGTGAGCATCTACCCTCCTCATCGTACAGCCCAACGGGGGCACCCTTGTCAGACGTCATGCTTCAGGCGCATAGCACCCCAGCCCTCTCCATGTATCAGGTTCTATGGTCAGGCTCGCCACTTCCCCTGAATTCCGTATCCCCAAGACATACATCGTGCTTGTCCGTAGTCTCGCACATGCTATCAGTCCCACCACTCCAACCCTTGAAGCTCTGCATTCCCTGAGTTCCAAGGGGTTGCGCCTACCTAACAACAAGACTCTACAGTGCCACAGTGCCAGGCCGTTGGGTTGCCCTACTCCAGGCTACTGTTGGGTGGAAATCGTACTGACAACAGGAAAGAATCGTGAGGTAGCCTCTCTCTGGCTCTCGCGCTCTCTCTCTCTCTCCCTCCCTCTCTCTCTCTCTCTCTCTCTCTCTCTCTCTTGCTCCTGTTCACTCGCTGTTTGTCTCCTCGAGTGTGGGTACTGTGTGTGTATGTGGCTGGACGATGACATACAGCCGTTGGCATGGGCCAACGGCTCCCTAGGAGGGAACTTTAGCGTGCCGGGCACGCCAGGCAAAGTTTCAACGGTCACCGTCCCACCTCCAACCGTTTGGGGGCATGTGTCTGTATTGGATTTTCTGACTAAGCCTAGCACAATAGGGTTTGGGCACTTATTTTGGTGCCGAAGAGAGCAAGCAATGATTCCAAGAGAGGTCAATATTGCCGTTACACTCACTTCTTCCAATCATGCATGGATGACTTGTGCTTTGCAATTGTGAAATTGGCATCCCAAGCTCGGTAAAGCATTGGGATAGATGGCCGTAACATTGATTTGGATGCTGGCTGCACTGGGCACGCGCCGGGCGCGTGCCGGGCAAACGTTCCCTCTAGATGGGCCCAAGTGTTCGCATCATAGTGGAGGGAGTAGTGGGCAGAGGGGCTTCATAAAACAGGGTCGAGCTGGCAGAAGGTCCTCATGGGGAAGAGTCAGCGGACAGATGACGGGGCACGTGGTGTTCATGGGTTAGGGGTCAGTTGGCAGGTAGTGTATGTCGGGGATTGGGTAGTGGGCAGATGGTGTTCATAGAGGAGGGGGTAGCAGGCAGATGGTGTCCATGAGGGATGCTGCTGCTGCTGCAATGCTGGACGGGCACAGGCAGTTGCTGCTGCTACCGTTGCTGATGTTCTTCAGGTACGCAGACTCATGCGAAGCATAGGTTTCAAGGTGCTGAAGCTCGTGCGCACCCGCATTGGGCCGTTGCAGGGACCGTGCGAGCAGGAAGTGCTGTCATCGAAGGACCAGACACAAGCCGTGCCAGTCCAAAACACTGATGAAGGAAGCTCCGAATCCGCCTCGAGCCGTGACCCAAACCCTGAGTCACGCCTGCCCCCTCTGCACAAGCAGCGCCGTCGCACACCAAGCATGGTCCCGCGGGGGCAAGTATTACGGCCAGGCCAATACTGCATGCTGCTTCCGAAGGAAGTGGATGCTTTTTTTGCCCTGGCAGATACATGACACGATATGCAGTCTGATCTTAGCCTCCGCAGCGCCGCCTACAACCTGCTTGCAGCTGGCTGGTACTGATACTGCTGTTGCTGCGGCTGTCATTTCAGCTGCTCTTTGCTGCTCACAAACCTTAACCTTGGATTTAAGTGTTAATTTTGGTCGGCGCGGACCGCGTCTGCTGCAACGGCGACACCGCCAACAAGATCAGCACGTGCCAACTCGCCCTCAGCGCCAAGCACCACGGCATCCCCTTCGTTGCGGAGCCCACTCCGATGCTGGACCTCAAACTTCCGGACGGGTCCGGCATCCACATTGAGGAGCGCCCCGCGGGCGAGATCACCCACAGCCCCCTGACGGGGCAGCGTGTCATGGTCGACTGCCCCCAGTGTCCGTCTGGAACCCCAGTTTCGACGTGACGCCAGGGGGCCTGATCTCCGGCATCATCACAGAATGCGGCGTCATACTGCCTGAGGAAGGCGGCGAATATGGCATCAAGGCATGGCTGGAGGCGCAGTTGGCTGTGGAGGCCGGCGTGCAGTGAAGATCAGTCGTGACTCGGCACAGTCTTCAGCCCCACCAGCCCCGACCACCTCCTGTCGAGGAGCAGACTTGCGGTTGTGGACTGGCGATGGTGGGCACAGCGATTTGTGCTGGGCCAGGCTTACGAAAATGCAAGGTCCCGGCCAACATTTGGGACTGCACCTGCGAGGAAGCCTCAAAGTTGTGGTTGCAGATTGATGGATGGGACTGGGTGCGGTATTTCATGGGTGCCATCGGGGGTGCGGGGGTCGATGCATGGGGTTGGGTGCACATCCGCATGTTGATTGACATCACAAGTACAGTGAACGCAAGCGGCAGCAGGACAGGATCATAGGAAGCGCATGCGAGGATGTGCACAAAGCCTGAGCCTCTTGCACATTGTTTCTTTTTTGAATTTCTCACCGCATGAACACGTTCTTTTTATCCGCCTCTTTTTGGTCATGTTCTCTGGGCAGAACAACCCAATGACACAAGGTCCATTCCTGATACCGAACGAAAGCGTAGTGCTTTGCTGAGCCGTTGGATGCAGGAAGAGGCATCGGGGCTGGGTTGTTGAGACCTTCGGGGGTTTGGGGGTCAGTCCACGGGGAATGCTCAACCCAAGGGGAGCTTGGTCTGAACTTCAGAGCATCCCTGACCCCAAACCTGCATAGTACATCGGCAAGGGGGGTTCTTTGTGTCCACACAAAACGTACCCCTTGGTGCATTGGCCTGTGTTACAGAGGGGTGCATGGGTTTGATGAACCCCCGGCGGTAGGTTCTGGTCCATGGACGATGCTTTGAAGATATCTAATGGCAGTTGCTGGTCGACACCTTGTGTGGCCTGGGCAACAGTGAAGCCGAGGTGCATAGCATCTGACATCCCAATTAGCATTTGCATGTTTTGAAACGGGACTGAAGAATACAACAACATGTACGAATGACAAAGGCAGTTGATGGAAAGAATGGGAAACGAAGACCTAGCAGCAGGCCGTTTATCGAATTTGGATTAGTGGCCATGGGGTGGTCGCCGCTGCTTTGCTGACAGTGGCTGGCCACCAAAGGAATCTGCTGGGTTTTGGCATTTTTTCACAAAGAAAACTTTAGCCATTTCTTATTTTCTGTGGATCCCGAATGGACGTGCTATTCAGGAGCTGTTGTGACGGAATCACAGGACCCATAGCTTTCACCCATCTCTCCTTTTCTCCTGCCATATTTGATTTCTTTAGCATATGTTCAGCAAAGTCTTTGTTTCCTGTGGCACTCCTTCGCCGCCCGCGGCGGTCCTCTGTTCCCTGTGACGGTCGCTTTTACGCCCTTATCAGTCCTTCGCTGCCTGTGCCCGGGGTTAGTCGTTTTCAACGTGCACGCTTTTGTTCCCAGAAGATGCAAAGACCCCGCTGAGCTAGAATGAGCCTGGTACATCTGGTATATCGGCGGATTCAGTGGGAGAAGGGCAGTCACTGTAGCCTCTTTTGGAAGGCACATCTATGGTGTGGACCAAAGAGTTTTGGGTTCACGGTTCATATCTGTGTGACCTTGGTTGAAGGATGAGTCAGAGGTAGAGGGTACTGCCAAGGGCTTGCCCCACCCTCAAAGCTCCTTAGCATTGTGATGATGCATTTGCACAACACATATCTGTGCCGACACACGTATGAGGCCCTTCAGCTGTTGCCTTGCATCAATGATCATGAGGTTTGTTACCGAGGGCCACTTTCTGGTTTTGTGATGACAACAAATTGGGTCCACAGGTACCAACCAACCAACAAGGATCAGGCAGCAGGTAAATGAGATGCATGAGTTGATTGAACCGACAGTGACTGAGAGTGAATTGGCCTTTTTGGGACCAAGGTAGGGCCAAAAAGGGATGAAACACGCGTTTTTCTGAAAGTGATATGATATATGTCCGTGATTTTATGGTTAGTGGTGTGCAGAACCCTCTGCAAGCAATGAACAGTAGCACGTTCAAATGTGTAGTAAGAGCCCCCCCCCCCCCCATTTGCCAGAACACCCCCTTGTCAGAACGACAGCAGGTGTTGTTTCCGCAACTTTTGGATCATGCAGGGAGGAGGGGGGGTTGAGGTCCGCAAAATTTTTTTTGCATTCTTCTGCGATTTCGCAATTTTCCGCAATTTTTCGCAATTTATCACCATTTATCGCAATTTTCCACAATTTCCCCGCAATTTTTCTAACTTGCCCATCTTACGTGCCTGCTGGTGTGGTCCGGGCCACCGTTCTGAGTTGCTGCGTTCAGTGCCTTTCGTACTCCTGTTGCTCCTGTTGCTTTGGGTGTCGCAATTTTTGCGCAATTTTCCGCAAGTATCCCGCAATTTCCTGCTATTTCCCCGCAATTTTCCTGCAATTAATCGCCATTGGATTCAACCCCCCCCCCCCCCTGGACCATGTGCTTTTTCGCCCTTATAAAGAACCCAACCCCCCCTGTCAGGGCCATCGCAGGTATTGTTGCCGCATTCTTTGCAGTGTTGCCGTTGTTCTCGCAAAAAGGGGTGACGATTGTCCACAACGCAGGAGACGGGCCCTGTATACTTATTCTCTGCGGCATCTTGTCAAAACCCGCGGCAAATCTGTCTGAAAATGCACAGAGCGCAGGGCCACTTGCACATCCTTCGGGATGAAGGTCTTCCTCCCCATAGGATTGGGCGGAGCACGTTGCTTATTCGGGGCGTTTATGCAGGTCATGTGGGACAAGTTGATGCCAATTTCACCAAAACTCGTGCAGAACCATTTCTCGTGCTAAGATGACCCCGGCTTACTTGTTTGCCCGCCCCATGGAAGGTTTTCACAGATAAGTCCCAAGGCCTCTCACGTTTCTCGCCATGGTCCCTTGTTGTAGTCCTCTCTGGGTGGTTCAACAACAAGACAAGCATGTTGCTTCTTCAGCTGGTTCATGTAGTAGGCAATATGTATGGCTCTTCCCCACATAGACAGGCACGCTTTGCCATTTGACACCTCTGTTGAACACCCAACACCCAATTTTTGTAGACTTTTGTGCGATTGTACCGTGGGCCCATTTTCATGTTCATATGTTCATGTGTCATGGAGGGATGTGCATCTTGAGGATAGTGCAATGGCGACGCCATTGCTCATCACACAGAGATGAAGGGAGGACATGTCAGCCTCGTCATCCATGTCACTATATTTGTGTCCGAGCGCTTGAAGACAGCCCCTGTGTTCACGCATGCCGTAGTAACACAGAGGGGAAATTGTTTTTGCCACACAATACGAGAAATAAGTGCTTACAACGGCCATGTTTTTGTTCTGCAGCAATGGATGACGAAGGAGAAATCCATCCCATGCGCGAGGTCAGCGCAGATGCTGTGGACACAGACTTGTACAGTCGATTCTATGACCTTTCTGAACGGTGGCAAGTATGTGAGAACCTGACCTAAAAACTGAACCTGCACTATGACTTCGGGGCACATATGGCATGGTTAGGGGGGGGGCAAAAGGATGGAGTTGATTCAGGAGAAAAATGCTCTACCCCCGAAAACCCTCATGTGAAGGAAAGTACATCCTCGAAGCAAAACCCCGAAGCGGAATGGAAGTCGACTGTTGTTAGTTGCCCGAATGGGAATTTTTTTTCGATTGGAAATGTGGTTTGATGATCCTTGCCCTCCTGCCAACCGACCATAATGACACACCTGTTGTTCATAACCAAAAGGAGTCCACAAACCAGTCCAGAACAAGCGCTAGGTGGGTGGGGGCTGGGGGGGGATGGATATATGCACATGTCAAACTTGCTGCCTGGCCACTTCACTGTAACCATAATCAAGACTGAATATTGGGACGGGAGGGAATATTAGCTACGGGCTAAATAAGAATGTATGTTGAGGGACACGAAGAACAATTCCCGCCACGAAACCCCATTATACCGCTCACAACCCTTCACTCGCTTGGGAGACATGCCCTCCAGCACTCCTCCCGCACCCCTCCCCTATCACCCCTCCCTCCACATCCCCCTTGGACCCCCCTTTGCACCACTGTCAGTCCCCAAACTGCCCATTTCAAGGCTTTTTTGGAGCTTGTATACCTCATATGGGTCCAAGATGGCTGAGAATAGCCTTATACCACTTGTTTGAGCACCCCATGTGGTCTAGGAACAATTTGGAAAAAGGCATTTTTGATCACTTTTGGACCCATTGGTGACCCATGTAACCCTACCCTAGCACGCGCACTATGCCCATTGCACCACTCCATGGTGGCATTGAAGGGTGTTGGTTGCGTGGATATGGCTTGCAAGTCATCCCTTTCATCATGATGTATCGCCACAAGAGGACAAGCTAGAAGCACAAATTGCCTAAAAAAAAGGTTTGACAATTTTTGAAAACAGGGTCCGCCACTTGCCATCCCCGTTCCGGGCCGCCACTGTTGAGTTTCTTTCTATGGATTTGTGTGATTGTCCCTCACACCCATTGGTATCATCCACCAAAATTTCGACGAAATCCAAAGCACCGGGACAGAGTTGTGATTTTTGCCCATTTTGTGCATGCTTGCTGGCTGCCTGATGCCGCTGCTGCTTGCCGCTTGCTTGCTAAACCTGGTGGGTCCACCCTAGACATTAAAGTTCCACCAGCTCGGTGACCCTCGCCCTAATCTTGGTGCCATCAACATGGCATTGGATGTGCCCTTTCCCACAACCTCTAATCCGGGAGACTGTGCCTGCTGGAACACTATGCCCCTAGAACACTATCCCCCGGAAAACTATGCCCATGGAACACTAGGCCCCCAGAACACTATGCCCCCAGAAGACTATGCCCATGAACACTGTGCCCCTCTTAACCCACCTTCATTGTTGTCAACACCCCTTAGATTCCATCACAATCGCCACTCACCAAATGCAGTTCGAACTGCCCATCAACAGCAGAAACCAAAAATGTTCATCATCACTGATTGCGGTGGCACTTTCCAGGATAACACTCGAGTTACCCTGCAGCCCCCTTGAAATCTCTCCCCTAGCGAGTGACAACCCCCAAAAAAACTCAGCAGGGAACCGCATCCAAATGCCCCCCGGGGATTGCAAGGGTACATGAACTCAATCCCAACAAATGTCCAGTGCCCATTTCCATCCATTTGCCATACACAATGAACACACGTAATGAGCATGGCACTGCCCAGAACCTTGTCACCAGGAGTTTGGGAATGTTACTAGACATTATCACCTGTTGAATACATGTGTGCCTGACGATAGAGAGGAGTACAGAGACGGAAGCACAGAGGCAGAAACAGAAACAGACAGAACCAGAATTGAAAAACTGACCAAGTGACGACCCCCCCCCCCTTGGGAGGGGGGGCGGGGTTGCAAGGGGGGAGGGGGGGGGTTCAACGGGGCCTCAAGGTAGCGCACCAGTCATGAACGCAATTTTGCATGCGTCAACATGTTGGGGTTTCTTGATTAAGTATGACAATCCTTTGTATTTTCGGCACTTTTTTGATCCCAAATGTGAAGTTGCCAGAATGTGAGTCCATTGTGTGTGGAGACAAGAAAAGAGATGCTGGGTTAGTGACCATACAGAATGCAGCTCTCAGCTGTCTTTTCACTTGTCATGAAAGGTCTGTTGACCGCTAGTCGCTACAAATCACCGCTTAGGTGTTGACAATCCCCTGTGGATGTTTGATGATGAAATGGCAATTGGTTGCCCGTGCTGCTGTGCACCGCCATGTTTCTCCCAGGGCCTCAAAACCCCGGGTCTTTACGGGAGTTGTACGATAGTGCGCCAGGGACAAGGGAACGTCGTGTTTTAGATAGAATTGCATTGCAACCTGCGGCCCAGGTCTGTGACAATGCGGCCTCCGCCGAACGCCTTCTGGAGGATGCCAACGCCGTGATCGCCGACACCGGCCGCACGTTGGACCGGGCCGTGCGGGCCGTTGAGCTGCTGCCGCTTATCGAGGCCCACTGGCGCTCCGTCGTGACGCCGCCACTCACGGTTGGGTTGTTCTTGGCCCTGTTCTTCCTCCCGGGTCTCGTCTCGCGCTTGGACCCGGTGACACTCTTCCGCTACTGCGCCGCGTGCGCCGTGTACTACATTGCTGGCGTCGCGGTGTACAGTGCGCACGCGGCCACCGCTGCACCCCCGGCAGACGCCGATGCGGTCTCCAGCGACGTGGCTCTGCGGTCGTACTGCGCGGCCGTCGAGCGCGAGGCCGCACGGGTGCAGGACCCGGGCACCCGGCGAGCGCAGCAGGAGGGCCCGTGGCGGATGGCCTTCGGAGCCCTCGTCGCGGGCGGCGCGTGCGCGGTCGCCGCCGGGAGCGGCGTGGCCTTCGCGAAGTGCCTGGCGCTGTACGCCGGGACGGTGTACACCATCGGGGCCCTGGTGAGCGCTGGGGTCCCCCGGCGCATGCCTCCGGGAGGCGACGCGTGGGAGCGAGAGGTCTGTCGGGTGGGGCGCTCGCCGCACGTCGACGTGTGTTTGGGGGCGGGGCTGGGGCTGGGGCTGGGGCTGGGGGCGCCGGAGCTGGTGCGCCGGGATGACCTCGGGGCGCTGCTCGAGACGCTGCTGTGGGCGTCCGAGACCGGGGCCGCGAACCGGACGGCGATGATGACGTCCCTGCGGCCCAAGATCGGGACGGTCGCGGGCGCGGCGCTGGTGGCGGGGAAGGTGCAGGCCGCGGAGGACGCGAAGGGCAAGGCCGTGGCGGTGGTGGACGGGCTGCTGACGGCCGCGGCCAACGACGCCGTGCGGCAGCAGGTGTCCAGTGCCGCGGGCTGGGCCCTGGGGAAGGTGGGGAAGGTCGGGGGCGCGCTGAAGGCGGCCCCTGGCGCGCCCCGGGCCGCCCTTGAGGCGCCGGACCAGACGCCGGACCCGACCCCCGACGACGACGGGGCTGCGCCGAGCGCCGACATATACCCCGATCCCGAGCCCGACCCCACCGCAGGACCCCAGACAGTAGACGAGGCCGCGGTCCCGGGCGCGGCAGACGACGCGACGCCGGGACCGGGCGCGGCCTCGGACGCCGCGGCCGGACCGCCGGCGTCGGAGCCGCCACCCCCGCCTCTTCCGCCGCGGCCCGTGTCGCCGGGGGGCGAAGTGGCGCAGCAGGTGCTGCAGGGCGTGGGCAGCCTGGGGAAGGGCGTGCTGCAGACGTGGGCCCAGCAGGACCCCGAGACCAAGCAGCGCATTGCGACGGAGGCAATCCAGACGGGCCAACAGGCGATCGGCGCCCTCTCCGGACTCTTCAAGAAAATGTAGCGGCGGCGGCGGACGCTGGGGGCCATCGTTGGGCCACCGATACGTTTGCTCTGACCCGCTGGGCTCTCCGATGCAGTTGAAGGGGACGGTAGCAGCCTCGGACCTCTTGAAACGTTTGTCCCGACCGTTTGGACCATCCTTGTCCACTCAACCGGAGCAGGAAACGCCCTATGACCGTTCTCTCGACCCAAACCTCAGCAACACGCTGGTCATCAGCGACATGTTCGGGGCCTTTGAATGCATCGCGGTCCGTCGCTCTCTTTCAGGCTGTAGCAATCATTCGGAGTGCAGGCCAAGCGCACGCGGTGCCTGCACGGTACAGTCACCGCTCCTCGAGAGACCCCCCCCCCCCCATGCATTGCACGAGGCCGCATCGTGTCATCCTGCATCTGTGCTATCAAGCGGGGGCGAGCCCTTGCTCCGCCCCGTCGGGGGTGGCGGAGCGTGCCGTGTCCGGCACCCGGTGCCGTTTCATCGGGGGCAGGGGCCATCATCGGCAGCGGCAGCGTGTGAGCAATACGACGCCGGGACATGCCTCTTTGATGCAGATTTGGGACTCAGGGACTTTGAGTATCAGTCATCTTCTTTTGCGTCGACTGCAAATGATGCAGCCGACATTCTTCTCCGTGACATATCCGTGTCAAGCGGGTTGGCAGACCAAATCGACGTTTTCTGGCGACCCTTGGCGACCCTTGGCGACCCCCAGGGCCAGCCTTGGGCCATCGTGTGGTGACAATGGGAGTGCGAGCCATGTGGCACCAAGCAGGCCCACCTGGTGGTGCCCGTTTGCCCGTAAAAGGGCGGTTTTGGTCTGTTTTGGTCTGGAGGCTCACCAAGGGGCTGGTGCACAGCCGGCTGATGCAGTTGCTGACCCCAAACAGCCCACAAACAAGGAATTCCCAAACCATTTTTTGCTATCCCGACCACCCATGATGGTCAAAAGTCATATGTACATCATATTTTAGGTCTTTCTTGTGTGCTTTTCACCTCCAGTTGGCCATTGGATGGGCTTCCCAAAGAACTGGCACCCAACCTGGTTGTGCAGTGCAGCTTTTCGCCAAACAGTCCAAAACGAATAATTCTCCAACTCATTTTTTGATATTGTGACCACCCACAATAATCAAATTATTACATGTACAGCATGTTTTAGGCCTTTTTTTATACCTTTTTATAAATGCACATTTTGGGAAAAGAGTTTTTTGGATACAACCGAACCCCCACAATGTCCCATATCCCTATGTGCTCCCCACCTATCTTTGAGGTGCCTTGCCGAAGGCAACAGACTTTTTGTTTTTGCAATTGACCAAGAATAGTCTGGCGCTTGTCTTGCAGCTTCTGACACATGCTTGTCCAAGCAAATCGTGATACCGGTTCCGCTTGTCCTGGCAAGCATTTCTGCCAAATCTGTCTGGTGCTGCATTGGAGACAAGCAGCTCGGACTGTTCGATTGGGAAACCCCATCTTCGACCGGCGACGTCAGCCCCGATTCCTGGTCATCCCGAGTGCTCAATGTCGTCCCAGTGCCCAAGATAGCGCCGAGTGAGTGAGGGGGTGTGCAGCGACGGGAGGTGCCAGGTCACGCGGCATCCTTCTCCGGGTCCTGTCGTATTCCTCAGGGGGGCCCGCACAGCCGCCACGTGCGGCGGCTTTTTGTGCGGTGCGCGCGCCGGCGAGGCCCAGACTGGCCACGGGGGCTCGAGTGGAGGGCGCCTGAGGACGGCAGACGGCAATGACCCTCTTTCCCCTTCTCTTTCGCTTCTACCACGTACTGCATGGGCCCCGGGGGGGGCAGCACAGTCCCAACACACCAACTACTGGGCTCCGCGAACGCGGAAACGACACCAGCAAGAGCACCGGCCGCAGCGGCCGACAGAACGCAGCAACCCGACGCAACATGCGAAGGGAAGAACGGGTGACCGTCCAGGGCCCCGTAAAGGAGCAACAACCCGACGGAATGTCACACAGGGGGGCGGTCTGCAGACATAACACCGACACTCCACTCACGCGCAAACCCACCCGCCACTCCTCCAGAATCGATGTACACCAACAAGGCGGTCATGCGGAAGACATGCCGCGGACAGTTGTACTGCGCTGCAGCCTACGATCCCTCAGGGAAGCCTCTCCCCCGATTGGGCTTCCCCGCCTTGTTTCGAGATTGTGCTTGTAAGTGTGCTCTAGCTTTTGACTCAGGCGGGTCCGCTGCCTCGCCTCCTGCGCTTGGCATCGGCTGGCATCCCTCCGACATGCGCGGTCCACGCATGACGGCCTGCCAGGGATTGGAGGGAATGGCTGAACATGAGGAGGGTGCGGCGCGGCGGGACGGTGCATATGAGAGTGGGCGCCACACAGACGGTGACCGTGGCACGGACAGCGGTGGTGACACTGGGGCGGACAGTGGGAGTGGGCGGGATAGTGAGTGGCGCGCCGCCCGATCGACTGGCCCGTTCCCGGCCGCCCCTTGTGCGAGAGGGAAGCCCTCGGAACACATGCCCACCACCAAATAACCAACGCGATGCCCGACTGCCCTGTGGCACGGGCGCATTCGGTAGCTCGCTGCCCGTTGCTTTGTCGCCCCCATCCGTTCCGACCGAGACTTGGTGGGCCTGCCCGGCCCCCTCCCCCCGGGGCTGTGATGGGCTAAAGAACAACCGGAAGAGTCTTCTGGATGATGAGGGCAACAGATCCTTTTGGTTCCAAGGGTAGGCCTCTGAGGGCGCTCTTCCTGATTTTTTGCCCCGTAGCGCGGGGCCCAGGGCGCCAGGAGGGCCACAAGCCCTAGGGATGGGATGGTGCCTGCGACGTCCCCGAGTCTCGCCCATGCGGCAGCCAAGTGGCGTTAGGCAACAGGGTGCTTTTGGTGTTGTTGGACGGATGGTGCCTTTTCAAAGGTCCAAGCTGAGGCAAAGTAGGGCAGTTGTTGTCGCTCGCGCATGGTAAGTTGGGGTTCAAAGATGCATCTCAAAGTGGGTGTGCCACCCCAGAGAGGCCTGAGTTTTCCCTCATTGATCTCGGGTAGTTGAGGGTAGTGGCTGTGTCCCACTTGGGCTGTATGCATGCATTATGGGAAGTGCATGTTGCAAAACGTGTGATGTGGTACCAGGACACGTGTTTTTTTTGGATTGCTGAAATAGGCGCAGGTCCCCGGTTCACACCTTTTGAGTGTCGCGGTGCGCGTGCATGATGCCGAAGTCTCATGTGCCCACCTTGTGTCGTGCAAAAATGTGCCCTGGCCGGTGGGATGTTTTTTTTTCTGCGCGCCAGTGTTGCCGAACTCGATCCGCATTCAGGAGCCACATTTCTGTGCGGGTCGTGATGCGCGTGCGTGGTGTCAGACTCAGCAGCTGGAACACATTTGGCAGCACGTGCGCCCCAGAAAGTGTGCCCCGGGCGCCCCAACCCACTGGGTGCTGTACAAGTCGCAATGCGCACCAAAGTGTGCCCCTGGGACTAGCCTGCCGGAAGAGAAAATGACTGTTGAAACTCAGAACCCAAGTGGGCCACAAACAGCCATGAGGGTGGTGCATTCCCCGAGACCGCGAATCCCTGAGACGCATGTCACCGCGTTATTCCTCTCCACTCCCCTCGATACGGCAAGGGTTATGCAGCCATGAGACCACCATGTCAAACAATGCATTGCCCTGTTCGATGTTGGTCACCGTCTTGGGCACACATTTTCGGGGTCCTTGTGCGAGCGGCTGTTTCGATGGCGTGCGGGGGAAACACTCCTTCCGATGTGCATGGGGCAGATGGCAAGAGCCAATCAGCAAACTCATCCTACGGGGCAACAGCCTGTCTCTCTCTGCCAGTACTGTCTCTGTGTATGCATCGCATTCGAGGGATCTCCTGAGAAGTTTTAGAGAGAGGACCAACGTTGCAACTACCTCAGAAGGTCCCAAGTGACATTTTTTCTTTTCCTGTGCGGGGCAAGCTTGGAACCCCCACAGCAGAAGCACTCCCCATCCGAACCAGAAGCAGCCTGGGGAACGGTCCCAAAAACAAAGATAGTAGACCTGTGCGCGCAAGGTGCACGTGCTATGTGGCAGATAGAGGATGACCTCCACAAAATTTACCCCTGGGAGGCGAGGAAGCGGGGAAGTCGGGGTTTCAACTTTGGGGGGTGGGGGTCAATAGAGCCCCCCAACACTGGTGGTGGTGTGGGAAAAGGGCTCCATTGACAGGACCATTAATCAGTTATTATGGACTATTTTTTTAGCCTTTGAAAATGGTTAAATTTTTTTCACCAAATACCTGGCAAATGATGACCTTTCTGAAACCCCTCGAGGCACTGATTCCGATTCATTTTTTAACGAATTTTGGGTCCGGGTTACCTCTGGGGCCCGTTGGTCAGTCTCATATGATTTGGGGGTCCTGTCAATTGAGCTTCTTTTTTTTGCGAGGGTCCTAGCCGGACGGCTGTATCGCCCCCCCCCCCCCCGAAGTTGAAAGCCCACCCACCCCTGGGGCGGACTGCCGCACGGCCCTAACAAACCTCCTGACGCCTTCCGCAGAGCTCTACTCTGGGCTGTGCAGCTCGTGCATTCTGCCGGTCCCATGACAGAACGTGGGCTCGTGGGCGCCATCGTCAGCGACCTGCAAGACGGCAGCCCAGCCCGCGTCACCCATGCGCTCGAGAGCCTGGCCACGCTGGCCAAGGCTGAGGAGTACAGCCGCCTGATGCTGAGCGTCGGGGTGGCCGAGCACCTCGTCCCCCTGATCATGTCGCAGCAGGCGGGCCATGCCGCGCTGGCCGTGCGCGTGGCGGGCCTCTGCTGCCGCCATGCCGAGTTCTGCCACCAGTTCGTGGGCTGCGAGGCCTTCCAGCAGCTCGTATGACTGAGGGTGGGGTCGCGGGGTGCGGTGTGGACGGTTGTGGTCGGACGGTTGTGTAACTCACATCTACGCTACCACGTGGGCCAAGAGCGATGCGTTTCCACATCCGAGTCGGAGCCGGACTCCGTCGTCGGAAGCAAGACCCAATGTAGTCACAGTTGCAGTCGCAGCTGCGGCCAAGACGGGAGTAGATACGGCTCACTGCACAGCCCCCCACAGCGACAGCTCTGAGAGGGCGCTCTTGCGACGGTGCGCGCGCGGTGCAGGCGCGCTGCAAACTTTGGGTGTATCTGGGGACCCTCCCGGTGATAATGGCAACCCTCAAGATGCCTCCAGGAAAGAACAGAAACTACCTAGAAGCCCTTGGGAAGTATTGGCAACCATAAACAAATTTCCTGGAAGACAACCGTCGTGCTGACAACAGCGATGACACACAACGGTTTCAAGTCGGCAATGGGCTCTCATGACATTCGCATCGATCCAGGTTCTACCACCAGGATCGTGGTGGCCGCGGCTGCATAGATGTGACAGTCTACACCCAAGTCTTGCCCCCTGTGGTGTCCTCCTTAAGCACGCACCTCACCCGTGTGAAACTACGGGTCCCAAGATGGAGCCTGTACATGGTTCTGGACCCAATGTCCATGTGTGCTCGTGGCTGTGGACCCTCTGAGGGGCTGCTGCACACGCCAAGCACCGGAATAACAACAAAAAACCCAGGAAGACAGGTGGTGTGCGTGCAACTAAGGTTTCCTGGGGTTGTATGGGCCGTTTGGGTGGGTACATCTTGGGATGCTTCCCCGGTGTTTGGCCACTAGTGGTTGCCACGGTGAAGAGGCGGTGCACGCGCGGTGCAACAACTCCCTGCTCTCTTGTCTCATGCGCTCTACTTTCTGCTTTCTGAATGCCCCTCGTCCCTTGCTGCTCATTATTGGGCATTATTGGGCATCAGCGGCGCCCGGAAAAGTTTTTTTGGCCTCTGTGGACCAGGGCGTTTGTCCCCCCATTTCCCCTTGTTTGTGGTGCATGGCAGAAGGGGATGGACCAGGGATGCATTGGAAGGGGGGGAGCCGCCCCCTCCAGGGCGCCCAGCCCATGCCCAGCCACTGTCTCCCTGACGCCAAGCGCCAGCTTCAACGGCATTTGTAACCGACAGTGACGCCCCCAATCGCTTTGGCAACCGCCTCCAACCGCATGTCTCACCGCTTCTGGGGCCGCTTCTGAGGTCCCTTCCCTTCCAATGCATCCGTGGGATTGACCCCCCGGACTTATTTGATACTCAAAATGCTCAGAATGAAAACGGGGAACTGAAAAATGCCCCCGAAACCCGAAAAATAATTGGGCCCCCTCTGTAGCCCCAACAGCGCGGGGGGTGGGGTCCGGACCTGAACTGGACACCCCACGCCTCCGTGAACCCAATGTCCCCAACTCCCTCTGAATTTCTTCCGTTTGCTCAAAACCTCTGCCCACGTTGTATTATTGTCGTCTTCTCTGACATCAACTTTCCCCATTTCGCAGCATTTCCACTCCAATGCGGATTGCCCATCGTCACTCATTAGAACAAGGCCAGAGCGTGTGTTGGTGTATTTCAGCTTCGAACTGTCAAACATCGCTGCAGATGTATACCAGGGGGGCGGGGGAGGGCAGGGATGCATAAGAAGGGAAGGGGCCCCAGAGGCGCCCCAGAAGCGGTTAGACAGGCGGTTGGAGGCGGTTGCCGAAGCGGTTGGAGGCGGTTGCTGTCGGTTACAAGTACCATTGAAACTAGCACTTGCCGTCAGGGGGACAGTGGCTGGGCATAGGCTGGGCTCCAGGGGGGGGGGGGGGGGGGCGGGGGGCTCCCTCCCTGCCATTGCATCCCTGCAGGGGGGGGGGGGGCACCTTGAGCGCAGCGCAACTATCTGGCCGAGGACCGGTGAGACAAAGTGGTAATGTGGTCGCCCACCACCACTGTGAGATGGTTGCGAATCTCATATTATGTGTTTCAACCCTCTTAATGGGCGGTTTTGGTGGGTGTTTGTAGGGCGGTCAATTTGCAGGCTTTCTTGGACGATTCGTCTTAACGGTCGCGCGCGCGCGCACGCGCGCCGCGCAAAGACGTGGTGCTGCATGCCCCTCCGCTCCCCTCCACCTGCATCCAAGGGGGTGTTGGGCTTCAAATCCGCTGGTGCTGGCCAGATCCGGGTGCCCCCCATCCCAATATTGGCCAATTCTGGTCTCCCCGTTCGCTTTAGTGGGTCTAGACAGGCATGCACGGAGGGCGGCATTTTTATTATTTCGGCCATTTTGGCCGTTTTCGGAGGGCGGTATTTTTATTATTTTCCGCCATTTTGGCCGTTTTCGGAGGGCCGACACAGCTGATTCTAGTCAATTTTGGGGTGCCGAGACGGCTGATTTGGGTCAATTTGTGGCCGCCGAGACGGCCCATTTTGGTCCATTTGGGGGCTTGCGATTAATCCCGAAACATCGCCATCCCTCTCTCCCCCTCGTTCAGGCGTCCCTGTCGACGCTCGCGGTGGACAGTGCCCACGGGCTCGCGTTCGTGCTGGCCTCCGCCTCGCAGTACCCGGACCTGCACGACCGCCTGCACGGCACCCTCCCCCTGGCGCGCGCCCTCCACTGCTGCGCCGGCCCGGCCACCCCCACCGCCGCGGCGGTGGCGACGACGGTCGCGAACCTGTGCGCGACCGAGCGGCACCACGGCGCCCTGCTGCAGCCGCCGCTGCCGCGGCTGCTGGGGGACCTCGTCAAGGACTGCGGCCAGGACGCCGAGGGGCAGCCGGTGGTGCTGCAGGTGCTGCGGGCGGTGTGGAACCTGGTGCGGAGCGCCGCCACGAAGCAGTGCCCCGCCTTCAGCAGCTGCGTCCCGCTCCTGGAGGCCATCGGGGCCTTGCCGCACTTGAGTTCGGAGGGGCTGCAGCTCCTGCTCAAGGTCTTGGGGGTGCCCGATGTGCGGCCCTGCGTTTGGGGGTGCGGTGGGACCGGGTGCTGGCGGTGCGGTGGGGTGAGTTCGGGTGAGGGGCAGGGATGGGCATGACGGCTGGGCGAGGCGACCTCTCGTGGCTGGTTGCATGGGGTGCGCGGGTACTCGGGCGGCTGCGTGCGGCCCCAGGGGAAGTCGGAATTTCGATTGCAGGGGGGGGGGGGGGGGGGGGATGGGCGGGTGGGGGGGGGGTGGGTTGGGGGGCTATGAAGCCCCTCGAAACTTGTGGGGGGCTCAGCGGAGCGGGACTACTTGTAGCCCCCATCCCCTTCGACCAGCCGCCCCCCCCCCCCCGTGTTGTGTATTCCCTCCTCGGGCACCGTCACTTGCACATTGTCCCCAAGCAACGAGCCCCCCACAGCCTCCAGAAAAGAACACCAAGCACCCAAATACGGTGTCCCTAGTAGCTCATAGCCCCCCCCCCCGGGGTAGCAGAAGGTTCAAGGGCGAGAGGCCAAGAGGCGCCGCCACAGGCTAACAGAGCCAACCACCAAGGCTTTGTGCCAACCCCCCCCCCCCCCCCCGGGGCGCACCGTCCCGCATTGTGTGTGTGTGGGGGGCGGTCGGCAGGGGGTGGGGTGGGGGGTCACCGTGAGACATCTTCTGGGGGAACTGGTCAAACAGTTTTCGCTAAGTCCCCGACAAAAATTGATTTTCCCAGACCCCCTCATTGCGCGATTCCCAACAATTCCATTCAGTTTCTGCCATTTGGTCATGGCCAGACCCTCCCGGGGCTTCTTGAAGGGGGTCCGGTCCATGGGGCCTGGGGTGTGTGCGTGGGGGATGAGGGGCAGGGCGTTCCTGAAAGGCGCTGACGGTTTTTTTTTCCTTTTTGTTAATCAACACACATGCCCCGGGCTGCCGGCGAGAGGCCAATCGCTGGCAGTTTCTTACCCACCGCTGTCATTCGCTGGCGGTTACTGGGGGAGTATTTTTGCGCCGGGCGCGCGCCAGGCATTTTTTTTTTTTAACCATTCCCCACCCATGCCTGGTTTTGCCCCCCCTCCCCAAACAATCTGGAGAACCTTTTCGTTGTGTCCAAGAATCTGGCCCATCCCTTGCACCCGGTTTATGGCGATGGCAAGGGTGGTGGTTGGAAGTGATGGGAGTGACATTTTGTGTTGTTGAATTCTCATATTTCGGCTTATGCAAGATGCCTTGCAGGGAAGGTTTGCGGTCTAGTGCGGTCTACTTGGGGGACTTCCCTAGGGGAGGATAAACCTGGGGCTAGAGATAGGATACTTAATACAAAGGTAGCCCGCCGGGCATGTGCCGGGCACGCGCCGGGCAAACGTTCCCCCACTGGCCCAATTGTGTCATTTGACCACCAACCGACGTCGGTTGACCGCTGGCCCAGCCTCTTTTCGGGACCCAAGAGTTGAGACGCACGTAGTTTTCCCGTAAATCTTTCCTGTTCAGGAACGTGTGGGTGTGGGGGTCCAGCCCAGGGGCACTACGGCGTTCGGCCCGGGTGCCAAAGAGCCCGCGCTGCAACGCGGAAGGGCTGCCTCTGACCCCACCCTCCCACACGGGCTGTCCCACCCCAGTCCAAAGAGGCCCCTCCACCCGCCGTGCCCCGAGACCCGGCGTCCACCGGTGACACACGGCTGCTGTGGTGCGCCCCAAAACGTGTGTGGGTGCACTGCCCGGGCGGGCGGGTGTGCCCGTGTGATGCGATGGTGCATGGCGGTTGTGCTGGTGGGCGAATCGCGGCGGATTTGGGGGCCTTGGCCGAAGTTTCCCGGTGCCGCGGCGTGCGGGGGTTGGCGACCGGGTGCTGGGACCTGTGGGGCGGTTTGAGGACCCTAACCGAATTCGCGATTTTTGCCGAGGACACCTCGTTTCCGGGGGAAAGGCCACAGACAGTCGGTGACTGCTGTGCCTGCAACATGGTGAGGCTCGCTCCGCCCAGCGCTCCCCTGGGCACTGTGCACGCCCCGTTTCGCAGGGCAAGCGAGTGAGTTGGCCCCAGGGAAGTATTAGAATGGTCGTACGCCATAGGAGGAGGGGAGGTACGGGTAACCCCCACCCTCCCCCTCCAGACCAAGCGGCAGGAAGCTCTTTCCGGCCATGCCGGTAATGCATGGTTTCTCTATCCAACACTGATTGCTGATGTCTGACTGACAGCTACTGACTGCGATTGTCTGACTAACTGTGGTCAGACATGATGTTCTGTTTTCTGTTTCAGACACCATGGGCATGTGTCTTGAGGGTTAACCAGGTTTGGCATTCAGAATAAAGCTGCACTTATGCCTTACTGTGGAGTGCATTACCTCTGGTTTGCATTTGTCTGTTGTTTAATTAGGTCTCCACCCCCCCTCCAGACCAAAGTGAACATCGTGGAGAAAAGCGAAATTTGCTATTCGGGAAATTCTGGTCGGGCAATTTTTGGTACACACACTTTTGGGTCCCAGACCTCCCCCCCCTTTCTGATATCCTCCTAGTGCGCCCCCCACATCCGTCCCGATCCCTTCTTTGTTGCCGCCGCCGCTGCAGATCATCGGGGGCATCACGTTCCGCTACACCGCCGCCGACGTCCCCATCACCTGGTCCTTCGACCTCCTTGGCCACGAGTGCGCCAACGACCGGGAGCCGGCCGCCCAGCTCCTCGCCGTGACTGCGGTCTCGAACCTGTCGGTCTACGTCGCCACAACGCCCACGTGCAACATCCTCCTGCCGGTGGACGAGGCGCTTTGGGTTACGCTCCTGAACAGCGGCCCCCCGCCTCTGGCCCTCAACGTGCTGCGCCTGTGCGCCAACCTCTCTGCGGCCGGGTACCCGCTCAATGACCTGCGCAGTGCCATCACGCAGTTGAGCATGGGACTGGAGAGCAAGGGCGGGGGGCGGCCCTCCGTCGGATCGCTGGTCTCGTCCAACACTGCCGCTAAGTTCTACGTGACCGTCTGTCTGGTCAACTGGTCCTGGGCGGGTGGTGCAGGCAGTGATTGGACACTGCCGCAGAACCTGTCTATCGAGCGGCTGGAGGTGCTGTGTTGTGCTGGGAGGTGCATTGCGCGCTGTGCCTGCGCTGTGCACAAAGTTTGTACAGGGATTCAATGTTTATTGCTGTGGGGACTTCCTCCCACATGGTACACATGGGCTTGGTGGCCGCGATCATGCTTTCCCAAGTCACATGCGGCAGCTCCCTCCAAGCCGAGCAAAGTGGTCACTGAATTCAGCAGCAGTCTGGACGTTTGTGTGCTGGAGCAATCTACGGGAAAGTCTTGAAATCACTGCCTCACAGGGTTCTTCGTGCCATGTGCATGTGCTTTTCACTGTGTTGTGGGGCAGTGTCAAGGTTTGCAATTCGGGGCCTTGGGTGGCTTGGGGGGTGGGGGTGGTTTGATTCATGGGGTTGTGGTATGGTCTGTCTAGGCAAGACTGTTGCTGGTTGGCCTAAAACCCCCCAATTTCCCCTGTAAAATGCGCGCTGTGCAAGTGCTGTGCGCGCTGTGCACAAACGCTCTCCTATACTGTCTGTGTGTCGCCTTGTGTGATGTTCTTGTGTTGTGTTGTACTCTGTGCTGTGCTCTGTGCTGTGCTGTGCTGTATTATGCGGTGGTGTGGTGTGTGGTGCCGTGTTGTGTTGTGCTGTGTTGCGTTGTGTTGTGTTGTGTTGTGCCGAAGGCGCTGTTACCAGAAGGCAATGGCCGGGATGTCTACCCACGGGTACAGGTAAACGGGAGGGCTGTGTGTGTAGCGTGCGCGCTGTGTGTAAGTGAGTTGACATCGGAGGAAAGCGGGGAAAAGGGGAGACGTGGAGGCCATCCACCACGCGACGGCTGTTGGCCTAGGAGCTCCCGCGGGATTCCCTCTCGTTCCGCCTGCTGGTGCAAGCATAGCTCCTGCAACACCCACGCCATTGTGCTGTTCGGGCCCAGGCGGGCCTTCAGCAACGTGGCACGCGCCTTGGTGTGGGCGTACCAGACTCTGATGGACTCCTCGATGATGTGGCGCAGGAACTCAGTTTCCAGTGAGTGGGGCCAGAGCATTCCATGTGAGCTTGCTGCATGGAGGGGGTGGGCAACGCAGCCGCCCACTGCTCTAGAACAGCCGGCTCCCACAGCTAGTTGCGCACAGATGCAGCCCGACTCCCCACTTTTTGGTCTAGCCACGCCGCAAGTCGCCGGTGAGCCGGTCACCACTCATGGGACTGGGCCGAGTAGACCTAGAGGTGGGGCGCCGTTTCTGGTTGCGCTCTGCATAGGAGGCATGTTGTGTCCAGCACCGTGTTACGGTGAGACGACCGGTGCGCCAGGACAGTCATCGTTGGGATGTTGTCCATGCGGTGCGCCAATATATGGCGTTGCTGGAACCAGTCGAGGGGGAGGCCACCCCCCGGTGTGTAGTTGGCCCCCCAACGAGCCTCATATCCAACCCGCGCAGGAATGGAGGCTTGACCCTGCAACCAGTTACTCAGCGCCGTGGGGGAAAGCTGGCTGTTGTGCTCTGTGCTGTGCTGTGCTGTATTATGCGGTGGTGTGGTGTGTTGTGCCGTGTTGTGTTGTGTTGTGCTGTGCTGTGTTGCGTTCTGTTGTGTTGTGTTGTGTTGTGTTGTGTTGTGTTGTGTTGTGTTGTGTTGTGTTGTGTTGTGTTGTGTTGTGTTGTGTTGTGTTGTGTTGTGTTGTGTTGTGCTGTGTTGTGTTGTGTTGTGCTGTGCTGTGTTGTGTTGTGCTGTGCTGTGTTGCGTTGTGTTGTGTTGTGTTGTGTTGCATTGTGTTGTGCTGTGTTGTGTTGTGTTGTGTTGTGTTGCGTTGTGCTGTGTTGTGCTGTGCTGTGCTGTGCTGTGCTGTGCTGCGCTGCGCTGCGCTGTGCTGTGTGGTGCTGTTTTGTGTTGTGGGTGCTGTGTCTTCTTCAACTCTATCATGTCGTGCTTTCTTGCCTTTTTCAGGCCTACCTGAACACCCTCTCCGTCCAGCAGCGCAACAACCTCCTCCTGGACACCCACAGCACCACCGGCGACCTGGACCCGGCGCGTCCGCCCCTGAACCCGCATCAGTTGCTGACCGCGTGTCTGGACGCGGGAACAGACCTCGAGGCGGTGGCCGCCAACGCGCAGACCCTCTGTGCTACGCTGCGCTACTCCGCTGGGGCCGTGGAGGTGTCGCTTGTGGGGCAGGCTATACGGGTTGTGGAGCAGCTCGAGGGCGCCATCCTCGCGCTCAATTTCGACAACAACACGACGACGCAGCACTGGGTCGCGGCCGCGTCGCACTGCGTCGAGGCGCTGTACCTGCTCGCGGGCCTCGGCGACGAGCACTGCGAGGCCCTCGGGCGGTGCGGGGGCGTGCCGCTGCTGATGAGATTCGTGCCGCTGGTGCCGAACATGGCGCTGAAGAGTGCGCTGCTGAAACTGCTGGCGTTTGCATCGCATCTGAAGCCGAACAGCGGGCTGATGGTGGAGGCCCACGGGTACCGCATGCTGCAGCTGGTGCTGCAGGTGTGCCCTGCCCCGGCGCATTTCCTTTCCTGTGCCGCCCCAATGCTGTGCCGCCCCAGCCGCCCCACCCCATGTCAGATCGGGTCCACACCTGACCGTCTGAGGCCCAGCCCTTGTCTGTGCCTGTGTCACGCCTATGCCCCTGTGCCCTGACCTTGTCCGTCTGCCATTCCACTGTTTGTCCTTTGCCCATGTGCTCCAGCCCCAGCCCTTGGCCCATGTTCCGCAGGGCTGTCTTTCAGGAATGAGATATTTTTTGTTCTCTTTTTCACTAAGGACGGCCCGGAGGTTATCGGTGGCGGGATTCGGTTAACCGACGGCGGTTGACGCTCCACCGACGGCGGTGGACGGTGGACGCTCCACCGACGGCGGTTGACGCTCAATCGACGGCGGCCGATGGTCAACCGCTGGCCGACAGCACCGACTTGCCGGCGGGCGTTCTGTCTCCGAGGATTCCGGGGGCCCGTCTTTTTTTTGCCTTCAGGATCGCCGTGACGTTCCCTGCGTGCCTACCGCTGGTGCCCACGCTGCATTGCTGCCTTGTGGCACGCCCGGAACCCTCCCCCCGCTGCGGTGGATGGGGCACACCGGACCTGTTGCTGTGGGCCACGGGCCCTGTGCATGTGCCTGCCCCAGTGCGAGCGTGATTCCGGTCCCATCCCATGTGCTCTCGCCCTGCCCTTGGGCCCGCCCCTGCCCCGAAACCGCTCCTGTGCGCTGACCCTGTGCCTTCTGCACCTTCGACTCCTACCAGCTCCCCATTACACACACCCGTTTTCCCCCAACCTTTGCAGATTGCCCCCTGCCCTTGGGCTTTTCAATGCAGGGCACAGGTCAATGAAGAGCCCCAAAATTAGTGGGCTGGGAAAAAGAACATCGCTCAAGGTCTGACTCCAATTTGAGCCTGACACTGGCTCTGACTGTGACTCTGACTGTGACTCTGACTGTGACTCTGACTGTGACTCGGAATCTGACACTGAACCCGACTGTGACCCTGATATTGACGCTTACACTGACTGTGACTCTGACTGTGATTCTGACCGTCAATCTGACTGTGACTCTGACACTGACTCTGAATCTGACTCTGACTGTGACTGTGATTGTGATTGTTACTCTGGCTCTGATTGCGACACTGATTCTGACTGTGACTCTGACTGTGACTCTGAATCTGACACTGACTCTGCTTATGTGGTTATCGTGGAGAGTCATGATGGGCTGCGACACACCTGTGTGACCGGGTTGAGCGCCCTAAGCACAAGCAACACCGCCATTGAGACCACGGTTGATTTTTGGACGTCACGCAAATGGAGTCTTTTGCAGTTCGGGGGGGGGGGGTCTGTTGTCACCTCGTTCCTTACATTGACAGCCGTACCACCCCTGCCCATGGCCCTGCCCCTGTCCATGTGCCCCACTGCCCTTCCAGTGTGCCCTCTGGCTGTGCTGTGCTGTGTTGTGCTGTGCTGTGCTGTGCTGTGTTGCGTTCTGTTGTGTTGTGTTGTGTTGTGTTGTGTTGTGTTGTGTTGTGTTGTGTTGTGTTGTGTTGTGTTGTGTTGTGTTGTGTTGTGTTGTGTTGTGTTGTGTTGTGTTGTGGAGTGGAGTGGAGTGGAGTGGAGTGGAGTGGAGTGGAGTGGAGTGGAGTGTTATGCTGTGTTGTTCTGTGCTGTGCTGTGCTGTGTTGTGTCCCCTCGGCTGCCTCTTTACCAGGACATCGTGCAAAAGTACTTCACCCAGGCAAGTGTGCGGCACGGGCTGCCGCTGCTGACGCACTCCCTGCAGCTGTTGTGCAATCTGACGACGCACACGATGCACACGCAGGCGGCCAAGACTGGGTCCCACGTCCACGACCAGCTGCTCGTTCTGCTCTCCGACTTGCTGTACGTATCCGGCAGGTATGCGCCGTGGAGACGTCCAAGGGCCCCCCTGCAAGGCCGTGGAGGCCAAGTAAGGAATGCCCTGAGGGCTCGCAGGGTCCTGATCGCAGGTGCCGTGCGGGCGCGGGGGTCCTGTTGCGGAAAGGGATTTTTTTTTCGGGGAAGGGAGTGAAATGGACTTTTCCAAAAGTTGAGGAAGCAACCCCTGCTGTTGCGCTGACAAGGGCGTTGTTCTCGCAAAGAAAGGGGGGGATTGTCGTGCAGTGCTGCGGAGTGTAACCCCCCACCCCCCCCCCCCCCCGCGAGAGCAGGGGTTAATAGTTTCCAAATCCCAGGAAACCCAAGGCGCGTGCAAATTTTTTTGGTATTGGCATGGGAAAACGTGGGAAAACGGGGGAAAACGGGGGCAACCAGGGCGGGGACGGGGGAGAACGGGGGGTAATGGTGTGAGGTGTGTGATGAACAGGCAACGGAATGCACTACACAACAGGGCGATTACTTCTTCGAAACCGGAGGTACAGTTCCATTCATTCTAAAGCTCAATCTGCCAATGTGATGTCCGGGCGTCAATGCACTTTGGAGTGCCAACCTGGACATGCGGTAGTGACTGAGCGAGCGTTCTACACCTGCGTGTGGAATGGGACTCGGAGAAGTACATTAGCCCCAAACTTTGACAGAAACCCCTACTGTTGCCCTGACAAGGGCGTTGTTCTCGCACGAGGGGGAGGGAAGGTACAATGTAAACAGTCCCCAGCACAATGTCGTCCACTTTTCGTGAAATGGACAGACAGCAGACACCACACACGGTGCTTATCATCGAGGAGTTGGGCGGTTCTCTTTTTCGGGTGGTCTGGGAAGATCAGCCTTTTTGCCTGTGATTTGGGGCTGGGGATGGTATTTTAGGGATGCTGATCACTGTCCTGCCACATGTGGCCACTCGTCTGGTCGTCGAGGCGTGCGGGTCCTCGGACATGGACCGGGCGCTGAGGTAGTGCCGCTGCTTGTGTCTTCAGAGGGTGCGTGTCAGCAACGCCCTTGTCGGTACGACAGGAGGAGTTGGTTCCGTCATTTTCAGTGCGGTTGCCATTTTTCTCGCGAAGGGGGCTTGAGAGGCAGCATTAAGATGCACACGCTCTGGATGAGCTGACACTCGAGGGTGGGGAGAAGATTTTTTTCTTTGACAAAAATTGGTTTGGCCAGACGAGCAGTCGGCTGCCTTGGCTTGTACGCGAACCTCAGAGACGCCCTGCCGCTGTGCGCGCGCCACCAACACACGCAACATCCCGACGCCCCTCGCCTTTGCTGTCGGCATTCGACGTGCTGACACCTGCAGCTATGCGCGATGAAGTGCGCCGCCGCATTTAAGGGTCTCGCAAATGGTGGACGTTGTATTTTTACGAGTGAGCGGCGTGGGTCGCCCCAACACGGCGGCGTACGCACCGCCATCCAAGGCAGGGACATGCTGCAAAAGGAGAGGCCGAGGAGAGAGAGTCTGTGCCCCCCGCATTCCCCATCCCCCATCCCCCTCCTCCGTTCCCTCCAGTATCTCTATATCTCTCTGCCTCATTCAGAATGTGCCAACTTTGTGCGTTTTGCCAGTTTTCGTGATTTTTCCAAGTCTTGCTCCAATGTGCAAACATATCACCACGTCCGAGGGGCGTCTGTGTATACCTTTTGAAATCTGTGAGAAAAGGCCGTTTCAGAAATGTATTGGTTGGTGGGGGGGGGCTGCTCAACCGGCATCAGGTGGGGGGTGTCTCCCACAGCCCAGATGGGCTATTTGCGCAACAGGAGCGGGAGCCCATCAGGGGCAGACCAGCCGTGAGGGGGAAAGGGGCATATGGTGGACGGCCCGGACAGCGCGTGATGGAAGGCACCTGGGCCGCACAGAAACACAGCGAGGCAGGCGATGGACGGCCTGTGGACAGAGGTGTGTGGACAGCAAAAACAGTCAAACGACCCCGACAACAACCAGCACATCCTCAATACGCCAACTATTGGGCGCCGCTGACACGCAAACGGCACACCATGCCGCATCCAGCACAGTCCCAACACGCCAACTACTGGGCTCCGCGAACGCGGAAACGACACCAGCAAGAGCACCGGCCACAGCGGCCGACAGAAAGTAGCAACCCGACGCAACATGCGAAGGGAAGAACGGGTGACCGTCCAGGGCCCCGTAAAGGAGCAACAACCAGACGGAATGTCACACAGGGGGGGGGGGGAGGTGCTCACATTTTTCGGCACTGAGCTGCACATAAACGTGCACTGCACAGTTCCATCACGTTTATTCTGAATCATCGTCGTCATTTTCCATTTTCAGGGAGCGCTGGGACCCCATTGGGACAAACATTGTCCTGGTTGTGGACAGGGACATACTTCTTCAATTTTTCCCAATCCTGCAGCCTGCGTTCCTTCACCGGCACCCACCCTGTGTTAAGAGACATAGCCCACAGGCCATCAGTTGTGAGGTCCACGTGTCTTTGTTTGCTCCACCGGACCTTGCGCCATTGAATGGCCTCACTGTACCTGTATGTTGCTTGCTCGTGTCGAAGTTGGGCCTAAAAACAAGGCAAATTAGGGGAGTACAGCGGACAGTAAAATGGAGCGACGTCATGTGTGCAGCACCAGAGCAGAACAACCTTCAAAGCCGGGCTGGCTGTCCAAATTTGGAGGTTGTGCAGCTTGCAGTCCGCACAAGCATCCTTCATCGGCAGTTGAAAACCCAGTTTGATTGTTTTCATCGTCCGCTGCACTGTTTGCACAGAAATCCTCGGCTTGAAATCAGGCTTCCCCCATTTTGCAAACTGTTCGGTTTCCTCCGTTTGCAGCCAGTGCGCCCACACGTTGTATACCTTTCGATCCAAAAACTGGGCTGCAAAAGCAGTGGCCTCAGCAGTGGACAGAATGTCGTGCTGTTTGTCAGGGCATGCAGGGCGCTGGGACTTGGCTGTATGAGGCTTTTTGGCCTTGTGGCTGGGCTCATGCCGATTCACCCGCACCCACTGTGCCCCCTTCAAAGCGAGCTCTTTTGTGCACCAAAGGCTTTTGTGGTGCATCAGGGGAAGCAACAGCACGGGGCGTGAATTTGTATGAAGACCTGGTCGCTCGCCCCCCGAAAGTGCTCGAAGTTGGCACAAACAGCGTACACAGCGAGAGATATGGCCCCTCCTTGTCTCCCACCTCCATTCTCTCCGGTATCTCTCTATGGCCCCTCCACCCCCCCCCCTCCTCCCCCA
Organism: Eutreptiella sp. 'Long Island Sound 2002'; assembly: GCA_964036045.1. Classification (NCBI taxonomy): domain Eukaryota; phylum Euglenozoa; class Euglenophyceae; order Eutreptiales; family Eutreptiaceae; genus Eutreptiella; species Eutreptiella sp. 'Long Island Sound 2002'. The sequence goes on along the minus strand of OZ038380.1, from coordinate 184,252,794 downwards.
TTCCCTCCCGTCACATCCCTCTACTGTCGCCCGACGTGCCCCATTCGGGACCACGACCGCCACCCGCACGTCCGGGGCCCGTCCTCCTCGTTTCCTATTTGTATTTTGCGTGTTCGTGTCTGATGTTGTGTGCGTCTGCCTCATTTGGTTTTGCTGTTGTTTTGCTTCATTGTTTTTGATGTGATTTTTTCTTCGTCTTCCCTGATGCCCCCCGCTCTGCATAGCGACGAGGTGCTGGCCAACAGCGGGGAGGGCCTGCTGCTGCTGCACGCGCTGCTGCTGCGCGCCTTCACCAACCTCATCCTGCTGCTGGGCCGCCCGGTGGCGCTGCCGGCGCTGCTGGGCCCCGTCCTGCAGTCCCTCCTCGGCGCCCAGCACCACCTCAACTGCGTCCTGGAGGCCACACGCACCGTCGCCCTGCTCTCGACGGAGGCCGCGTACCGCGGCGTCGTCGCCGACGAGCAGGTCCTGCAGCGGCTGACGGACCTCCTGACGCTGGCCCCGGACGTGCTGATGGCGCTGGCCCGGCCCGGCAACGCCGAGGACCGGGGCGCGGCCCCGATGCCGTACGCGCCGCTCCCGGCGGCCGGCGCGCGCCCCCCCGTCGAGCGCTGGGTGTTCCAGGCCCCCCCCCCGCCGGAGCCGGCCGCCGCGCCGCCGTCCAACCGCCTCCGCGACGCGCTCGGGGCCGCGCAGTCCCCCGAGGCCCGGGACGTCATCCACATCGACATGCCGGGCCCCGCGCCCGCGGCGGACCGGGCGCCGGACCCGCCGGGGTCGCCGGCCCCGGCCCCGGCCCGCGAGCCCGCGGCGGGGGTGACGCCGGTGGTGTTCTGGGGCGAGCTGCTCAAGTACGTCCTCGTCGCCCTCGCCAACGTGTGCGTGCCGGACGGCCTCGAGGAGCGCGCGGTGCGCGCCGGGGCGCAGGGGCGCGTCGTGGCGCTGCTGCGGCAGGTCAAGGAGCTCACGGAGCACTCCGCGCAGGCGTCGGCGCGCTACGCGCAGAAGTTCGAGAACGTGTACGAGGGCTGGGAGCCCAGCAGCAGCAGCCCGCGCCGGGCGCGCCTGCAGCCGTGCGACTCCAACCTGGTCAAGTGGCTGGGTATGGCTCTCTCCATCGCCCGGCTCGATCGGCATCCGCCTCTTTGCATCTCTCAGTCACTCTGCCACAGAACCCTCATCTTCAGGGGGTTTTGGGGGATTTCCTGGGGAAAATTTCGTTTTTCAGTTTGGCATCGAAATTTTTTTTGCGCTCTTTGGGGCACCTCCTGCTCTCTGTGCATCCTCAGTGGCGGCGAAGTTTCCCATGTCTGATGGCCCTGCAGCAAAATTGGAGGTCTGACGAAATTTTCCGAGCACGAACCCCCCCCCCCCCTGCCCAGGGATGCATTGGAAAGGGGGGGGGGTTACCCCCCTCCAGGGTGCCCAGCCTATGCCTAGCCACTGTCCCCCTGACGCCAAGCGCCAGCTTGCGTGGCATTGGTAACCGACAGTAACCGCCCCCAACCGCTTTGGAACCTCCTCCAACCGCCCGTCTAACCGCTTCTGGGGCCGTCTCTGAGGTCTCTTCCTTTCTAATGCATCCCTGCCCCCCCCCTCCCCCTTTCTGTATGCGGCCCCTCCCCCCTCCTACCCTTCAAACCTACGCCCATGAAGGGCAGCAGCCTCTACGTGGGGCCGACAATAGCATCGCGGGGCGTTGGGTGCTTTGGGAGGTCCTTTGATGTGTACGCCAGAAATCTCCGAAGAGCGGCTGTTGGATCAAGTGCTGGCGCGGGCACCATATAGCCCCCGTTTGGGGGTCAGCATACGCGAATCTGTGATATCGGATGTCTAACCACTTGTAAAACCATCGTTCTGAAAGACAAAATTATCCCCCAATGAATTTTTCGATTCTGACACCTCTGCCCCTCTCTTTTATGGGGGGGCGGGGCACCGGCCGCAGCGGCCGACAGAAAGTAGCGACCCGACGCAACATCCGAAGGGAAGAACGGGTGACTGTCCAGGGCCCCGTAAAGAAATAACAACCGGACGGAATGTCACACAGGGGGGCTTGTGGGGGGCTTGTTGGGGGGGGGGGGGGGGGGTTGGTTGGCCCGTAGCCGCCACTGTGCGTCGATTCGGACCCCGGTCCCATTCCACTATTCTTCGATGTGGCCCCCCTCACCAACAGTGGGGGTCCCGGGTGCTTTCCAGGCCCGGCTCCACGGGTGTGGACGTTGCCGTGTTGGGGCCGGCGGGGGTTGGCTGAAAAAATCGCAGACCCGGGGTGCCCTCCGACGACCCCTGGGGACCCTTGGGCCGTTGTTGGGTGATCATTGTTGGGTGGTCATGGGTAACAAATGGGAGTGCGTATAAAGCCATGAGGAGCCATGTGGCACAGTGAAGGGGGGGGGTGTTGGAGGGCGAATGAATGAAAAATAAATAAAACAATAATGAATTGATAAATAAATAGATTACTTAATAAATAAATAGATAAATTACTAAATAAATAGATAAATAAATAAATAAATAAATAAATAAGTAAATAAATAAGTAAATAAATAAGTAAATAAATAAGTAAATAAGTAAACAAATAAATGAATAAAACGAATGAATAAACACAAGAGTCTCTCTTCGAGGTGTCATGCCGAAGGCAATAGAATTTTCCCGTTGTTCTTTTCAGTTTTGTTGCCCCCCGTTTATATGTAGACCTACGCTGAATCCCCCCCGATGTCTTCACCTTACACCCGGCCTAGGACCCGCTGGTGTCCCAGCATGCTGTACTCTACACGCATACGTATACGCCCCTTCTTAGCGGGGCATGCGGGAGAGTTCGACCGCAGGATTGAAGGTGCTGGGGCTCTGAATGGGCGAGGGGTTCCGAAGGCTTCGGAGAGGCATACGGAGGGCCGCGGAGCACTGCAGAAGGCGCGATCGCTTGTGCGGGTGCGGCAATGCTGCACGGCCCCGTCCGCACCGCGTCACACAGGACTCGCCCTCACCAACATCACCAACACCGAGTACAGCCAAGAGCAGTTCCAGACCACCGGCGGCGTCGACGTGGCCGTGGCCATCCTCCTCGCCGCCACCGACCCGACGGTGCTGGTGAACCTCCTCACGGCGCTCGCGAACGTGTGCCTCCACCCGCAGGTCTCGGAGAAGGTCGCGCAGCACCCGCAGGCGGTGTACGCGATGCTGCGGTGCTGCATGCTGCCGCACGCGGAGGTGCAGCGCCGGGCGCTGCAGGGCCTCGCGAACCTCTCCGCCGCGGAGGCCAACTGCCGCGTGCTCGCGCGGCACGACGTCCTCCCGGCGCTGCAGGCGGCCGCGGAGCGCGGCGGCCCCGACCGGCACGCGCAGTGCTACGTCGCCGGGACGCTGGCGAACTTCGCCGAGAACGGCCTCGGGGCCCGCGTGGCCGCGGGTCGGGGGGTCGACCTGCTGCTGCTCTTGGGCCGGACGCCGTCGGAGCCGGTGCAGACCGCCGTGGCGCGGGCCCTCGCGGCGCTGGCGCAGGACGAGGCCCTGCAGCCCGTGCTCGCCCGCAGCGGGGGCCTGGCCCTGCTCGTGGACATGGCGCGGTCCCCCTACGTCGCCGTGCAGGCGCAGGCCGGGGCGGCGCTCGCGGCGTTCGCGCAGCCGGCGGTCGGCGCGGCGGCGCCCCCCAGGGCCGCGCCGCCGGCGCGGCCGCAGTGCGTCGTGTGCTGAGCCGCCCGGCGGGTGCCGCGCGCGCGGACGTTCGGGGGGCGGGGGGGCGATGCGGCGGGGGCGATGAGGGCACTCTTTGCCACCCCCCGTGTCCGATGAAGGCCTTGGCCAACGAACACTTCCGTTCGGACCGTCATTTTTTGGGACGTAATTCATTGGGCACCGAATTGATTGGGTACCGAAGGCCGTGTCCAACGAACACTTCCGTTCGGACCGTATTTTCTGAGGACTTTGTTTTTCGCTGGGCACGGGGGGTACTTGGGGGCCCGATACTGCGGGGACGATGTGGCTATTCTTCGCCTTCCGTTCCGGCCCCCCCCCAATACGGAGGGGTCAGACGGTGCGTGGCAGTGAGAGGGGGTTGGGGGGGGGTCGCAGGGGCCGACCGGCCTCTGTGCCGGGCCCCATCCCTCGACACGGTCAGGCGTGTCATCATGTTGACGCGCGTGCGAGGCCATGCCACTGCCGCGGAGGTGCCCGTCGCTCAGTCCCTATCGCCAGCGCCGAGTGGCCGGTGCCGGTCAATCCTCTCGTCGGCGCAGAGGAGGCGCCTCCAACTCGGCCGCATTTGCGAGCAGGCCTCCAACACCCAGGCAAACCCCCCCCCCCCTAAAGGCAAGTCGCCGAGAGCTACCGTTATCGCCCGGAGCAAGGCGCACCCAGCCAACTACGACCCACCAGAACAAGGCGTACCGAGCCCCCCCCCCCCCCAAGAGCAAGGCGTGCTAGCCCCCCCCCCCCCCCCTCCGCGACGTACGGCGTGCAAAACGCAGGGTTGTGTACCTCACATTGGCCTCAAATTTGGGGCCCTTTCAATGGATGGGGGAGGATCGGCTGGAGGCAGGCCTGCCCTAGGGCTTTGCTTGAAGGGAGGGGGGGTGCCCCCCCCCCCCAAAGCTCTGCCTTCAACTCGACCCGAAGGCACGTCCGCAGCCCCAATACCACCCACCCGCGTTTCCAACCGCCAGTGACTGCCCCCGCAACCGATTGTACAGCGTGCCCCAACCGCTTCGTAACTGCTGTGAGTTTGCCCCCAGAGCGCCCTCCCCTTCAAGCAAACCCCTGCCCCCCCCCCCCCCCCAGGCCCTCGATGCCGAAACATTCCGCCATCTTTCCAGTTGCACTTTCGAAGTTGGAAGTTGGAGTGTAGATTCGGGTGCGTTTTGTGGCGGATGAACACGTTTGTATTTCGTCCGGATTGTCGATAGCATGTCCCTGTGTCCCTTCGCACACCAGAACTGATGCGTTGTGAATGATGTTTGCGCCCCCCGGGCCCCGGAGGGCCCTACGCAATGGCCTGATCGTGAGCACAGCCCCGGCGCGACGGGCGCCGGTCCCCAAGGCGTACAGCGGTCACACCATCCAAATGCGCAGCACATTGCAAGGGTCGCGTGCGCTTCGGTTTGCCTCAGACGAGGATCGGAGGTCCGCACTGACTGGAAACGTCTCCCCTCCCCGTCCCCCGCCCCTGTTCTTAGACCAGCCCTGCTCCACCACAGCGACCCCCTCTGATTTTCTTGCGCCTCCCGCCGACCCATTGGTCACCCGTAAAGAAAGGCGCAGTGCAAGCGGACCGCAACGAGACACGCGTTGCAATGTCAGTGGCTGCCCAATCCAAAGCCTGGGCGGCCTGGCTGCGAGGACCCCGTGAAGGGGGCCCATCTGAGGGCAAGGCTGCTGCCCCGACTGCCTTGGGCGACACCGGGAGAGCGGGATGTGGGTGGGTGGTGTGGCGGCAGCAACGCTCCGCTGCCACATGGGCTACTCCAGTGCCCGCGTCGCACGCGCGACGCGCGTGCTGAGCGTCCGCGGGAGGGTTAGGGTTAGGGTTGCGGGTTAGGGTGCGGGGGTTGTGCTGGGGGTGCCCCCCGACGCGGGCCGGTGTGCCGGCACTTGTGGGTCTAATGACGACCCGAGCGCCGTCGCGGGCCGTCCAAGTCCCGCCGTGGCCTCATCGGCCTCACGCGCACACCCGCGTTGCGTGGGAGCCCACCGCCGTCGCCGGTCGCTGACCTCAACCGGCGTTTGCCCACGGGCGATCCCCCATTCCGTCTGCCGTTGGGATTCGAGTCCCGCCCGCGCGCCTCCGACGTGCAGCGTTGGGCCTTCACCCGTCCCACGTCCTCCGAAGACCTGCAACCGCCGTGCGCTGGTCTCCAACGACGCGGATCCGCTGCTGTCCGTAAGTGCAGCTGGCAGTTAATAGCGTGGGGCTGGGAAGCCATGTCATACCCCCCCGCCCCCCCCCTGAGACCGCAAGCGGCGGGAAGCTCCTTTCGGACATGCCGGTAATGCATGGTTTCTTTATCCGATACCGATTGCTGATGTCTGACTGACAGCTACTGACTGCGATTGTCTGACTACCTGTAGTCAGACATGATGTTCTATTTTCTGTTTCAGACACAATGTGTGTCTTGAGGGCTTGCAGGGCTTGCAGGGCTTGCAGGTTTGGCATGGAGAATAAAGCTGCACCTATGCCTGACTGTGGAGTGCGTTACCTCTGGTTTGCATTTGTCTGTTTTTTCATAAGGTCTCACCCCCAGACGGCAAGGGTTGCACAGCCATTCCATTTCTCCCCGAGACAGCACGGGTTGGGTGACTTACTGGCCCTACGCCACAGCATCGCTCCTGGCAGAGGCAATGGGCCCCACGATGGAAAACGAGGTTTAGTACAAATGTAGCGGTTGGAAGGACGAAGACCTGATGTGCAAAGCAGAGGGGTATTGGGCCGTCACCATTGCCTGCTGTGTGCACCGTGTGCCAGGCATGAGGCCGATGGTGGGGTTTTTACTTAGAATTTCCAGCTCCATTGACGGGGGTTAACTCGGGGGGGGGGGGGGGGGCTTGAGATGGGGGGAGACGAGCTCACTACTCCACCGTTGCTGGCCCATCGCAAGCAAGCACCAGCCAACCATGGGAGCTGTTCCCAACGACAGGTGGGCGAAAGGGAGGCGTCGCAAGTGGCTGCAAAGTTACCGTTCGTTGGAAAAACGGTTGGGAGGCAGTTTCTGGAGGGTGCTGTTTCCGCAACTTTCGGAACCGTGTCCTACTTTACAAATACGCCCCCGTGCAGAGCAACCGCAGGTGTTGTTTCCGTCAGATTGTGGGGTTTTGGCGTTGCTCTCCGCAGGGGAGGGGGGGTTGGTGTCTCCCTGACCCCCCCCCCCCCACACACACATGTCACTCGCAGGCCAGTCCAGGCTTTTGGCCAGGCTTGAGGGTGCCACTTGTGGTGATGTGCGCGTTGGACAATGCAGCAGTGCGCCCTCAGGAGTGCCCAGGAGTGCCCAGGAAGTTGTGTTTGGCTGTTGGCCGGGAGACATTTTTCGCAGTCCTCCATCAGATTGGCCATCTCTACCCCCGTAGACGACGCGTCGTGGGACGACGCCCCCTGACCTTTGCCTCTTTCCGGGGGTGGGAAACGTGCCTTGGGGTGCGAGTGGAAGTTGGGGGATACCCCCCGCCCTCCCGGGGGGTTGCCCCAGATGGCAGGGGGGATGGGATGGGATGGGAGAGTGTCCAACACCTCACAGGCACGTAGCCCGACTGACCCTGTCCGTCGGTGGCCCGTGTCGTCGGCCGCCCCGCGCTGGACTCGGAGCCACGCACACCACCACTGACCCACCCCCTGTTTGGGCCCTTCCCCCTCTTCCTTCTGTGGGGACCTCCGTTGACCCCCTTCCTTAGACCCGTGGGTATGAAGAGCATGAGAAGTTGGGAACGGGGTCATGGTACGTGGTACCCGGTCCTACAACAATGGGAATACGGGTCCCACCGGGAAGGGGGGGCAAGACCCGGCCCTGCTGCGTCTACCCCCTCCCCCCTCCCGCTATCCCAGTGTGGCCATTTCACTACCTTCGTACCTTCATTGAACATTGAAATCTCATACCTTTTTTGTGAAAAAGGCACTCTTACACTTTTGTGAAAAAGATAAGAGGTTTTAAAGAGGTATCCTCTGGAGAGGGGATCAGGGTCCAGATGTGTCCGGGCCTTCCTCCCATGGGTCTTTTGCTGGGTCAGGTTGGGCCCAAGATATCTTCTCCGAGGTGGCCCGCACCACCCGCTGATCCTTTTGGGTGTGCGCCCGGCGTCGCTTGGCTGCGGTGCCGCGACCACTACCACGAGTTTATTACCGGGCCACCGCACTTTTTTTTGACTTTCAAACGCAGGTCGCGCCGACCGCCTCCTGCGGCGGGCAGCGTTTCCCGGACCTCAGACCCCTCTCCTCTCACTCGGCGCCCACTCGGCATGGCATTGAAAGGGCGAACTCGCGACTGTTGCCTGTCCCGAGGCAACCACCGCTCCACAACGGCACATGGAAGGCCCGCAGTACCGGACAGCAGGGCACCCGGTGAGTTACACGGGCCACGGACACACAACCTGAGGCGACGCAGGAAGGGCCTCAAGGTCTCAGGGCTCTCTCTGCGTTAAGTCCACCTGCTGCGCCCTGGCGCCACTGAGACCCTCATATGAATGGGCCTGCACACTGTAAAAGGCTTTCCCTTCCCAAGAAGGCGCTGCCAAAGGCGTCGTTTGCTGCCGGCCACAGCGCTCGACCAGTGCAATGGCCGTATGACTCCTGAAATGACCCGAGATCGTCATGCTGTTTGGTGTGATATTAACCGCAAAGTGTTGTGGTGTGCTTCTGGCAGCACAACACAAAAACCTCAACCCCATCCCCTCCATCACCTTGCGTGGCGGCTGAGTGGCATCAGCAGTCTTACAAACGTCACGGGGAGCATGTTTCCATGGTCAATGACAAAGGGGTGGGGGGGGTGACAGACCTGCCTCCGAAAAATGCAAAGCTGTGCAAAATGGCGCAAGCGCCACCGCAACCGCAGGGGATGTTTCAGTAGATCTTGATCAGACTCACGCTCAAGACATGTGCACTTGCGAGGCACACGTCAGTCCGATTCCGCAACCGAATATTAGCGTAGACAACTCTTCTGGACCTGCTTCGCCTCCCGGTTTCCAGGGGCTCGCCGGCTGCATGCAGCAGGCTTCGTTTATCAGCATCCAATACGTAAGGGGGGGCGGGGGGTCTGGGTCCATTCTGCGGCGGGGCCGCTTGTTCAAGTTCGATTTTTGCTGCACCAAATTCTGGGGAAAGATTTAATTTGGGTGTTTGGGTGTTTGGATGCTCAGGACCCCCCCCCCCCCTATAAACGAAGCCTGGCGTGCAGTGATGCAGCCAATTACCCCTTCCGGCCCCAGAGCTGATGCTCAGGAGCAACTCCAATCCCCAGTGTCCCGCTCATGCGGTCGTGCTGCTTGTGTTGATGAAGCTCGCCACACGCCACACCGCTCGACCTTTAGAATGTACATAGTGCGTGCGGTATGCCCTGTATATAGACCGCGATGAGGAACATGCTACCTGTGGTCTACTGTTAAACATTGTGCTTTGTTCTGCCCTGTGCGTCCGTGCGTCCTGCTTTGTTGGTGTATGGGCCCCCCAGTTGTCCTGCCCATCAAACGAAACATTGTGTTCAATGAATAATTAGGAGCCGCACTCATTTACCGGCCCATTAAATGGATCCTGGGCCAATAGCGACAGCAGCAGGTGGCAAAATGCAAGGAGCACTCTTGAGCGATAGCAAAAACGGGGATAGCCGCTGATTGACATGACAAATGTGTCGGGCCCTGGGGCCACCGTTTTCTCGGGGGCTGGGGCCACCATTTTCTCAGGGGCTGAGGCTACCATTTTCTGGGGCCCTGGGGCCACTATTTACCGACTGCCTAATTGTCTATGGCGGGGACATTCAGTCAATCAGTACCGACTATTGATCCCCCCCAACTGCCTATTCATTACCACAGACTGCCTGTTCATTGCCACCAATTGCCTGTTTGGCATGAAAGTAAATCAACCTGCCACCCGTTGTTGACGTAGCCCTGGATATGGAACTAACGATTGGAAACCATTTTGCGCTATTCTGTGGTCTTTGGTTTCCTGTGCTGAGGAGGAATATATTTTGTCTGACAGCTCATACGCGGGAACGGCGTCAAATTGCTTGTGCAGGAGGTCTGCTGGAGCCCCGTAGGATTGCGTTTGTGGTGATATGCGCCATCATTGTAATGTGATAATATAAGGGGGCGCCTCAAGCGCAGTGCGCGCGCAGTGCAACTATTTGGGCGCCTGGCGACCCATACTTTGAGATACTAGGGGCCCCTAGGGGCATCATGGTGACCCGTAGCGGAGGTTTTGAGTTCTGATTTTGTCCCCCTTTGTTGGGGACCCCCGAGAATGCAGGGGTGATGTAGCATTTCCGCCCTCCGGATTATGAGATTGGCTCCATGGATGGTGCATACAAGGGGCGCCTCCATGTGGCATGGCCATTTATCGGTCGAAAGACGTTGACCGAGCGGCAAAAGGAGTACAATGATGTTCATGGTTTCTATAGGGCACGCATTGAGCACTTGTTTGCACGCCTGTGGCACTGGGGCATCGTAAGGAACATATGGAGGGGATCCGGTACGGAGTTGCATGAGTACGTGCGTGTACTCTTGCATTTGCAGCAATTTTGATTCGAAGACAGGTACGGTACCCTCCATATGGTCCGTGGGAACACGTACCTGCACATGTATGGACTGCACCTACACAGGAGGACAATGATGATGAGGATGTTGTGGGTGATGATGGGGATGTTTGTGCCCTTTGTTGCACCAAGTCTAACCCTGAGAAGATGTCCATGTGTGACAAGTGTGAACTGCAATATTGTACGGATTGCATTGACACACCCACATGTGACAATGTGACTTTTGTTTGATTCTGCAACCGTGTCATGTTGTGCACACAAGTTGCGTATTCTCAATGTGTACTTAGTTGACAATAGAAGAGAGAGACAGTTGTGTGTTCTTGAGGGTGGCGACCAATGCGCTGTTCATGGCTTTTCCAGTTGTGCATGATGTGTGTTATGTGAAGGGAAGGTAGTTTGCAACTTTCTTGAGCTGGGGCAGTTTGGGTCACCTAATTCTAAGGGCGTTTCCAAGGGGTGTGCTTGGGGGCTCTTCGGGGGGAACATAGTCTAAAAGTAGCGCGCAGTGCGCGTGCAGTGCAAAGACTCCCCCTAATAATGTAACTGCTGGAAATGGGTTGCCAGGGAAAGACACCCGCATTACCCTCGCAGATGATCACTTGGATCCGCTTATATATGACACTTGGGAGCAGTGCTGATAGGGAAGGCTCACCACACTTGTTGTGTGACCTGATCTGATTTTGGTCGTGCCCAATTTACCTGCGGGGGGGAGCAGGGCACCGGGGGGGGGGGGGGCGTTTTGCGCGCTGTGCCCGCGCTGTGCGTGCGTTGTGCACAAAGTTTGTACAGGACCATGCCCAACCTGCATAGTAGTGCCTAGTACCCATAACAATGAGCCTTGTTATGCATTTATATGAGTTGCATGCATGCTTTGCCCTCATTTCTAGTGCATTGATATGTGTTGTTGTGCATCTTTTCCTATCGGTTCGTGGTATCTGTTTCGAGATTCGCCCAATACATATCCAGTGGCTCTACTGTAAGTGCAGATAGTTCTGATTCGTCCTCCTCATCAGCCGGCAGCACAGAAATCGCGCGAAGCAAGAAGCATCGCCGTGTGGCTGTACATGGCCGAAAGGAGGTTGTGGATGTGGACGCCATGTCGAGTGATGCATGTCCTGTACGTATGCTAAGCGAAGGGGAGTACGGCGTTGACACTTCGAGTTAAGGACAAACTTTGTTCTTGCCTTTTTTTGCATGTGTCTTTGCTGTGGGGGAGCCTTAAGCACAGTGCGCGCGCAGTGCGCGCGCAGTGCAACTATTTGGGCGTCTGGCCGTACTAGAGACCCATACTTTGAGATACTAGGGGCCCCTAGGGGCATCATGGTGACCCGTAGCGGAGGTTTTGAGTTCTGATTTTGTCCCCCTTTGTTTGGGTGTGCCAAAGGTGATTGAGCAGATCTTGCGGTTCGGCAAGGGTAACCACTTACCAAGGGATGAGGAAAGTGTAATTATCCAGGATGGGCTTGATGGCCAACCATTCTCTGAAGGCGGCAGTGAAGCGCCAACACTGCAGCCTGCGATTGACCGTTTGCGCCGTGAGAAAAGAGAGAGAGAGGCCAAGAAACAAGCAAAACATGCGCAGCAGGTCCTAGAAAAGCGGCAACACACATTGGATGCTTTTTGTGTTGCTGCGCCCCCTCGGGCCGATGTGGCTTCGTCCAGCTCCAATCTCCCTCAATCCTCTCAGTCCTCGCAACCCCCTGTGGCTACACAATCTCAACCCCAATCCGATTCTAACCGCAAGGGAAAGGAGAGAGCCCCTTCCTCACAACCGAAACCACGCATGTGGCACTGGGGCATCGTAAGGAACATGTGTGTGTTATGTTAAGGGAAGGTAGTTTGCAACTTTCTTGAGTTGGGGCAGTTTGGGTCACCTAATTCTAAGGGCGTTTCCAAGGGGTGTGCTTGGGGGCTCTGTGGGGGGAACATAGTCTAAAAGTAGCGCGCAGTGCGCGCGCAGTGCAAAGATTCCCCCTGTGGCTGGGTACACTGGCATCTCTTATGCTGGGGGTGGGGTGAAACATCAGGCTGTCCAACGTTGTGGGGGTGTAGCATGGTTTGTATAGGCAAGAATATTGCCAATTGTAGCAAAAACCCCCAATTTCTTCTTGTTATGTGCGCGCTGTGCCCGCGCTGTGCACACACGCCCCCAGGGAGGTGCAGGGCACGTCGATGTGCACACACTGGGGACAAGGGAATGGCTGAGTTACCAAACCCATGCCCTATTCCATCCTGTGCCCAAACTTGGGCATTAAGATGTATCCCTCGTCTCTGCCCACGCCATGTGTCTGCTTTTGCCTGTTGTTGACTAGGGGATTCGCAAGTATTGTCCGGAGACTCGCCACCGTCGCACAATGCGCACCCCCGTGTTACATATTCCACCAGTCACCATATCTGTCCGGCCCTTCGTGGGTGATCCAACGTACACAAGCATCGGATCGGCAAGGTGTCCGCTTTGTTTTTAACACACCGTAGTACTTGCAGGTCTGTGTGGTGTTCTGTACATTCAGTGCCACAAATGTAGCAGCCTGCTGAAACGCTTTGCCAATTTGCTGCCGGGTCCTTCTCCTACTAGGGCTGCCATGGTCTGCGACAGTGGTCTGCCTACTACCGCAGGCTGGGCTGTGGTAGTCGGGTTGGGTTTGCAATGGGGTCCCCAAAGAAGGGAGGCAACGAAAGGCTACGTGACCCCGACCGGGGTCCTCACATTAGAACGCTATGAAGCCAGCCTGATCCTGTGCATGTGCAAAATGCCCCATCCCCCCAAGGGGTGGTTGTCCTCCTCCACAAGTGGCAAACCAGGGTGCCCAGGGGCAGGGACTACGGCAGGGCAGGGCCAGGGCCAGGGCTAGACCCAGAAGTGGCAGGTCATTGCCATTCCTGTCTTCCAGAATCCGGTGAGGATTGAGATTCTGAGACCACACACCATGTGATATGTGATGTGGGAAGGCGGTGTATGGCAATCATGAGGCTATCGTCGTGACCATCAGCATCATCGACTTAACAGGGCCAAGCAAGGCAGTGTGTGAACTCATATGGCCTGGGTCCTTTGTGCCATTGGCCTCGGGCTTCTCGCGTGTGCCACGGGGAGGTACACTGGTCCCTATCTGGAATACGAGTTGCCGCATTTCACTGCCCGCAATTGTACGCCGTGCATGGCGATGGCTCTGGCAACGCAGAACCGTTTGCAGCCCATGAAGCGCTTGGCCACAGAGGGTTGCACCCGCTTACAGGTCTGAGGTGTGGGCGCTCGCCACCCCAGGCCCCCTGCCCTTGTCTACAGTGTGTCCTCGTGTAGCGGGAGGCGTTGGCCATTGACCTAATTTGGTACCAAATGTGATGACCCATTGAGGTATGAGGGTTTTGAGTTGAGACTGCACTGTTGCTGGGCACACTGTACACTGATGACGTGCTGTGTGTCATACCACAGTTGGTCGTGCCCACAAGTTTTGTTCCCTTGGAGGATGTTTCAGGTTCTTACCCCCCCCCCCCCTTGTCGTTCCCCACCCCTTGTCGTTCCCCAGGGGGCGGTGGGGGACCGTCACTTGGTCAACCCAAAATTTTTCGTTGCGGCTCATTGTGTTGTTGTGTTGGTGACTGTGTTGTGGGGCACTGCCACTTGTATCCCTTGCACTCATGGCGGGACATTTTGCTTATTTTCGCTGAAATGGAACTTGACAGCACAACCATGTTTCCCCCTGGGACAAATGTGACAGATGATGATAGTGACCTGAATTCTGACACGGAGGTTGTGTGGGTGAAGAGTGCCCCTGGTGTATGGGGTATGGGACACAGTTTTGGGAACAAGTTGTATTTTACAAGGGACATTCCCGAAGGGAAATGGGTTCCCAAAAATCTGCTTGCGCCTGCCAAGCCTCCTACCAAGAAGGCAAAACCACCTCCCAAGAGTGCTGCCCAAAGCATTCCAGTGGAAAGTGGAGAGCATGTGCAAGATTTCAAGGTCAAGTGGAGCAGGACCAAGAAATTTTACACCGAGCCGGTCAAGGAGTAGGTCTCCGTATATTGGCAGCCCTTTGAACGTATCTTATGCTGAATTCTTTACGGTGGTAGTGCGGTCCCCCAGGGGGGGATGGGGGACCGTCACTTGGTGACCGTCCCCCAGGGGGTGGTGGGGGACCGTCTTCCCTGGGGTGGGGAACGACAAGGGGGGGGGGGGGGTAAGCACTGTTTCAGTCGGGTCTTCGTGGCGATGACTCAGGTGATTTGGACAACGTCTCAGGGCGCACGTGCAAGGTACGGTCGTGTCCAAGGTACAGTAGGCGTTAGTACCGTATCATGTTGGCACCTGGGTGCACCTGAGACCAGCAGGGGGCAGGTGGGGGGAGGGCTAGGACTGGGACCAACCAAAAAAGACCCCTAAATATGGGCATGGGGACACTTTGCACTGCCAAAGAGACGCCTAGCGATGGGCACAGGGACACTTTGCACTGCCAAAAAGTCCCCTGTATATGGGCATTGGGGACACTTTGCACTGCCACAAAGACCACTATATGGCGCGGGGGGGGGGGGGGGGCATTCTAGTTCACAAGCTAAATGTCTTTGGCCCAACATCCAGCATGAGGGGGCAAGTGGCTAAGGCCAGGTTTGGTGGGCTATGCCCCCCCTCCCCCCTCTTTCTGCTGCTGTCAAAAGTGCTGGTCACGTTGTCGTTGTTGCAGATTCAATGCACCCATTCCCTGTGTGATCACGCATTTTGCAGTCGCAGATGTACCTCCGTGCACATCACACGCGCATCTACCGGTCAGACACTGCTGTCCAATGGCTGTATCGCCTGCTGGCAGGCTGTTGGCAAAGCCCCTGTGATAATTCAGGTTTGCCATCACTGACGTTGGTCTGCTGTGGGAGAGCGGGCATAGCAAGGCCGGCTCCAATTTGCTTATTGTTCGAGGGGGCCATTGCACCTCAGCATGATTGACCTCCCCCTGTAACCAAGAGACGGAATGCCCCCCCCCCCCCCAAGACAAATTCTACTGCGGTTGGAGCTGTGCACATCGCCAGGTTCCCAAGACCCCCACCCACCCTCCAGCCTCACTATTGAGTGCTGTATTTTTCTTTTTCATTGTGGGTGGTAAGAACCTTGAAAAGGTTGGTTCTGGAATTTTCGATTGTGGAGCTATTGAGGCCGAAACTTGCCTCAGCAGGTGGTGCGCCAGCCTTTGCAGTTTTGAGCCTGGTTGACCCAGCGCAAACAATCCTTTCTTGGCTAGTGCTTGAGGCCGCAAAACCTGTCCTTTGGCACCCTACAGTGGGTGTTCTGCCATAACATC
Source organism: Eutreptiella sp. 'Long Island Sound 2002' (assembly GCA_964036045.1). Lineage (NCBI taxonomy): Eukaryota > Euglenozoa > Euglenophyceae > Eutreptiales > Eutreptiaceae > Eutreptiella > Eutreptiella sp. 'Long Island Sound 2002'. The sequence goes on along the minus strand of OZ038380.1, from coordinate 184,237,283 downwards.
CATGATGAATACCCTGAAGGAGGGTCCCTGCGCCGCGAAAATGCATCCCCTGCCTGTCTTAACAAAACTGACCCGAAACAGCCCCCCCCCCCCCCAACAACAACAAAAAGGAGCTGACCCAGACAGCCCAGGAAACATTCGATAGCCGCCCCGTGCGGTGAACTTACGGCAACATTCGGCACTGGTCTGGTTTGCGCTGCAGTGGCAGCAAGGCCAAACAGTCTGCAAACATTGCACTGAGTGAGTCTGGCATGAGGTGAGGATCATGCTGGTCATTCAAAACCTGATATCCCCCCCCCCCCCCGCCCCGACAAAGTGGCCAGCCCAGGGGGATCCGGGGCGATCAAAATTGAAGAATCTCTGGGGGGGACAGTTTTGGGTGCCAAATGGATGATTTCCCGCCGGGTTAAGTATTCTGGGATGTTCTCGGCGAATGCCCCCAGAATGTGAGGGTATTTGGCGCTCGTGCGTGCCCATGATCTACCAGCCCCTCTTCGAGGTCACTTCGTCTGCCCACCCCATCTCAATGCATTTAACCCCCACCCCCCACCTCTCACCCCTGCATCAGCCTGCCCCGCCTCCTGTAGGCAATCCGGGATGCGAAGCCCCCCAATAAGTACCCGGGCGTACCAACCAACACACTCGGCCTTCATCGCATACGCCGCCCCATGATTAAGTTGCAGTTGCCCCAACCCCCCAAACCCAGCGGAATAGCAGTGCTGTCGCGTATGATTTTGTCTGGATTGGTTTGTGTTGTGCGAGGTTGCCTTGTTTCCAAGTGGTCATGCACGTGTTGGGATGAGTCGTAGGTTTCGCTGTTTCACAGTTCAGCGTACCCACACCCGCTTTGCGCAAATTCCTGCAGCATTTGGACGCAGTGTTGTGCCAACAGGAAGGGCTGCATCCCTTTATGACCTTCCGACTCCCTCCCCTCCCTTTGAGGAAGCGCAGGTGACTGCCACAATACCGTCGAATTAGAATGCTTGGTGTTGCGGTGTTGGTCATCAGAAGAGTCGTGCGGGTGGTCCTTGAAGTCTGACAGAACAGCGGACTTGTATTATTCAGGGGTGAGAAGGGCCGATTGGACGCAGAGATCAGGGAATCTGGAGACATAGCGCAGAAGCCCTTTGCACGCCCTTCACCTGAAGGGGGAGCATTTGACGCGCGCGCGCGGCGCACCAATTACGGCAACCGGGGACGCGGCGGGAATGGGAAGGGCAAAGCGTGAAATCGTATGAATTTGTTTTACACCGGTACGCACTGACCGGGCTATTCCAGGGACAACCACGTGCACAGGCGCGCGCGGGTGGCAAGTACCGCCCTCAGAGCACAGTCCGGGCCACACGCGTTTATCCGAAGTTTTGTTCTGAATTTGCCAAACTTGTCCTTTGTGGAATGCGGTGGCGGAGACTGGGCTCCCAGTGCCTGAACCCTCAGCGGGTATCTGAGCGATATCTGTCCAGTGGTGCGGGCCCCTGTTGTGCTGCGTGCAGCGTGGCATGCACCGCTGCCGTCCGCTGTAGGCAACGTCGCCATCATCGATGTGGGTGCCAACGTGGGGCAGCAGTTGGAGTATTGGGTGCATCAGGTCGGTCGACCTCCCTTCAGCAGTGCACCGCCGATGGCGCTGGGGGGGGGATTGGGGTCGCGGGGGGGTTTGGGGCCCCAGCGAACGCGTTGGTGGGCGGGAGACGGTGTTGCGCCCGCGGGTGTGGGTGCGGCGCTCTTCTGCACCCTCAGGCACGTCGGACCACGGACCGCGCCTGCAGCCCAGGGCTCTCACCGCAGGTGGGGGAGGGGAAGGCCAGGGATGCATTGGAAGGGGGGGAGGTACCCCCACCCCCTTTTCAAGGGCCCCCAGCCTATGCCCAGCCACTGTCCCCCTGACGGCAAGTGCCAGGCTCAATGGCATTTGTAACCGACAGTAACCGCCCCCAACCGCTTTGGCAACCTCCTCCAACCGCCTGTTTAACCGCTTCTGGGGCCGTCTCTGAGGTCTCTTCCCTTCTAATGCATCCCTGGGGGAGGGGTGAGTTCCCCATCAAACTCTGGGGATTTTGACTGCATATATGTCGGGGGAAATGAGGGGAAACAAAAAGGAGAAATTCCGACGGGCGGATCGATGAGCCTCCCCAAGAGCCCCAACGCGCTGTGAGGGAGGGGGGGGGGGGTGATTTGAGAGGCCCACCCACCCGCAGAGTCTTGGAAGACCCAGGGATCCAGAAATCCCCTCCCCCCCACGGGAGGGGGCAGGGGGCTGTTGGATCGCCCCCACCCACACCGACCGACGTACCCTCCTTCCCCAAGGGCGAAATTTGTCTTGCAGAGCCTTTGGCGCCGACCTACTCGTCCCCAAAGTTTCCCACGGGAAGAGGAAGGGGGGGGGGGGGGCTGATTGGACAGCCACCGACACAGAATTTCCGAAATACCCCCCTCCCTCCGAGGGTTAGGCCAAGCCCTCGGCCAGGGGTCAGATGCGCAGCATTTCCTTTCACTCAAGGCAGCGAACAGCACATCTCATTCCTCATGGCAGCACGCTGCGGTCGGCCACACTGCGCGGGCGAAGAAACTGCTGCCCCCCGGGCGCAGGTTTGGGGGTGTTGGGGCTCTGGGTGGTCCGGATCCAACGCCCCCCGCACGGGGGCTATGCCAAGTCCAGGCTTCGTTTATAAGAATTAGGTTGCAATGGGGGGGGCGGTCTGGGTGGGTGGGTCGGCTGGGTGGGTCTCAAGCTCTGGGCCCCCCTCCTCTTATAATTCCGAGGGTTCCTGGGTTGGGCTCCAGCCACCCCTTCTTTCTTTGGTCACAGGAGCCTTGTCTGGCTGGTTGCTGGTGCCCCTTTCCGCTTTGTCGTTGTGCAGGCACCATGCCAAAAGGGTAAAAAAAATGTGTTTTCACCCCATGTGTTTATACTCCATATCCTCGGATTTTTCAAGAAAATTCAATAATGGACAAAAATGGGCATTTTTCCAGTCATCCCAAAATAATTATCTCATCCCTGACCGCATGCTTGTCAAAGATGTCCAGTATCGTAGTTGGTGGAACATTGCATGAGCAACTGCAGGCTCCTGGAGCTGTTTTCCCTTTTTTTCCCATGGCTCGTCATCAAACTAATTTGCAAAGGCAGGGTTATGTAGCCAATTTGATTTACAAAAAATGCTCCCCACAGAATTATAAGAGGGGGGGGGTGGTCTGGGTGGGTCAAAAGTGGGGTGGGTAGGTCCAAAGTTGGGTGGGTGGTCTTGTCCTGTATACCACCCCCCTTCTTATAAACGAAGCCTGGCCAAGTCCGTTCGGCCTCGAGATCGGACAGTCAGGCCGTGCGGCCCCGGTGTGGGGCAGGACGGGACGCTGCGACCCGAAGACCGGCTGCTGCATGAGGCCCTGTCCTAATCCCTCCCCCCCCCCCCCCCCCATACACACACAGCCAGCGCACCCCGGGGGCCGGGGGCACGCCAGCACTCAAGCGACTCATGGGACCCCCCCCCCCCCCGGGGGGCCTGCACGCACGCCACGGGCTACCCCACCCGCCAGCCCCCGACGGCGGGGTGAGAGGGATGAAGCGACAGAGGGAGCCCCCCCCCCCCCCCCTCCCCCCAGGTACGGCCCGGCAAGTAGCAGCGCTTGACGCGCCCAGCGGAACGGCACGGCCGCGCGGGCACTGAAGTGTCATAAACACACACCCCAGAGAGGCTCTGGCGTAGGCGAGGGCTGCATGCGGGGGAGAGGAGCCCTCTTTCCGCACCTGTCGGTGGGGCTCATGTGCGGGCGCCCCTACCTCTTTTTCAGAGCAAGCGGCCCGTAGACCCATGCAGGTCTTCCTCTTTAATACGGCATCCCCCCCCCCCCCCCATACACACACACAACCACCTCGTCCTCCCCCCTCCAGATCCCCCGGTTTGCCTCTGCCAACGCTGGTGTGGGCCAACCCGCGCCGGAATCGCGCTCTCCACTTCGGGAGGGGGGCTGTTGAAGTCGCAATTTCGGATCCACCGAGCAAAGGATGTATGGGAACGGCTCACAACCATCAGAGGACCCCCAGTAGTGCCTTTGGGGAAGGCGCCTACGTTGCCGTCAAGACTGGTGGCGGACACACCTCCATCCCATCACATCCCCAGCCCCTGGGGGCCAACAGAACATTCCTCAGGGGAACAACTTTTCAACAACATGAGTTTCACTGCCCAATGTGCACCCCAGCCCTTTACACCCCCAACACCGACGCCCATCGGGGGCAGCGGGGCCGGCAACAGCATTACAGCTCGTTGGGTGCTTTGGGAGATTTGTTTATGCGTCTGCCAGGCCCTGTCCCCCGTGCCAAACCCTTGTTCCCTGGCTCCGCATTGCTTCCCACGCCTTCTGCAGCTCGGCGTATGTCAGCAGTGCACAACCGGGGGCATCTTCCTGTTTGAGCCCAACCCCGCGGTCTCCGTGACATTGCGCGAGCGGGTGCGTGCCATCGTGGCCTCGGTGCCCTCTGCCGCCGGGCGCGTGCACGTCGTGGAGGCTGCGGTGTCCAACGCTGTGGGGCAGGCGGTGTTCAAGCCCAACAACGCGGACCGGCCAAAGAGCGAGTACTTCGACGCGGCCACGAACCAAATCGGATCGCTCGAGCCCAAACTCGCGGCTGCACAGCGTATGTGACGCCCCAGAACGCGCCCGCACCCTCAGGCAAAAGGAGAGCCTTGTTCTTCCGAACCCTCCACAATCACCAATTATCCTCCGCAGCCAGCAATCCCTTTACAGCTTCCCCAGCTCTGCAGACTCCTCACCGTCCAGCCATTCAAACCGCTGTAGAACCCTGCGCAACTCTCAACGACCCTAAATGACCTCCGCGCCCGCACTGCGAAGAATGCCCAAGCCCCCCCGCAAACTGCCATCCAAACATGCACCCAGACGATTGTCCGGCAAGTTGAGCCCTTTTTTTCTGTTCCCTGGTGGTCTGTGTTCGTGCGCCTGGGCGGTAGCATCCGATGAAGATCAAACGAGTTGGTCGGGTCCGTTAGACCGCCAGTCAGCATGAGCCTCCAAGGCCTTCGTGGAATGATGCCTGGTGTAGGGCTGCTGTCATTGCAGAGGTCTTTGAGGGTGACGGGTGGGGGCTGGGGGGTGCTGTTGGTGCTCCAGGGCCCTCTGTAGGTCCGAGGGCTTGATCTCATTCAGTCCGCGGTGGAACTTCAGTCACAGAACCATACAGACCTGAGACCTGGTCCTGAAACTCAACACAAAAACCTTGCGGGAGGTCCATATACATTCTGAGAGGGTTCTCTCGGGTCAAACTGCCGGTATATCCACAAGAAGGGACACACCCTCCCATTTTCAGGAGCAATGCAGTGCAGTCCAATGTAGCCTGCCCCATCACTGCCCGTCTCCACATCCAGAGTGAAAGGCACCTCTGGCTTCGTGGTGCTTTGCAGTCTCTGGCGCGTGCATTTATGGGGAGTCAGACCCAAGCCTTCTCGACCAAAGAGGGCTATATCCTGGTGGCTACGGGTGGAGGGTGGCATGCAGGTGCCCACAAGCAGAGGGCCTTGTGAGTTGCATGACTTGGGAGACGCACAGTCGCTCCTGCAGCGTCCATGAAAAGAAATCCAGGCCAATGGTGGCCATGCGCGTGTTTGTGCATGTCCCTTTCCACTGTTTCTACGGGTGCTCCCGAGCGAATTGCCTGTTCCCATTTTGCTGTCAGTGACCGGTTTTTAGTAATGGTGCCATCGCCTCCCACCACATGGGATCCAGCTATCCTACCCGATTGGGGAAGTGGGGAGATGACGGCCCATTTTCACCCCGGAAAGCCGAATCCCCATCCTAAACCCACAGCATGATCACAGCCGAAAGTCTGGTGCTGTAGACTCGGGTCCACGTTGGTCTGGTTGGTCAAAAACAACGAAAAAATTTCCAGTAACCAATTTTTTCAAATAAATTTTTTTTTAATGTTCTTTTTTTCTATTCAAAATTTCTATCCATCTTGTGCTTTGCATGTAGAAACTGTGTCATGATGATGGGGATACCATCGATATGGCTGTGGTTGCAGTGGGTGCAAGAATTGTTTGCGGAGTGCACTGCTCCACAAGGGGGTTCTTTGAGCGTAGTGCGCGTGCAGCACGCGTGCAATGCAACTACATGGCTGCCAGGACACACTAAGCAACCACAGCTTGCACAGCTCATGCAACAAATCAATGCTGTGTCCTGCCACTACCACTGAAAAATGGTGACAAGGGCGGCCTTGTATGTTACTGCGCTCCAAGGGATGGTGTGAAAGGGCGTGCTTGGCAGCCGGATTTTCTGTCTTTCTTCCTTCCGAGGGTTGTTGAATTTGTCTCCCTGCTACTTACGGGTGGCATGCTTTTTGACCGGTGTTCCACAAGAGGGCTTGCCTCAGCTGCAATCCTGGGGCCATTATCAAACGTGATCAATGACGTGAATACGGATGCCAGGGTGGCACCAGTGTCCGGACCCATGCCATCAAGGTGTTCAAGCCTGGTCACCCTGGTTGGTCTGGGGTAGCGTTGGAAGGGGGTCTCTTTGGGGGAGCGGGTCCCAAAGTTAGCGCGCACTGCAAGGCTTCCCCCGGGAATGTGGACGTAACCCCAACATTTTGCTGAAACTTCCTGAATTTGCACTGGAAAGTGTGCATTGTGCACTTGCCGTGCAGGAACTCTCCCTTCATCCATTTTCTACGATGCATCCTGTGTTTGGTCCCAGTATGTTGGCCTCTGTACACGACACGTACTCACGGATGGCCTCAATGAATTTGTTTTTGCGGTACCATTTCACGGTGTTTCGGAGGCAGCCTCAACTTACAGCCACCTGCTCTTGCCCAGTAGGTCCCGGCTGAACTGCATGAGCCTCAGTGTGCGCTACCTCAGTCAAAATCCAGCACTCTGCAGGCTGGCCAAACTGGCGCTGAGGCTTTGGTCTTTGCGGCCGAAATTGATAGTGCCGTGGCTCTGGCGCTAGAACATGCCCAATGTCCCACGCCATTTTGGACCCACGCGCAAGCGTTGAATGTAAAACCCTATTCCCAAAACAATAAACAAAATCGAAAGAAGCGTGTGCACTCCGTCGGAGGTACGAGCCACCAAAACGTCTCATGTGTACGACGTTTAGTGCGCTGCGCATTGCAGGGCTACCGATGCCTTTCGTTTTATAAGGGAGCAGTGGTGATGTGGAAGTGAACATGACCAGCTTGGACCGGTATTTCGGGGACATGGCGAGGCTTACAGTGCCTGTGTTAAAGGTGTGGATGACTGCCATGTTGCGGCGGGCTGCATGGGGACACTGGGTATGGGCAATGAGGAAGGGCACAGGAGCCCTCGCTCTCTTTTGATGTGCTGGTCAAGGGTTGCACAATGAATGCAGCCAAACGCCATCCGATCGCTGCACAGGCCCGGGGGGCAGGTGAACCTCCCCCCCTCCTTCTTTGAAGTTCGTTGCCCAGTGGCGACCAAGACACCCCACAAGAGGTCCACCGGGTTGGGTCGCAGTGGAACGACAGCCTCCCCACCCCCCGGCGGCAGAAACTGAGAGAACCGTCCATCACCGGTCGTTGGTCCATGTGGCTGTTCCAGCGGAACCGCTGTCGGATCTACCGTGGTTGGGCTCCAAATTGCCATTTTTCATCCACCGGCTTCAGCTAAATCTGCGAATTGTGACACCGTGTCCCGGCCCAACCGTGTTCGTGACAGAATGCTCTTGCATCTCTTCCCGTCGGTCATAAGTTGTGTTGCGTCGGGGCATCCGTCACACGGGGGGGGGGGGGGCTTACGTGTCGGGCCGGACCCCCCCCCCCCCCCTCAGGACCCCCCAACCCACACCGACGGTGAACAATGAGGAACAACCGACTTGGGCGCTAGCGGCCCCCGGAACAATTGTTTTGGCGTCTTTGGACCGGGGCACAGAATCCCCCCCCCCCCATTTGTGGTGAATAGTAACAGGGGGTTGTACCCCCCAGATTTGTGCGTATTCAAAATGCTCAGAATGAAGCGGCAGATTCAACAATGCTCGCGGGATCCAAAGCATACTTGACGCAAACAAGTTGGGGTATTCAAAGTGACCCAAATACCGGACGGCGGGTGTTGTTGAATGATGTTTTTTTGAATATCTCCGAACTGATTGAGCCCTGATTCGCCCGCAACCATTCGTTTGAAAGCCCAAGAGCCGAGCTTTGCATTGGGGGGTATATGACACATTTTCACCCTGGCAGCCTGGCGATGTGACGCATACAAGTTTGGGGCACTCAAAATGACCCAATTAGCCACCCCCCGTCCCCCTCTTGACCCCTTGCCCGCGCCGCAGGGATTGGGGCCGGAACTGAACCGAACCCCCCCGCCCCCCGAGGGTCAATGTGCCGACGCATATGCCTGACCAGCGAACACGTGCCCATGTGTGTCTGCGTCGCACCCGTCCGCTGTGCCTGCCGCAGACTGTCCGTGTGTGCGTGCAGGTGGATGCGGAGGGCACCGACCCGTTGGTGCTGTTCGGGGGGATTCGCACGCTGCGGCACACGGAGGTCATCATTTTCGAGTCCCATCGTCTGTGGGCCAATCACACGACCGTTGGCCTCCAGAATCTGGTGCGGTGGCTGTGGCAGTTGGGGTACTTCACCTTCTTGATTGGCAAGCCCTGTCTGATTAAGTTGTGGGGGAGGTATGCAGCCTCACGCAGGGATGCATTGGAAAGGGGGCAGGTACTCCCCCCCCCTCCAGGGCGCCCAGCCTATGCCCAGCCACTGTCTCCCTGACGCCAAGCGCCAGCTTCAATGGCATTTGTAACCGACGGTAACCGCCCCCAACCGCTTTGGAACCTCCTCCAACCGCCTGTTTAACCGCTTCTGGGGCCGCTTCTGAGGCCCCTTCCCGTCTAATGCATCCCTAGCCCAAACGTGACCGCAGAGTCATGCAGTCCTCATGGCCCTGTGGGGTTGCCACCCCCCGGACTCCCACCCCACCCCACAACCCCCCGTGCAAGCTTTTGGGTGTCTGGCCGGTCCGGCCGATTCTTTGAGGGCCAACGCCAACTTCTCTTGGGCGCCCTGGAGCTGGAGTACTGTCAACGTGTGAAATTTACAACGGGGAAATTCTTGTTGGGCCATTTGTGGTACACATACTTTTGGGTCCCAGACCAGGCTTCGTTTATAAGAATTAAGTTGCAATGGGGGGGGGGTGTCTGGGTGGGTGGGTCTTCAGCCGGGTGGGTGGGTCTAAAGCTCTGGACCCCCCCCCTCTTATAATTCTGAGGGTTTCCTGGGTTGGGCTCCTGCCAAACCTTCTTTCTTTGGTCACAGGAGCCTTGTCTCGCTGGTTGCTGGTGCCCCTTTCTGTTGTGTCGTTGTGCAGGTGGTAGGTGTGCAGGTGCCAATTTTTCACATGGCGGAATTTTTTTTGATAACATGTTAAACCTGTGGACCCTTTGTTGCACAACGCTGTCAGAGCTGGTTGGTAGCCCAGTTGTCAAGGAATTTAACTGCAATTCCAAAGATCTCTGGTTCAAACCCTGGTGTTGTGAAGTATTTGGTGTGTCACCCTTTGGGGATGCCTAAACCGGGAGAGCGCCTTGGCTTCAATTTGGTTCACAAAAAATGCTCCCCACAGAATTATAAGAGGGGGGGGGGGTCTGGGTGGGTCAAAAGTTGGGTGGGTGGGTCCAAAGTTGGGTGGGTGGGTCTTGTCCAAAATACCCCCCCCCCTCTTATAAACGAAGCCTGTCCCAGACCCTCCCCCCCTTCTAATATTTCCCTGCGCAGCACCCTCCAAGCACAGCAGCAGGGCCAAACACTTGGCCCTGTCTTGTGTGCTTTTTCTCAGCATGTCACTTGCCGACGATCCCGCCGGGTTTGTGCCGCTGTCTCGATGTGCCGGTACCGCTTGTGCTGGTGACCGGACCCGCATTGGTGCACACCGCAACCGCCACGCGTACCCCTCTTCTTGTCTCAACAGCCATCAGAAGGTGCTGGGCATGCCCCGCATGTACAACCGCCTGCAGCAGTGGAGCAATTGCATCGCGCTCCGTCGGTCGTCCCCGTTGTACCCCGTGCTGATGCTATGGACGTGCTGCAACGTCTGCCAACGTTACCCGTGCATCGGGGTGGAGAGCCGGTTCATGACCCGCGGGCAGGGCCCGCACTGACAGCGCGGGGCCTCTGCGACGCTGCGAACCCGCCGCCATCGCATCGCCATCGCAGGCAAGTGGGTTGGTCCAGTGGTCAGTGTGCTTGCTCCGTGACCTGGGTGTCTGAGTTCGGTTCCTGTGGAGCAAGCACTGTGACAACCGCCGGGAAGTCTCATGGGTTTGGACCCCCTGCTGAGGGAATTGGGCAATAGCAACTGACTAACTGTGACACTGAGCCTGTGCACGCCCAGGCCCTACCACTACCACTACCCAATGCTGCTGTGGCAGCAGTTGCGAGGGGTTTTTTGCAGCCGGATCATGTCTTTGGTCACGAAAGCGTTTGGGGGTTGGTGATAGATGTGCATTGGATCACCCGGGAAGTCACGGTGCAATCAATGTTGGTTTGACCCCCGCAACTAACCCTAACCTAGTAACTGAAGGTTGGGGGCTGGCTGCAGAGGACGGGCAGAACACTTCCATGCGTCTGAGGTGACCATGCACCGGGACTCAAACGGGGCTCGGCAAAATGAACACCCTGCTTTAGAAAGGTAGAGGCGTTTGAGGTTTGGCAAGTTTTTTTGTCACCGACAGACCTCCAACCTGATGAGAAGGGGAGGCTCCCGAATGCCACAAACGTCAATCCCTGTTCCCAGCCCATCTCGTACCCATTCCCCCGTCATTCCCCCCTCAAAGCCCCCAAACTTTCGCCCCTAATTTCCTCTCCGGAAGGGGCTCTGCCTTTGCAATGGCTTGGGATTGGTGGAGATCTGTGCAGAACGGAAGCAGCCGTATGTTGCTCTGCTTTGATGGCAGAGCTGCAACATCGTGTGTGGGAACTCTATGATGCACTATGCGCAGTGCACATCGAAGATGACAAAAGCACCCATATTCCCCATACGGAAAAATGGGGCCACATCCCCATAAAGAGGGTCGAAAACATATGCTTTGCAGGTGCTTTTTCTTTCTGAGTGTGGTTGCTTACAATCTCCCAAAAACAAAAAAGTCGATTCTGAAACATGCAATTCCGTTGCCTTTGGCAAGGCACAGAGGTTTCTTTGAAAGATGCACGTAAAAGCAGGCTAAAGGACTCCTTCAGGGGTCGTTTAAAGGCGTGTAGGCACCAAGAGCAACAGGAGGGCCTGTGTGGTCCCTGGTGCTTCCCCACGGACTGTCCTGACAATGGCCCAGCGATCAGCAGTGCATGCCCATGTGAGATATGCCCCATCCGGCATGGGGGCAGAGGTTGGAATCTTGCCATGGCGCCTGCCCCCAGTGCGGCCTCCGCCATCCATTGGCCCAATCTCTGTAGCGCGCAGCGGTGCCAACCTCGGCCTATCCCTCCCCCCCAAAGGGGGCGGGAGGGAACCCTCAGGTCGGCTGCCGACGAAGATGCCCTGGCCGAACCCGTTCCCTCGACACAGTCTCCGCGCCCTTCGGGGTGCACCAACGGCCTTTGGGGGGGGGCCTGGGCGGGGGGCGTGGGGTTATAGAGCTTTGGGCCACAACGGCCAACATACTTCCGTGTGCTCTGTCAACGACTTTGCCCCTTGTGCACTCTTGGGGTTCCTTCCCTTTGTCCCGTGCTGCAGAGGGATGTAGCGAGCCGCTCTCGACATGTGGTGCATGGCAGAAGGGGATTGAACAGGGATGCATTGGAAAAGGGGGGAGGTACCCCCCTCCAGGGTGCCCAGCCTATGGTCAGCCGCTGTATCCCTGGCGGCAAGTGCCAGCTTCAACGGCACTTGTAACCGACAGTAACCGCCCCCAACCGTTTTGGCGACCTCCTCCAACCGCTTTTCTCACCGCTTCTGGGGCCGCCTCTGAGGCCCTGCCTTCTCGGGGGTCCCCAACTTGGGGTCAAACAATGGGCGACAAGGGGGACAACTGGGGGAAAATAGCGGAAATTTTTGCCCGGTGCGCCGGGCACGTTGACGCACTCTCAATGAGACAAGAGCGCAGGCTCAGAGCTGCTGTCCCGGTGGGCTGTGCAGTGAGTCGTATCTACTGTCCGGGAAGAGGACAGGGCACCCTGGCCTCCCCGACCCCAACCCCGAGCCTGTCGCTGACCCTTGACCTACTCCGTGAACGCTCAGCGGACACTTGGTGGAACTTCGGTCACGAGTTGAAAACCAAAAAGAAGGACAGACCCACCGTCCGCGGCGTGTGCCTCCACTGCAGCAGCGATCCATCGTCTCCTTGAGAAGACACGATCGGACGTTGCCCTGTCCATTCGCCTGACTGTTTTCACTCCTCCGCGCCCAGCGCAGTCCTCGCCCGAGCCTCTGGCAGGCCTCCGGGATGGGCCGCGGCCGTCGGCGGCTTGGCACTGCTCTGTTCACGCCTGGAACCCTGCGCCCCGACTTTTGCCCTGACTGGTCCCTGGATTGTTGTGCCCTGTGTTGTCTGTCGTCTATCTATCCGCACGGCCGCGTGTGGGCTGGGGAGTCCATGCAAGGATGCATTAGAACTGCTGATGACCATCGGAGGACCCCCCCCCCCCCCGACCAAAGTGACCATCGTGGGAATAGCCGAAATTTACCATCGGGAAAATCTTGTCGGGCCATTACTGGTACACAAACTTTTGGGTCCCAGACGCCCCCCCCTCCATCTCTTCTAATACATCCCTGTGTCCACGCAGGGAGGGGCGGGGCAGTTCAACTATGCATGAAGGGGCGTAATCCAGGTCCCGCGTGCCTATCTGTGCTGCATGGGACCGACCAGTGCCGACCTAGATCATGATGAACAACGCGTCAGTCATCTGTGCTCTTTGCTGATTGCAGCGAAAGGCGCCTCTGATGTGGCAATGGGTCCCTTCTTTCTTCTGTGTGATTCAGGGGGCGCCTTAAGCGCAGTGCGCGTGCAGTGCGAGCGCAGTGCAACTATTTGGGCGTCTGGCCGTAGTAGAAACCCATACTTTGTGGTACTTTGGGCATCATTGTTGTTTGGTAGAAGTGATGCATTGGGGATCTGGCATTTTTGGATGTTCACCCTGTTTCACCCATTTCTACTTTTTTGCACACATTTTTTGCCCATTTCCACCACATCTACTCTTTTTCTGGGTTGATTGATATGGTGATACATTTTGAGGGTGCTTGCTACAGGACATCATACTTCCCTCCTCATTTCTCAGGCCCATTTTCTCCAGGGATCTCAGTATTGGGGATAGGGTGTTCTACACCCGCTCCAATGGCCTGCGACCTCCTGCCACGGTGGTTGGGACGGCTGAAGACGGACTCCTCCACTTGGAATGCTACCAAGATGGGTTGAGAATGGTGAATCGGCAATGCAAGATGGAGTCCATCTCCTTTGCCATCCCAAGTTCAGACCCGCCACCTGATTGCCCTCCATCTCCGCTGCCCAACACACAGTCAAGTTCCCCCCCAAAGGCCCTTGGTCCTTCACCACTGCCACAAGAACCGGGAAGATCCCCCTCAAGGTCCCCTCCAGTCCAGTTTGGGTCGCCTAGTTCTAAGGGTGTTTCCAAGGGGCGTGTCTAGGGGCTCTTCGGGGGGAACATAGTCTAAAAGTAGCGCGCAGTGCGCGCGCAGTGCAAGGATTCCCCCTCACATCCCTTTGTGCCTCGCCGGCGCAGGATCGTGCGCACGCGCCTGTTGTCCCGTAGCTGGGGGGTGACAGCCGGGGCACTTCCCCGTTGAAGCGGGGTTGGTGGGTTGATGGCCAGAATGGGCCGTTGCGGGCCGGTGCACCCTCCACTGGCTCTGCGAGTTTTGACCACGCCTTGGGGGACGCTTGTATTGTCACTATTGTCACATGGTGTGATTTGTGTCAGGACTTCAGTTTTGCCACGGAACCAAAGAGGATTGGATGGAGAGCATTGTTATTTTCATACAAAATGACCGTTTTGGTGTGATCCCAATTGTGCTTTGGGACTTTTCCGTGTCAAGGAAGACCACGGTGCCATCTGGTCGAAGTTAATCTTTTCCCACAGACTCAAGGCGTGCGTTTTGAACATATTTCATATTTTGCATCTGAAACGACTTTTGTGGTCTTATCCAGATCATGTTTTAGGGTTATTGAGTCTCAAGCAGATGTAATTTGACCCCGAATCGGGTGATGCTTGGGGGACCACCTTGAGGAACCCTGGCCTCTTCGGGAGCCCCCCCGGACGTGTTCCTTGGGTGCTTAGCGAACTGAGTAGGAGCAAGGGATGCTCTTGTCAGGCGACGGCAATCAGCAGGAAAGTGTTATTAGCAGGTGTTAGCGCCAAGTATGCTTTGGATTGTCCTCCCACCCCGAAATGGAGAAAGTGAAGTCCTCCCCCCACATAAGCCAAGCGCTGCCTTAAGATGGTAGAATAAACATGTCAAACTGGCTCTCCATCGGTGTATTGTCTCAGAACATGTGTAGTCTGTGAATTTCGGCAGACATCGCATCAAACATTTCGTGAATAGTGGACAGAAAACTGCATTCCACCATTTTCAATGGTGTGCTTCTGTCCACAGGACTGGAGGAAGGGTGCAAGAATTGTGCTGTTTCTGTGGAATGTTTTTGGTGTGGAATTGATTTTGCACTCGTGATACACAACATTTGCAGAAATTGCCCACGAATGGTTTTCGACGGTGTGCTGGTCTTGGGGGAAGGGTGCAAGAATTGTGTCTTTTGCGGTAGAATATTTGTGGTATTCAATTTACAGTTGCAATTTGCATTCTTGAGGGGATGTGCCGTGGGCTGTGCACGCGCTGTGCGAAAAGTAGGCTATTTTCGGCCCGTTTTCCCGGATGGCCAAGGTGACAGCGGTGACTACCGTGTTCCCATACACAGAATTACTGAGATTCTTACTCAGTCCAAGGATTCAGATAATGAGTTAAAACAAAGTATCCTTCACACTGCAAATGGCAGATTGCTGTCTGAACCTGCTGTTTTTGCCCTGTGGACATATGCTTCTCCAGTGGACATATGCTTCTCCAGGGTGGTCGCTGGAAAGCTAATTTACCATTGGGTGCTGTGTGCGCGCTGTGCAGAAACGCCCCCTTAAAGAAATTTCACACCACCAATCTGTGGAGCAGTGACGACTTGCATTTGGGGTCCCCGTTTGAGGTGGGATTGCATTTCCGTCACCCTCACCCTCGCTCTTGGCACCTCTGCACAGCACTGCCTGGTCTCTTGCTTTCACAGCCACATTTCCTGGCAGGACAGGACACCATCACCCGAGATGTCAGTCCGAGCAGTGTGCTTCAAGTTATCTGTGTCTGCCAGATTCGTTGTCTCATGTCTGCAGCCGCATCGCCGCAGAGCGCAGTGCCCCTCCGTCCATGAAGCGCCCTCCCGCTTGCGGTGCTGCTGATTGTTGCTGCCATCGCGTTGCAGTGTAGCCCCGCTTGTGGCACTGCGGCCCCAAATGCAATCAACGGACGAGTGCCCGCCTGCAACAGCTCCACCACGTGCCCATGCAACGGCTGCTGCAGGGGACCGCGCGGGCACATTCACACCTGCCGCCCTCCCCCATCCCGATCCTCTTCCTAACGCCACCACCCGCCATGGCCCTGCCAGCGGCAGGCTCCCCGGTACCACGACTGGCTCCAAGACCAGTCAAGACCCCGAGTGCCCAGCGGCGGAGTCCAACGTGGAGGTGAAGCTGCAGTCCGTCCAGCCCCATCGCAATACTCCAAAGTGCTTTGACTACCGGCGCGATCTCTTGCCCCTGGACAAAGCCATTGCGCTCACCGAAGCCTACACCCCTTCGCAGGCGCACGCCCTAGTGACGGAGGTCATTTTAGCTTCCTCGGCAGTGGGGATGGGGTTGGTTGGCCCGGCGGCTCGCACCGAGCCCCCCTCCTTGGGGACGGTGGAATCGCGGGCTTGCGGGGGTTGGGGGAGGGGGGGGGGGGGGGCAAGCAGCGGGGACAGACAGTAACATGTTGTACCTCGTGCCATGGGCCAGGCCCGCCACTGAAAAAAGGTCCGACCAAGTGCAAAAAGTGCCGAGTCTGATTGCAGTTGTCTGGGATCCAGGCGCCAGGCTGAGTTCACGAATGTGAATTGGAAGTGCGAATTGGAAGTGAATTGGTGGAATCTGCTTGGCCTGGCCAGTTCTCTTTTTTTCGAATTCGCCTGAACATCTTGCTTCGGACTGTAGCGTTGCTGCCTGCTCCGATGACTGATCAAATCGAATGTTCATGTGCAATGGTTGCATTGGGGGATGCACGCATGAGTGCAATGTAGACCGTGATCCTGGGGTCTGCACACGTCTCCAAGAATCGGCAGTAAGCATTCAGAAATTTGCAGGCAAAGGCAGGAAGCATCTAGGGAGAATCTAGAAGCCTCAAGCTATTCCCAGCATGCATCTGGAAGCCTTCAAGAAAAAACAGCAGACATCGAGAAGCTACCAAGAACTACTAGTTAGCGTCCAAAAGCCTCCAAACTTTAACAATAAGCTTCTAAGCCCCACAGGCATGAACAAGAAGCATTCAGGAGCCTCCGGCGATTAACAACAAGCATCTAGAAGCCACCAAGAACTTTCAGTAAGGATCTAGAAGCCTCCACGACTTAACAGTAAACATGGAGGAGCCACTAAGAATTGGAAGGTAGCATCCAAAAGCCGTAAGGTGGGGGGCGGTGGGCGATTCTTTCTGAGTGCCCATTTTTCGACCTGTTCGTGACAGGCGCCTGGGCTCGTTTCTTCGGCCCTTTACAAGCTTTCGTTCCTCTCTCGTGGCCTGCATGCGCCGCCTGTTGTGCTGACGGTGTCACCAACAACGCCACATACGTGACAGTTCGCACGTCACCATATGGGGGGGTTGGGTTGGGACAGGGCGGGGGATTGCAGGCCAGAACATCCTTCCCTTTGCGGCACTGGTCCCAAATCGTGGCCATCCGGTCCCAAGGCCGAGCGGACTGGCACAGCTGGACCGCACCGCAGCGTTGGTGGGCGGGAGACGCCATCATGGTGCCTGTGTGTGTGTGTGAATGTGGGCGCCTTGGAGAGGTTGTGTGTGCCCGGGGCTCCGGAGCCCGGTGGGGAGGCTAGGGAGCTTGACGCTGAGCCCACCAGGGGAGTCTTGGACCAGGGCATCGCAGCCTCCAGGTCACGGGGACATGCTGCCTGGCCCCCCCATATCGCGGGGGGGGGGGGGTTGGGCTGAAAGCTCCTGCAACACTCTGTTATCCTTCGAGACTGGGCTTGTGACCCAAAGAGCCAAAGCCTGGGCTGGGCCTGGAGCCCCCATATGACCTGCACAGGGGCGCGTGACCGTTGACGGGGAGTGTGAGCGAAGGCCCGGTGCCCTCGTCTCGAGAGCGCAGCAGTTGGCGGTGGATGACCGTGTTTTGGCCTGTCGCCCGGAGATCGTCCATTACGTCCTCTACAAACCCAGGTCCACAAGCCCTCCTTGTGTCTGTGCCTGCATCTCTCTCTCCCTCTCTCTCTCTCTCACTCTCTCTCTGTGTGTGTGTGTGTGTGGGCACGAGCCCGGTGATTCAACCGCTGGGGTAGCACACACCACAGCCGCATACACGAGCGTGCACGCATACCAACACAGGCACGATATAGGACACTCCAGCAAAACGAAGTGTGTGTGTGTGTGTGTGTGTGTGTGTGTGTGTGTGCCTGGGTGGTTACACCCATGGCCAGCGAAGGTGAGGGCCGTGTGACCTGCTGAGCGTGCATGCGTATTCTGCTGTTTTGCGACCGGACCCTTGGTGCAGCGACTTACCCCTCCGTGATGATGGCGATGTCAGTGAGACGTCACACCAAGGTGCTCGCCATTGGAGAGGGATGACTCGGGCAAACCCGAGTGGGAGTGAGTCCCGAGCACCGGTCATCTGCAATGCTGTTGTCTGTTCCTGCTACTCTCTTGTGTATGTGTGAACGTGTGTCTGTGATTCCGACTTACAGCACCACTGCTGTCAGTCGCCTGCTCGTCTGAGGGCCAGCATTTTTTGCTCCTCTGATGAGGATGCTGGAGACTTGTACCCACAGTGCCTCCCGGTGCATTTGTATCCACATTGGTTATCTGTTGGTTCTTGTTCCCTTCACTATCACTAAGTGTGTGTGTGTGTGTGTGTGTGTGTGTGTGTGTGGTCGTTGTCTTGTTTCGCGGTTCCCAACGTGTGTGCTGCTGCATGAGGTGCACCCATGTTTTTACTCTGCGACTGGTCAATGATAATGCGGGGCATACACATGAAGCATGATGTGCAGAACCCTTTTGCACTTTCATCGTCACTGTCCGTCAGAAAGGCGTCTAGCCTTCATGACTTCACCGTGATGTTGGCCTGACGAGTTGTTTTGACGATCAGTGCTCTGCTCTCGCTGTGCACTTGATCTCCTCACGCCGTGTGTGTGTGTGTGTGTGTGTGTGTGTGTGTGTGTGTGTGTGTGTGTGTGTGTGTGTGTGTGTGTGTGTGTGTGTGTGTGTGTGTGTGTGTGTGTGTGTGTGTGTGTGTGTGTGTGTGTGTGTGTGTGTGTGTGTGTGTGTGTGTGTGTGTGTGTGTGTGTGTGTGTGTGTGTGTGTGTGTGTGTGTGTGTGTGTGTGTGTGTGTGTGTGTGTGTGTGTGTGTGTGTGTGTGTGTGTGTGTGTGTGTGTGTGTGTGTGTGTGTGTGTGTGTGTGTGTGTGTGTGTGTGTCTGTGTGTGTGTCTGTGTGTGTGTCTGTGTGTGTGTGTGTGTGTGTGTGTGTGTGTGTGTGTGTGTGTGTGTGTGTGTGTGTGTGTGTGTGTGTGTGTGTGTGTGTGTGTGTGTGTGTGTGTGTGTGTGTGTGTGTGTGTGTGTGTGTGTGTGTGTGTGTGTGTGTGTGTGTGTGTGTGTGTGTGTGTGTGTGTGTGTGTGTGTGTGTGTGTGTGTGTGTGTGTGTGTGTGTGTGTGTGTGTGTGTGTGTGTGTGTGTGTGTGTGTGTGTGTGTGTGTGTGTGTGTGTGTGTGTGTGTGTGTGTGTGTGTGTGTGTGTGTGTGTGTGTGTGTGTGTGTGTGTGTGTGTGTGTGTGTGTGTGTGTGTGATGCTCCCGCTGCATTTGATGCTCCCGCTGCATTTGTGTCCGCGCTGGCTATCTGTTGGCTCTTGTTTCCAGCACAAGTGTGTACATGCCCACAGGCCGCTCCCCTGCTGCGCTTTTCCGACAGATTTGTGGGTGAAAGCCGCCTGCACCCACCCGGTTTTTGGGTCCCTGACTTTTCTTTCTCTCGTGTGGCTGTGCATGTGAGTGTGTGTCTCAGCGACCCCCACAACCATGTGACATTTCCACACGCCGCTATACGGGGGATGGGGTGGGGGGCCTTTGTGCGGACGCGTCCCAACGCTCTGTCGTAGGTATTTCTCATCGGGGGCTCTGAGGCCCAACACAAGTTTGTGTTACAATTGGCCTCAAATTTTCAGAGGCCCTTTGACAGGTCTCATTTGTCCCGTGAGGAATGCCTCTAAACTCAGCACCACGGGGGCGGGGCGGCCTGGACCCCCCACCCCCCACCCACCCCAGACACCCCACCCCGAAAAGGGGCCCCGAGGGTTGGGTATCGTGGATCGGCCAGCTGCCCCATTCCCCCCACCCCTCCGCCGCTCTGGGGGAGTTTCGGCATTGTCCTGGTCCAAGTTCACGTGCCAACACATGGGAAGCCCCACGCAGACATGTCATTAGGTCGCCACAGCGGAACACGCAGTCAGCTCTTGTTGGGCGGCACTCTCGCTGCGCTGCCTTCCCTGCGCTCAGAAGTTGATGGGTCTGGGACCAGGTTTGGCACATGTGAGACCACCTTGTCTCATCTCCGATGCAACGCCACAGAAGAAACTTTTCTGGGCGGGATGGTGCTGCCCAATGCCCAAACTGGGTAGTGGCGCCCAGCCCACCACCGTGTACTCCGGTGGAGCTAGGAAAGTACGTGCATTCGTGAGTGTGGGGCAGGATGAAGGTCACCCCCTGACCCAGCCCCTAACTTTGATGGCTCAGCCCCAATGTATTGTGGGGGTGGGAGGGGTTTGGGGGGGCGCAGCAGCTCACCGCCCCACACCCATGCGGACAGCATCTGCTGAAGGTATCACTTCTCCCAGGATTTGGTCCCATGAGTGCCTCCATGTGTCCGCCGCTGAGGCTCTCCAGTGGAACGGGTGGAATTCGAGGACCACCATCGGTCCAATCCCCCGCCCCCCCTCCCCTTGAGCCTGACAAGCACGTTTCTCAGGGGGCAATTCGAGTTTTACAAATGAAGTGGCCTTTTTGGCACCCAAACCCCCACCCCCCCCCGCCCCCGGGCTGGTTCGGGGGGGCTGACCTTCCGGTGGGAGATGGAACACGCGGCCCGGATCAGGGCGAGTTCGGGTTCCCCCTCGGTTTCCCCCCTCCTTCACGAAGTTTGTGTCGAAAGGCTGTAGCGCGATCCGCTGCGCGCGTTCGCCAGCCCCGCGATGGCGCCGCTGTCCCTCCGCCCCCCCCCCCCCCCACCGCACCGCACCGCAGGAAGGTTCTCACGAGCTGCGCCCGCGGACCCAACGACCCGCCCACCGCGCCGCTCGTCACCGACTTCGTGCCCCCGCGGCCGCGGGCCGTGCCGGTGGGCCGGCTGGATCTGGAGTCGGAGGGGCTGCTGCTGCTGACCAACGACGGGTCGTTCGCGCGGATGGTCACGTCCCCCGAGTTTGGGGTCCGGAAGTCCTACCGGGTGCTGGTGGAGGGCCTGCGGCACCCGTGGAGGATGCAGGAGGTGTGGAGGTCTTGGGGCACGGCTCGGCACAGGGGACCTTTCGGGACCTTTCAGAGTGCGGGGGGGGCAGGGATACAACCGACGGGAAGGGACCTCAGAGGCGGCCCCAGAGGCCGTTAGACAGGCGACTGGAGAAGGTTGCCGAAGCGGTTGGGGGCGGTTACTGTCGGTTACAAATTCCATTGAAGCTGGCACTTGGCGTCAGGGAGACAGTGGCTGGGCGATGGCTGGGCGTGGAGGCGGGGGACCCCCCCCGCCCTTCCAACGCATCCCTGGAGGGGTGGGACCACTGTGTACGGTCCTGGGGCGGTCCATGGCGGTGCTCCCGTGAGCTGGCTCACCCTGCAGCGGTCACGGCCGTCTCGTTCGTTGCTGGCGTTTCCAGCCCAGGCCGTTGTTTGCTGTTTCATCGGAACACCCTTGTCCCCTCTCCCCACCCCGTCGCAGATGATACCTGATGGTGCCCTCTCTCTCCCGCAATCTGGTCACTATGCACTCTATTCTTGCAGACCTTTTTGCGAAAGGTGCCCAGGGCCGTTCGCGGCTCTTGACAAGCTTTTCTCTCCCTCTTGTGATTTGCATGTGCTGTGTGTTGTGCTGACGTCGTCTCAAACAACATGATTATAACCATCAGATTGGTAAACCCCATATTTTCCAAGTCAAACCAGATTTCAAGCACTAGGTTTGGTGGTTCCATAGTTTGCAAATTGTATACAATGCCAACCAACAGACAGATTGTCCAACTGACAAACGGAACGCGATTTCAACCATACCGGTGGCGTAGGGGGTGGGGGTGGGGGCAAACCAGGGATGCATTAGAGTAGAAAACATGCAAGGAGGACCCCCCCCCCCCCGGGTCCAACCCCCCCCTCCTCCAGACCCCCCAGCCCCCCCCTCCTCCTCTTCCAATGCTCAGGTTTATAGTCGCGTTGGGCAGCCGGTAGTAGCATCTCCCAATGGCGAAGCTTCGTGTGGTTCTATGCATTTTGTTCAGGGATGTGTCATAGACGGACAGCGTGTCAGTTGGTAACGTGCTGGACTTTCAGCAAAAGCCCATTTCAAACGGTCGTTGGTTTGATCCCAGCTTGAGCCATTTTTTTGACCTGCCTCAGCAACGTGTGTTTAGGCCCGAACACTGAGATCCAAATCTGCAGCAAGCTGTTGACAAGGAGGAGGGTCAACCCCCCCCTCCTCCGCTCCAATCCTTCCCTCGGGCAAACTCCACTGAATGAGGGAAGCACCTCAGATCTCAGGGAAAACCCAGGGACCCCGAACTGTCCCATCCCCACGGGAGGGGGTTGGGCAGGGGCTATTGGGCACCCACCCATCGGGGCTCCTGACCACTGACCTGCTGGCGTCGGAGGACCCCCCCCCCTGCCCCGGAGGAAGCCTGGGCTATTGCACATGTGCACAAGCAGCGCGAAGCGCCGGAAGAAAACGGGAGCGTCAGTGGCCTAAAAGACCATCGGTATCACTCTGTCCCGAACAGGGAAGCACAAAGACGTGTGGGACCCACTCCCCCCCCCTGCGCCTGTAGGGTAGGCCAAGCACTACGCAAAGCCCACCCTATCACATCTAACAGCATCATCACACCGCACTGATATGATGGGGAAATGGTTTTTTCGGAGGGGGTACGGCACGCGCGGGACCCCTGAAAGCTTCTTCTGAGCCTTCGTTGTCCTCTTCTGGTTGGCGTTCGTGGTCGCCACCGGAGCGCCAACATTAAAAAAAGGGAGGGTCCACGCGTTGTCCCAAATCAAACATTGGCAGCTAAAAGGGGCCTTGTTCGGCCTAATTCCACAGTGATGGTTCAACAACCTGCAGTGTAACCTCCAACAACCTCCGGTACAGCATCCAACAACCTCCAATACAACCTCCAATACAACCTCCAATACAACCTCCAACAACCTCCAGTACAACCTCCACCAACCTCCAGTACAACCTCCACCAACCTGCAGTACAACCTCCACCAACCTGCAGTACAACCTCCACCAACCTGCAGTACAACCTCCGACAACCTGCAGTACAACCTCCAGTACAACCTCCAGTACAGCATCCAACATCCTGCAGTACAACCTCCAGCATGCGCAAACCTCCAAAGCTGTCAGCGTTGCCTGAGGGGCAGCCTGACAACAAATATCTGGCCACTGTTCACATGCAATTGCCTCAGGTGACCAGTGAGCATTTGCATCGTCTGACAGACGGTGTCAACGTGCACGGGAATGACCAACGGCTTGGGGCGGAGGAGGCCCACGTGTTGGACGCTGACGGGCAAGGCCGGACGTTGCTGCAGGTTAGCCCCTACTATTCTGGTGTGGATGGCGAAGCGCGAAAGTAGCAGGGGTAAGGCGGGTTTCGTGTTGCCTGTTGCAGCAGATGGAACAGACACAGTGACGTATCTTGCAATGCGGTGTGCCAATGCAGGGGGGGGGGGGGGAATTGAGGTCGGCAATTTTTCGCAATTTTCCGCAATTTCCCGCAACTTCCCGCAATTTTTCGCAATTTATCGCAATTTTCTGCAATTTTTCTGACTTGCCCATCTTACGTGCCTGTTGGTGTCCCTTGTTGTCAATGGTGAATCAGACTAGTGTGCACAACTATGCAGAACAATGAGACCCCATTTTGTCCACGCTCGAAGATGACTGAACGGTTCCTTCCTGTTCATGCTTCAATTCCATGGTGATATTTAGGGGCGCCTCTTGTAATTGTGCTGCCCGTGGGCCTTTGGAATGACCAAAAGAAATAATCTGATCCACCTGTCCAGAATTATTGCACCTTGAGGGTGAAGGAGGGTTGCTTATGGTATCGCAATTTTCCCGCATTTTTTCGCAACCTTTCCGCAATTTTTCGCAATTGGATTTGACCCCCCCCCCCCCGACCGCAACCCCCCCCCCCCCCCCCCCCCGGGTCAATGTTCCATCCCGTGGCGTGTGATGCCGCCGCTCTGCTGTTGGGGGGCACACTGGGGCATCTATGCTTCGTGCATGCACATGTTTTTGCGTGCGCCAGGGGTAGGGGGGTAGGGGTAGGGAGGCTTGCCCTCCCCGCCCTCCCCAACACACACGCCTCTTTACACGTGGTTGCCCCGGTCAGGGCTCAACGACCATCACGCCCAAGGCTCCGTATGGACATATCTTTGTCAATGGCGACCCACTGCGAGGGCATCTACGCTTCTTGGAAATGGGTGTCATTGCGTGTGTACAGTAGTTGGCTGCATCATCTTTTTTCATCCGTTTGCGGTTCAACACGAGTTCTTGTGGACCAATTGTTGTCTGGTTCTGGTTCTCCTGCAGTTGACGCTGTCCGAGGGCAAACGGAGAGAAGTGCGGCGCATGCTGCGCCAAGTGGGGCTTCGGACATTGTGCCTGATACGGACTCGAATTGGGCCCCTGGAGCAGCCCTTGTCATGCCCACGGACCGTTCCAGAAGCCATACAATCCCTTGTCCAGGCGTTCCCCACTGCAGGTCCCGGATCGTATCCCATTTGCCCACTTGTTCATGCCGTGGGACATAGAGGGAGCGACTGCAGTGGGGCATGGACAGGGGGACTGTAGTGGGGCAGGGGGGGTTTGAGGTGTTGTGGTATTGAGGCACTCGGCAAGTGCCGACGGGACCATACAGGCTCTCCCTGAGCGCAAGCGAGCAGCGCGCGTGCAGCCCCTCTGGCCCAGACGGTGGCGAAACACACGCTGGTCTCTGGGTATCCGGTGGGGGGCTGGGGGTCCGGGTGGGGGGGGGGGGGGGGGGCTGGGGCCGGCGTGGGTGGGGGGGGGGGTCACGGGGCGCAGGGAGTGCAGTTGGGGGCGCAGGACCTTGTACACTCTTTCATCCTTCATTCTGACATTCCTTCAGGGGTGGGGGGGGGAGGACCACCTGCCAGGTCACCATCCAGGTCCTGGCCCCAGGAGTCGTCCGTCGGCATACTGGCCGGGCCCCACCTTGCCGGCCTTCGACACACGGCAGCGGGGCCTGCGAGAGTGAGGAAGCTGGAGGGGGGAAAGGCGGTACAGGCTGTCCGGCTGGGTGGTGAGGGGGGGCATGGCCGCTTGTGTAGAGGGGGGGGGATGAATGAGCAGAACAACCCCAACAAACACCAGTTTGCAGATTTGGAGACATGTGCAGAAGTGCCCGGTGCCCCTGGTGCCACCCAAATCACAGTGGGACCACTGACAGCCACAACGGGAGGCAGGGAGCGACAGCGCACAGGGCCGCCCCACACATGGCAGTGAGACGAGCCCCAACAGGACTCACAGCTGCACAGGGGGACCATGAGGTGCGAGCACTGCAGCAACCACCAAATGCGGCGCACGCCGAGCGAGCCATCAGCAAACAAGCCCCCCCCTCCCTCTACGAGGTGCCCGCGAACTCCACAAGGGCGGGGGCTGCGCCCCACACGCCGGGAGGGCAGGCAATAGGGCCGTGACCAGCCAACCACGCGCGGGACAGTCAACGTCATACGGAGACTCGATGGGATCACATGACATTCTTTTCAATGCAACAATCCTTACCTCACCAATATTATGAGGGCTGTTTGCGCAACAGGAGCGGGAGCCCACCAGGGGCAGACCGGCCGTGAGGGGGAAAGGGACATATGGTGGACGGTCAGGACAACACGTGGAGGAGCAGGGCACCTGGGCCTCACGCACATGGAAACACAGTGAGGCAGATTATGGACGGCCTGTGGACAGCAAAAACAGTCAAACGACCCCGGCAACAACCAGCACAACCTCAATATGCCAACTACCGGGCGCCGCTGACACGCAAACAGCACGCCATTCAGCACAGCCCCAGCACACCAACCACTGGGCTCTGCGAACGCAGAAACGACACCAGCAGGAGCACCGGCCGCAGCGGCCGACAGAAAGAAGCAACCCGACGCAACATGCGAAGGGAAGAACGGGTGACTGTCCATGGCCCCGTAAAGAAACAACAACCAGACGGAATGTCACACAGGGGGGGGGGGGGGGTGCAAATGGTTTTTTTGTATTTTTTTTTGCATCTCAAGGAGGTTATTATCTTTTTTTGCATCTTTTGCATTTTCCCCCATTTTTTTGCATCTGTCTAGCCTTCAGTTTCTTTTTGTTGTGGCAATCCATGTACAAATTTGTGTCACATGCACCATTTTGACGGGGGTGGCAAATGCATTTATTTGCATTTTTTTGCATCGCATTTTTTGGTGGAAGATTTTTCTGATGTGGGTGGGTCGGCCGGGGCTGGCCGGGGCCTCAAACAACCCCCTCCCCACCCCTGCCCCCCTGGGGTCACTAAGCAATGGCCTGTGTTGGGGCGCCAGGGCGCCGAGATGCGCTGGTGCCGTGGCGCGGCAGCGCGGCAGCGCCGGGGCGCGGGGCTGCGCTGGCGTCGCCGCGCAACGGCGCACCCGCTCGGAGGCCTGGGGCCCCTTGGCTGCGTGCTTTGCTGCCGCTCGCCCCTGCCTCCTGCTGCTTTCCGCCGCGTCGCTGTTGTCTCTGTGTCCAGCCGCTGCTTTGTGGTACCGTGGCTGCCACTGATCGCTGGTGGGGCATAGAGGGGGTCGTGGGTTTAGCGCTCGTGGGTCCACTTGACACCGCATCTTGACCTCGGAGGTCCGGGTCGGCCCACGTTTGATGTTTAAAGGATTGGTTGAGGCCCCGACGGTGTGCGGCAGCGAAGGCATTGATCGGCTCCTCAGGGCGCGACTGCTTCACGCAGACCCCAGTCCGAGACTGTAAAGCGGGCGATGCTGCCCCGTAGTCAGCGAACGTTGTATTTGGGTCGCAAGAGGGTGTCGCGGGCAGCGGGAAGGGGGCATTGAAAAAAGGTTTGCGCGCGGGGTCGGTCGTTCGAGCCCCCTGAAGGAGTGGGGGGGGTCTGGGAAAGGGACTCTCGTGGCAGGCCAGTCCAAAGAGGCTGGTCTAAAAACTCTAGCGATGACCCACACCTGCGCCGGGAGGCGCCCTGGAACAATTTTTTTTCAAAAAAAAATTTTCTCCCACAATACATACCTCAAATTATCAGCGCATCGTGGGGATCTTTTTGAGTCATATATGTTGGGGTGCCTCAGGACCGCCCCCCCCCCAACCTCCCCCGTCAGCCCGTTGGGCGCCCCCGTCACGTGAGCCCTGAAGGGGGGGGGGGGTCTGGAAAGGGGGCTCCAACGACCCCCCCCCACACATGCGGACCTTTTTCATCCACCCAAGTATAGCCCCCCGTTCTGAACCACGGTCGCCTGTGCAGGTGCGCTGAAGGAGGTGGACTGTTCTGAGCGCGACCCTGATGAACTGCGCCGCATGGCCCACACCGTGCAGACTGCAAACGGTTCGTTCGGTCCGGGGGCCCTCAGGCGACTCACAAGCGCTGAAGTGGATGCGCTCTTTCGTGCGTGTGTCCCCCAACGTGACGTCGCTGAAGAACCGACGGTGGATGAGAGTTCTCCAAAGGCGCTTGGTATCGCACCGCCGACGGTTGATCATTTAACCGATTGCGGTTGCTAACGCAACGATGGCTCTGATCGTTCACCGACCGTGTGGCTCGCTCAGTGACGGCGTCAACCGACGACAACGGACGGCAATTAGTAGCCGCTGGGTCCAGCGAATTGTGATGCACAGTTGACTGGGGACAACCGGCCGGTTGCCGATCTTGGGACTGGAGGAGGGGGATTCGATGGCGCTCCAGCGCAGGGGTTGCCATAAGGACGCTCAGCCTTTTTTTTTTTTTACTAAGGCAGCCACTCTCTGATGTTTGGTGGCTACCCACCAACCGCCATCGGTTACCCACCAACCGCCATCGGTTACACACCAACCGCCATCGGTTACCAACCAACCGCCATCGGTTACCCACCGGCCGCCATCATAGGGCGTATTGGACACTCCGAGTTTTTTTTTTTTCTTCATTATGGCAACCCCTGCTCCAGCGCGTGCACGTGCACATTGTGTTGCGGGGGGCATCACGGCGATGGCCCAGCAGGCGGGCAGTGGGCAGGCAGGGGGGGAGGAAGTGTGGCGACGGCCTGGGGGGCTTCAGTGGGAGCCGCAACACGGACAGCCACGACCCGCAGGCTGCTTTGTGGCCTGTTGGCGTGCCGTGAGCTGCGGCTGGTCTGGACGACACAGGGAAGGGGAGGTGGCACGCGGTGAAGGGGCCTCAACGTGAGGACCGGTGTGGCCCGGGGGGGGCCAGGTATTCTGGCCCACTGAGGGGGGTCGGGCAGGGCTGTCCTTAGGAACCCCCAAATGTTTTTTTTGTTAAGAACAGCCCCCGGAGACCACCAGCCGCCAACCGCCAACCGCTGCCGACCATCTCCAACCGCCACCAACCGCCAGCTGCCACCAACCGCCAACCTTTGAAGTAGAGAAGGTCCCATGACCGTAGAGCAGATGGCGGCCCCGTGAACGTTCGTTCATGTTGGCGTTGCAAAGGATTTTTTTTTCCATTACGGATAGCCCTGGGGTGGGTGGGGCGCCGGTCCCCATCTGTGGACGCGACTTTCCCGTCCGTTTTGAAAGTATGTCCCCAGATATGCGCTTGAAGCTTGAAGGAGACGAGGGGTACCTCGCTTTTTGGAGTATCAGTCAGGCGGCCAACCGCTGCTCCAACTGTCGGTAACCACAAATGCAACCACTCGTGAAACCCCTGTTCCCCCGCCGACCGCCAGTTCTTTTTGGACCGATGGTTGGTGGGTGGGCTGCCACGCTCTTTTTTGGTGTAGCCTTGAGGCAGCAGGGAATATGCAGCCACAACCCACACCCTTTTGGGGGTGGCCCTGAGATGGCACAGGATACACGGCCACACTCACCATGCTCATTTTGGGGTTGGCCATGCTGTTTCTTAATGCAGTGCCCCCTCACCGCTTCGCAGTGCATTCTTCACTTGTCCATCCACCCGTTCGTTCGGTGCATGCGTTGTTTCTGTGCTTGTGTTGATGATTGTGCAAGCAAGACCCGCTGGATGTGTGAGGCAGGATTCGTTGGTTCTATGATTCAGCCACCTCCACAGCTCCGGTGCAATTGTAGGCTTAAACAAAATGGCCATCTTTCAGCCAAAGCTGCCCCAGTCTTGGACAGCAGGGTTCCGATTCGCAACTGGTGCCCTGGGCTGCTACTCCCTGTCGCTAGTATGTGCAGATAGTGCCCTAATCGTTTTGCATGGTGGCACAGGTCCACTTTGGGTCAAGCAACCATTGCCCCGGGTATTGTTGACCACTGCCTCGGCTGACCTGTGCATCATACCCTGCCCCCAACCCTCCACATTCCCCAACCCGGTACTGCAGCCACGTGGCCACCGATTTTTGCGGGAAATTGGCGAACCCCCCCCTCCCCTCCTGTCCCCACCTCACCCCATGGTGTAGCTTTCAGATGGTTCCAGACCAATTACAATGCAAAAGGAATTCATCTAAGATCTCGGGATCCCCATTCAGGCATGCGCGCACCCGTTCCATTCCCATTTCCACACTGCAGATATTTGATTATCCTCAACAGACACAGGCATGTGACCGGGCATGGGCACTCACATCCACATGGTTAGCCAATGACACCAAATTGTAGTTTGCGGGTTTACTAACACTCACATGGCACTCCTTGAGGCTGTAGGGGGCTCATCATAGTGCGTATCAATTCATTACCCCTATAGAAGGTTGTTGTTGATCTCAAGAATTGTATCCAACAATTCTTTGGACTCAAATGTACTACCCAGCTTGCTTTACTTGCTTCCTCTTCCTGCTGTTTGTTGCTTGCTTCCTGGTGCGTATTTGTTGCCGGTGAACAGCTCAAGTGGTGCACACACTGCAACATGACAATAATGCCACAAATACAATAATACCTTGGGTGAAAGTCGGGGGATTGCACATGTGACTCGGGTGTACACCATTTTCAATCCATACTTTGTCGTGGGAATATTTCACAGTTTCTCAGCCCATATGGAAACCTGCATTTCCTATCTAATTTCTGAGGTAACAATAACAATACCAGCAACAATTACAACCAATGCGGCCATGCACAAGACTAGGTGGCGGTTCCCCAATGCCCTAGAGGAACCTTCAATGGCCTAGAGGAAGCCTCAATGGATAAGAGGAATCCTCCATGGCCCAGAAGAATCCTGAATAGCCTAGAGGAATCCACAATGGCGAAGAGGGATCCCCCACCCCACCATCCACATCTGCATCATCCCCATCAGGTTTGTCCCCTTATATTGGGGACCCCCGAGAATGCAAGGGTTTTGGCGCCAATCCACCCATTTTTGGGCCCTCAAGAAGGCAGGGGTGGTGTAACCACTTCTGATTTTGTCCCCTTCTATTGGGGACCCCCGAGGCGGCAAGGGTTAAGCAGCCACTCTTGAGTGACAAAGGAAGCTGAAGTACGTACGCCATGCACTTATGGGGACAAGTGCCAAGGAAGTACCTTTGGGGACCCCAAGACCTATCCTTCATTGGTTTCAGCCCGGCAACAATGCTATAATGATGTACATGGGTGGTATTGAGCACACATTCAGCAAGTATTTGCTCGCTTGTGGCATTGGGGCTTGGTTAGGAACATTTGGTGTGGCAGCCCTTATGAGTTGCACCAGTTAGGCCGTATTTTATTGCAGTTTCCTCAGTTTTGCATGCAGAGGCAGTCCGCCACCCTCCTTATGGACCATGGAACCATGTTCCGCCTCATGTT
Organism: Eutreptiella sp. 'Long Island Sound 2002'; assembly: GCA_964036045.1. Lineage (NCBI taxonomy): Eukaryota > Euglenozoa > Euglenophyceae > Eutreptiales > Eutreptiaceae > Eutreptiella > Eutreptiella sp. 'Long Island Sound 2002'. The sequence continues at coordinate 184,206,895 of OZ038380.1, read as the reverse complement.
TGGAAGGGCAAGAGCAACTCGGCCGCCATGCATGATGAGGGAGAGGATGAGGCAGAAGTGTGTGTGTTGTTTTGTCACAAGTTTGTGGTGAGTGTAAGGAGCACTATTGTTGTCAATGTATTGACACCCACGCTTGTGGGAATAATATTATTTATTAAGGACATTCTGCGTGATATTTTGTGTTGTTGAATTCTCATATTTCAGCTTATGCAACATGCTTTGCAGGGAGGGTTTGCCACCGGGTGCGGTCTACTTGGGGGATTTCCCAAGGTAAGGATAAAATTGGGGCTGGAGCCAAGATACCTAATACAAAGGTAGCACGCCGGGCGCGCGCCGGATATACATCCCCCCAAACAAAGCCCTGAAATGGTTGCAGGGGGGGGGGGGGGTTATGAATCATCTCTTGGGTGAGCAAAAGTTCACCAACCCATCTACTGATGGCACAATTTTTTTCCCAGGGGACCTGTGTTCCATTTGGTGTGCGAACCACGGCTACAAAACCGCAGCCTCCTCCCACATCAAAGTCTCACCAATGACTGTACGTGATTTTGGAGGGCCTCAAACCACAAGATTTAGGTTTTTTTGCCATTGTCCGTTTTGATGTTCCTAATCTTGCATAGGATTTTACAAAAAAAAACATGTTTGCGAATTAGAAAACTGCGGAACTGTTTTGCACATCAATCTTCTAGACTGCAGAACTGAAATACTAAAAGACCAAGCTTTACAAGTACCCCAATCTCGCCAAAAAAAATGTGCCTCTTAGTTCGCTCCAGTGCCCTGTTGACAAAACGATTTGGACCCAAGAGAGGTACACCATTGTATGTGATTTAAGCACACGTTCATAGTGAAAATTGTCTTTAGTAATGCCACCAGCTGGGTTGCCCTGCATACCGCCTCTACTAGGGCTCAAGGTCGGTTCGGCACCACAATGGTGCTACTTGGGACATTGTGAGGCCAAGGGCAAAGCCAGAACAAGCCGAACAAGTTCGAGAGCAAGACATTTGGAAGTGATCATCACCCAAAAACCCCAAGAAGGGTCAACGGCCTACTCCCAAGCTCGGCCATGCAAAAAAGTCATTGACATCCCCTTTGCACATCCATGTGTATCCAACCAACATTGCAATCAACTTCACACCATGTCTCATTGGAATGAGTTTGACTGTCATGCGGAATGACACACAGCAAATTGCATACCATCCCGACACCCACACAAGAAAACCACCACGTGCTCCATGTGCCACTTTGTCCGTTTGCCTTGGTTTATGTGTATGAATCCTATTGGTGCATACATGCATGTGCTTGTAAGACGAGCGGAGAATGAAACATTTTGGGGTTCCGCTTTCTTGTGTGTGTTGATCACACTTCATACTCAGCCATGGTTTTGACAAAATGGTTTTATCAATTTTGACAAGTGCCTGCAAATGCAGTGCAAAAAGACCCTTCCCTAACTGCATGCCTAGTACTTTCGGAATTCTGACATGCAATTTTCCAGCCTAAGATGACCCAAGATAGAAAAACCAATGCATACCCATGCATTGTGTTCTCCTTGGTGCGCCCTTCCTTTCCGCAGCTCAGTGTACAAGCCATCCCAACAAACGGTCCATGGGATTTTGGCAGCAGCAATGCCCACGTAGTGACGCAATTCTGTGACCATGGTGTGGCAGTGTGTTGCAATTTTGGAGTCTTTTTCTTGTGCATGTTTTGTGTGTCCTCATTGCAGTCACACATGTTCGCACATTGTAGCATGGTCTTTTGAAGTGCCGAGGTTCTGATGGGAATTGAAGAACGGGGAGTGGATTGGGCAACTTGGGACCAGAAAGTGTCAGTACTCAGGTGGTATGTGGTTACCTGGAATGCACACTAGCAAAACACACACGACCGCACGAGAGCACACCAAAGCATGTGACACAAATGGAAGACCATAGGCAACACAGACACCACACCAACAGTGATATCCTCCTGTTCGCTAACACGGCAACATGCCACAAGCATGGCGATTGTGGCGCTCACAGTGGCCACATGGGCAGTTGTATTTGCGTACATCTAGCACCAAAAGATGTTAGCACGAGTGAGCACATAAAGCAGGAGTGATATGTGCAATGGCTTATGAGAGCTTTGCGCCCCCCCCTCCGGGTTCCCCTCCCCCCCCCATGGGGGTCCGGAACCCGGTCCGGCGCCTTTGGCGCCGGCTCGGTACCTTATTTTAGCACGGGTAAACACCCTTGGTATCCCGTTTTCCGGACGGGGGCCTTTGGCCCCCGTCGGACCTATTGGCACTTCGCGTCTACAACACACAGGCAGTGTCTACAATGAGCAAGCACTGTCTACTTGGGACAGTAAACACCACCTGAAAACACATGTGTGTTCTGTTTGTAACATTGCTTACTGGCCATGTGACGAGTGCTTGCTTGCGGCATTGTGTTATTTCAACACCCACCATCCTTTATGTGCCTAAATATTTGTTTGGCTCGCTGCGAGCAAACACAACCCAACAGCAAGCAGATGATAACCTGGTTGCAATCAGCGCCGGAGCGGACCAGACAAAGCGTTTTGTACTGTGAGTGATGCCTCCATCCAGGCTCAATGATCCAGGCTTGCGGGCTTGGCAATCCCTTGAAGTCCCAGCTAGCTCCACTTCATCCGTGTTTGATGCTGATGCTGAACTGTTCCCTTTGGAGAAATGCAGTCTGAAGGATCCCGCTCTGCTTCATGTACAATCTCAGAACTTTTTTCGCCGAAATGGAGCCTGTGTATGATCGCCCAGCGCCCCTCCCCTTGTGGCAGGCTGTCCTCCTCGGGCTTGCAGGGGGTGCATGTGTGGGCATTACTCTCAGTGCGGCAACCTCTGCCTCTAATGCTGCATACAGCGGGCAGCTGGTGCAACCCGGTCAGCAGGTGTTTGCCCCGGCCATGCGCTTGCAGTCCACTGTGCAGCCCACGGATGCTCTTGATGTGCCGGTATGTCCATCTGCTGGCTGCTGACCTGGTTGGTGCACAACAAAAGGGTTTTCATGGAGTTGTCACCGAGGCTGTCACGTGATAAGTTTGTTGTGGAGCTACTTGTCGCGCACTTGCCAAGCACGCTGTTTCTTGTGATCATGTACATATGCGGATGCACATCATCCTTTTGGGCACGTGTGATCAAGGATCCCTGGCGGGCTCACAAGTCAGAGCACGTTTCACCGTGCTGCGTAACATGCGGATATCCAGGTCCTGCAACGAGGCTGCTGTTGCAGGGTCACGTATCTCAACGGCAGCCCCAGCATACAATACCGCCCCGGACGCAAGAGCACCATGCATACATGTACCTGTGAGTTTTTTTTGTATTTGCGGTTCCACCTTGTACTCATGGTGTATTTGCACTGCAAGTAAATGTAACCATGAATGAAATTGGGTGTTGTTATTGAAATTATTTGTAGTCACAACTTTTATGCAGGAGTATTTCTGATAGTTATAGCTGCAATCCATGGGTTATGTAGCCGCTTTCACGTTGTAGACCCTGAGACAGCACGGGTTGCGTGGCCATCTTGACTTTCCCTCGCTTTGGCAACCCTGTAATGGCAGGGGTTGTGTAGTCACTTTCAGTCCGTCCCGCTTTGTATTCCCTGAGGTGGCAGGTGCTGGAGCTATCATCCCCACTAGACAGTGCCCAAGACGGCAGGGCTATCTCTGCTTTGGGGTCCTTGGATAGGAAGCATCATGTAGCCGCTTTTTATCTTATTTTGCAGCCAATTCACAGCAATAAAGAGTGCTGTGGACTGGCATCCAACCCCCACGGATGATTGAGTGGATAACAGGCATGCCGCATGGGGGGGTGACACGCCAGGGAAATGTTTATGGGGGCCAAAGTGCTTAGTCTCTTCCTGTAGCAATGGCGGTTGGAGGGTTTTGGGGGATCTATACTATTCATATTCAACCCCCCCCCGTACGGGAATCCCGTATTTCCCGTACAGCCCCGAACAGTGGCCCGTACACTGGGTTCTCAGAACCATAGCACAGAAATAGGCAATATTAGGCACCCATTTGTCTCTTTTTCCTGCCCTCCCCTATGCTCTTGACCAGACTATGCCCTGTAATGTATGCCACTCCAAGAATGCTGAAACTGTTGCTTTTTTGTCTTTGGCTGAGTCGGATCGTTGTACCCTTCGACAGAAGCATTCTGATTGTGCTGAAGATTGGGTTATTTGTGAACTGTGTGTCCGCCAAGCCCGCCCAAACCCTTTTTTTGGGTCAGCGTCCAATCGGTCCGCTACTTCATCCAGTACTACTACTGCTGCTACTAACGCTGCTGATACTGCAACAAGTTCAGCCACTACTAGTGCCACGCGTGCTGTACCAGTGAAACCAGTGAAACCTTTACGCAAAGCAAAGAAAGAAAGGACATTGAAGACCATCACCGTGGATGACCGTGTAGCAAAGTATGGAAAGTATGGGTTGTACAACAACAATGGAGTTCTGACTTGTAGGCCCTGTGGACAAAGATTGGACTACACGAGGGATGACGTCATCACAACTCATGACACGCAAATTGGATACCTTTTGGCCATGGTGAATGGGGATGTCAACCACCGCATCCCACAATGGGCCTTTGTGTAGTGTTGCACTTTGTGCCTCAGGGTACACTACCCAGCCGGCGAGTGGCTGGATGCAAAGATTTGTGGTTCCCAGCTTTGTTGTTGTTGTTTGTGATTGTGTTCAATGCATGTCATGTGCACTTGTACTGCTGAAAAAGCGCCAGAAAAAGCGCCGGAAGCGCCAGAAAAAGCGCCAGCAAAAGCGCCAGAAGCGCCAGAAGAAGCGCCAGAAAAGTACCCAGCTTTTTTGTTGTTGTTTGCGATTGTGTTCAATGCATGTCATGTGCACCTGTACTGCTGAAAAAGCGCCAGAAAAAGCGCCAGAAGCGCCAGAAAAAGCGCCAGGGTGAGTGCCTGAGGTGGGAATTGAACCCAGGACTCCCCAGCTATGAGCGCATGCATCTACCAACTCGGGTATGACAGGTCTGTGGTAATATGTGGGTTACTGGTGGTATAGGGTCTGAACATATTTTGGTGATTGGGGTCACCAGGCAGTGCCCTGCTGAGGGTTTTTACCAAAAAAGGTCCGCCCCGCACAGTGGCCCGTACAGTGGAAAATTTTTGCTTACTCGCGGTTATATACTGTGGATTTCTGGCGGGTTGTTTTGCGAGTAAATGTCTCGATAACACTATTGATAACATTATTTACTATTTTTTAACTCCCTTACTTGTTGTTACAACTGTTGGTAACTCGGTTACCATTTCCCGCCCCACGACCCTATTGTCCCTGCAGCCCAATAATTATATTGATTTTACTTGCGGTTACTGTGGCCCCTCCTTCCCCATTTTGCACTCTGCACCCTCCAACCAGCCCCTGCAACGCTGTGCAATACTAGGCTGCTCCCTGCTGACAGCAATATTGCACCACATATTATGGGCTCCATACCACAATCCATCGGGTCCAAGCCATCAACCTTACTGGCCAGATGGCCCCAGGTCTGCAACTCGTTGTGCAGGTGACTCGCCGGCAGCAACTAGTGGCTACAGTGGGGACCGCCATGACCTCCCTGTTCCCTAAGAATGCTATGGCTGCCAATTGCAAGGGGACCCCAGAGCAGTGTGTGTACGAGGGCTCTTATAGTGACCCCTTCCATCCTGAGGGCTATCGAACAGTTGTGGTGAACGGCGATGGCACAGCAACAGTCACTGGCATTGACTACAAGGACAAACCAATGTGGACCATTACAGGGTACTTCAAAGGCTCGGACCTGTTGATCGATTTCTCTGTGAAGGGTGGCCCCAAGGACCTGCTGTCCAGGTATGAGGATGGCGGCATGAAGTTCCCTGATGGCAATAAATGGTCCAAGCAGTAATTTTGTTTCCATTGTCCATTGGGCAGGCCCCCTGTACCATACTTCGTTTTATATATCACTATCTTTCAACATTGCACTCATGCACTCATGCATGCATTGCCAAAAATTGTTTTTGGTGTCCTTGCCACCGTTTGCCAAAATTTTGTTTTTGGCACAGGAGCCTGTCTCATACCGTGTCTGGCACTCCTGCATGGTGCTGTGAGAGGTATGGTGTTGACATCTCCAGCAAGGATTGCATTTATGGGAAAATTCCGTGTGAGAATTGCGCCACAAAGAACAGTGGCCTGATTTCCCTTTGGCAAAATTTAGGGGTGGTGATCCCTTGGACCAGCGAGATTATTCATTAATTCTGCAGCAGAATGGAACAGCAATTCTGCATTGTATTTCTGCCACCTTACTTGAAAGCGCCGTTTTGTGCTGATGGATTGTGCGGATGAAAGTGATACATTATTCTGGTCTCATTTGGGGAGGCACACAGTTAGTCTGGAAATGTGATGCAGATTCCATGCATGCAGCGTCTCAGGGAGGGCCTGGCATCGATCTCCATGACCAAGCTTTTTTCTCCAAGTGTGGTCTTTTCATTTTTGGAGCCTGCGTTAAACGCATTTGTAGGAATGTTGAGCAGTGTAGTGGGCACAGTATTTTCTATTGGGGAGTGTCAGCGGTCCGGGCATCTTTTTGAGCCACTCTTGATATGGACCCCTAATCCACACTTTTTGCCTGGGTTATGTAGCCATATTATCAATTTCTCCCCACCATGGGGGGCCCGAGAAGGCAGGGGTGATGCAACCATATTGATTTCCCCCCACCACGGGGACCCCGCGAAGTGGTGAATACCAAAAATACCCAAAAAAAAACCACTTTGAACCAAAAAAAAAGCCCCGTTTTGGCGCAAAATGTACCCCCCCCCCGGCTAAAATGTACCAAAAAAAACCCAAAAATGTACCAGAAAACCCCCCAGGGTTTTTTTGGTACATTTCGGGGGGGGGGGGGGGTTGGTACATTTCGCGGGGGGGGGGGGGTTATGGTACATTTCGGGGGGAGCCTTCCCCCAAGTGGGGGAACCCTTCCCCCGAGTGAGGGAGCCTTCCCCCAAGTGGGTGAACCCTTCCCCCAAGTGGGGTTTTATGTACAATTAGGGGGGTTGTATGGTACAATTAGGGGGCGTGCATATTGCCCGCAGCAGGTGGCTGTTTTGGGACCGGAAATATGACACAAATATATATAGATGGGTGCGGCAGAGGGAGGGGGGGGGGGTTGCTGTACAGGGCTTGCCTAGGGTTGAGCACCCAGAAAAAGAAGCAACCCATCGTGAATCCCACAAAGTTCCCAGAAAAGAACCAAAGGGCACACTGCAAGCGCGGGGGGGTGGGGGGGCTGGGTAGTAAATGTGCAACAGGGACGCTACAAACGGGCAGATGGCAACATAAGGAAGGAAGTAAATGGCTGCAATCGAAAGTTTTCACCCAAAAAAAGACGGACCTTATGGTGGGCCCAAAAGTTGCAGAAAGTGGTGGAAAGGAGGAAACCCCGAGGTAACCCATCCTAGGGGTTTTAGTATAAAAGGGGCAACCAAGTTGGCTTTTTGGTACACAACGGTCCACACGTGTAGCATACATGGCGAAGGCAGGAGGTTTTTTTGGTAGAAAGGGTATTTTTGTTGGTGCATATTGGTTTTGTGGGGGTCCATTCAGACAAGGTCAGTAGGGGGGCTTTTTGGTACCAATGGGGGGGGGGGTGTACATTGGGGTGGGTGTATTTCAGCATTTGGCGGGTGGTTGTTTGGTACAAAACCGGAGGGTTTTTGGTACCAAGTGGGGGGTTTTTTGGTAGGCATCACCCCGAGAAGGTAGTGGTGATGCAGCCATATTGATTTCTCCCCACCATTGGGACCCCGAGAAGGCAGGGGTGATTTAGGATTTGTCCCCACCATGGTAACCCTGAAAAGACACAGGTGATGTAGCCATATGGATTGTAGCCATCCCGCCCAATTTACTGCCCTGGAGAAGGCAGGGGTTAGGTAGCCATTTAAATTTTTGACCCCCCAGAAGGCAAGGGGTGACATAGCCATTCTGCCCACACATGGGCCCCTAAGACGGCAAGGGTTGAACAGCCACTTGTGAGTGACAAAGGAAGCCGGAGTACGTACGGCGTGCACTTCCTGGGACAGGTCTTAAGGAAGTACCTTTGGGTGTGTTAAGGAAGTGCCGATTTGTGGAATCCTAAGTATGCTTCGCAAGTTTTTACGGTAACAATTTCCGTGGATATGTTGGGCAACATTGCATGGATTTGACCCTTGGCCCCCTAAGACATCTGCGGATGTACGTGTTTGCCGGACTATAAATGTTGTCACTGTCAAAAACAAGGACATCTGCGGATGTTTTGATTTGGAATGGGCATGGGCCGTTTCATACCCACAGTGATTTCTTTGATTTTTAAGTTGAGGGCTATGATGACGGCTATAAAGGCCGGATTCGTGTCATTATACCAATCATTCGAAAAAAGAATAGAATTTTGACGGCCCGGCCGCAATCGTACAATGATGTGCATGGCTGGAATGGGGCACGCATTGAGCATTTGATTGGACGGTTTGGGCATTACGGTTTGGATAGGAACATTTGACGTAGCGGCCTTGATGACTTGCAGCAATTGGTGCGTGTTTTGTTGCATTTCTCCAACTGTCTACATTCTCCAACCTGATACTAGAGCCACGTGGCCACCGATTTTTGCGGGAAATTGGCGACCCGCCCCCCTCCCCTTGCTGTCCCCACCTCACCCCATGGTGTAGCCTTCAGATGGTTCCAAACCAATTACAATGCAAAAGGAATTCATCTAAGATTGCCGGATCCCCATTCAAGCATGCATGCACCCGTTCCATTCCCATTTTCACACTGCATATAGTTGATTATCCTCAGCAGACACAGGCATGTGACCGGGCATGGGCATTCACATCAGGAAGATAACGCAATGATGGCAAATTGTAGTTTGTGGGCCTATTAACACTCACATGGTACTCCTTGAGGCTGTAGGGGGCTCATCCTAGCGGGAATCAATTCATTATTGCTATATAACGCTGTTGTTGATCTCAAGAATTGTATGCAACAATTCTCTAGACTCAAATGTACTACTCAGCTTGCTTTACTTGCTTCCTCTTCCTGCTGTTTGTTGCTTGCTGCCTAGTGCATATTTGGTGCCTGCTATTGGGGATAATCTGGCCTTTCTAGGGTGAACAGCTCAAGTGGTGCACACACTGCATGACAATAATGCCGCAAATACAATAATGCCATGGGTGAAAGTCGGAGGATTGCACATGTGACTCGGGTGTACACCATTTTCAATCCATACTTTGTCGTGGGAATACTTCACAGTTTCTCAGCCCATATGGAAACTTCCATTTCCTATCTAATTTCTGAGGCAACAATAACAATACCAACAACAATTACAACCAATGCGGCCATGCACAGGCCTAGAACGACTTTGTTGTTAGAGGTGGTGGTTCCCAACTAGCGAAAAGGAAATCTCAATGGCCCAAAAGAAGCCTCAATGGGCGAGATGAATCCTCCATGGCCCAGAAGAATCCTCAGTAGCCTAGAGGAACCCTCAATGGCCCAGAGGGATCACCCACCCCACCATCCACATCTGCATCATCCCCATCAGGTTTGTCATGGGTTGTTGCAAGGCAATACTAGGCAGTCATTCAAAAAAAAATACGGTTTGGAATGGTTTTAGAAATATCAATTTTTCAATATTTTACAGAAATACTACATTGCCCCGATGATGCAGCATCAAAATAATCCACTTTTTTCCCATTATTGCTTGTAGAACGATTATTGGTGGCCCAATTATTGTCTTTTCAAAAAAAATCTCGTAAATCGTTAAAACGGATTTTCTCTACCACGCCGTCGATGTAATTGTTGTAGAACTTCCATGATAACACCCAAACTTGCTCCATCGAAGGGGCCACCACATTGTAGCAATCTTTTGTTGACGGAGAGGCTAGGGTTGCTCGGCAAGTTGTGATGTGCAGAGCTTCCAAATAACATGATATTTTGGAATCATCACGCCATGGTAGCACGATGATGTCATCGTGCCACCAGGGCACGATGACGGTATCGTGCCACCACAGCACGATGGCGTTATCGTGCTGCGTTAAATCAAGCATGTTCAAACAACATCAACCATCAGCGCCGGGCCATCACAGCCACGCTGAATTCCACGCAGCGGCTTACCAAACTCACCGATTGGTGGCGTGCCATGGGAAACATGATCTGAATTTAGAGACACCCGGTTTGAAGGATGCGAAGCCACTGGCACCAACAAGGCTGCCAGCAAAAGAAAAATAGCGTCGCCTCCGCCACACTGACATCTACAATGTGGGGGTTGAGCACATGGCAAAGAATGAAAAAGGCAGTAGCGAAAAAAATGGTTTATCAACTAAACAGGTTCTTCGGCATCTACTCAAACATGGGAGCCACTTTAGAACTTCAGTGGTTGCTATAGATTTATTGCACATTCCACGAGGGACGCGAAGCAACGAACGGGCTAACATTGAGAAGCGCGGATGATGCAAGAAGTAGAGCGACTAAGGAAGCAAAAATCAAACTCTGAAACTGCTTTATTACATTGCAATCCGTCAACAATATTCCGGGCTCAAATGACTTGGCGCACTTCAATTCTGTGAACAGCTTTCACAAAAGTTGAAGAAGAGCCTGGGTACATCAAATGCATCTTATGAACAAGCAGTGAGGTAGCTTGCCGAACTCTTAGCAAACATTGCAACGGCACAACAAATCTGCTTGCGCATGTCATGGCACATCACAAAGCGTGGTGCATAAATGAGATTGAAAAGTACGTTGATATGCAGGACGGAGGGGGGTGGGGGGGAAGCTCTCATATACCTGCGCAATATGCAAACAACACACGCATGATTGTAGTATTGTTATCTTGAAGGACAACAAACACCACCTGAAAACACATGTGTGTTCTGTTTGTAACATTGCTTACTGGCCATGTGACGAGTGCTTGCTTGCGGCATTGTGTTATTTCAACACCCACCATCCTTTATGTGCCTAAATATTTGTTTGGCTCGCTGCGAGCAAACACAACCCAACAGCAAGCAGATGATAACCTGGTTGCAATCAGCGCCGGAGCGGACCAGACAAAGCGTTTTGTACTGTGAGTGATGCCTCCATCCAGGCTCAATGAGCCAGGCTTGCGGGCTTGGCAATCCCTTGAAGTCCCAGCTAGCTCCACTTCATCCGTGTTTGATGCTGATGCTGAACTGTTCCCTTTGGAGAAATGCAGTCTGAAGGATCCCGCTCTGCTTCATGTACAATCTCAGAACTTTTTTCGCCGAAATGGAGCCTGTGTATGATCGCCCAGCGCCCCTCCCCTTGTGGCAGGCTGTCCTCCTCGGGCTTGCAGGGGGTGCATGTGTGGGCATTACTCTCAGTGCGGCAACCTCTGCCTCTAATGCTGCATACAGCGGGCAGCTGGTGCAACCCGGTCAGCAGGTGTTTGCCCCGGCCATGCGCTTGCAGTCCACTGTGCAGCCCACGGATGCTCTTGATGTGCCGGTATGTCCATCTGCTGGCTGCTGACCTGGTTGGTGCACAACAAAAGGGTTTTCATGGAGTTGTCACCGAGGCTGTCACGTGATAAGTTTGTTGTGGAGCTACTTGTCGCGCACTTGCCAAGCACGCTGTTTCTTGTGATCATGTACATATGCGGATGCACATCATCCTTTTGGGCACGTGTGATCAAGGATCCCTGGCGGGCTCACAAGTCAGAGCACGTTTCACCGTGCTGCGTAACATGCGGATATCCAGGTCCTGCAACGAGGCTGCTGTTGCAGGGTCACGTATCTCAACGGCAGCCCCAGCATACAATACCGCCCCGGACGCAAGAGCACCATGCATACATGTACCTGTGAGTTTTTTTTGTATTTGCGGTTCCACCTTGTACTCATGGTGTATTTGCACTGCAAGTAAATGTAACCATGAATGAAATTGGGTGTTGTTATTGAAATTATTTGTAGTCACAACTTTTATGCAGGAGTATTTCTGATAGTTATAGCTGCAATCCATGGGTTATGTAGCCGCTTTCACGTTGTAGACCCTGAGACAGCACGGGTTGCGTGGCCATCTTGACTTTCCCTCGCTTTGGCAACCCTGTAATGGCAGGGGTTGTGTAGTCACTTTCAGTCCGTCCCGCTTTGTATTCCCTGAGGTGGCAGGTGCTGGAGCTATCATCCCCACTAGACAGTGCCCAAGACGGCAGGGCTATCTCTGCTTTGGGGTCCTTGGATAGGAAGCATCATGTAGCCGCTTTTTATCTTATTTTGCAGCCAATTCACAGCAATAAAGAGTGCTGTGGACTGGCATCCAACCCCCACGGATGATTGAGTGGATAACAGGCATGCCGCATGGGGGGGTGACACGCCAGGGAAATGTTTATGGGGGCCAAAGTGCTTAGTCTCTTCCTGTAGCAATGGCGGTTGGAGGGTTTTGGGGGATCTATACTATTCATATTCAACCCCCCCCCGTACGGGAATCCCGTATTTCCCGTACAGCCCCGAACAGTGGCCCGTACACTGGGTTCTCAGAACCATAGCACAGAAATAGGCAATATTAGGCACCCATTTGTCTCTTTTTCCTGCCCTCCCCTATGCTCTTGACCAGACTATGCCCTGTAATGTATGCCACTCCAAGAATGCTGAAACTGTTGCTTTTTTGTCTTTGGCTGAGTCGGATCGTTGTACCCTTCGACAGAAGCATTCTGATTGTGCTGAAGATTGGGTTATTTGTGAACTGTGTGTCCGCCAAGCCCGCCCAAACCCTTTTTTTGGGTCAGCGTCCAATCGGTCCGCTACTTCATCCAGTACTACTACTGCTGCTACTAACGCTGCTGATACTGCAACAAGTTCAGCCACTACTAGTGCCACGCGTGCTGTACCAGTGAAACCAGTGAAACCTTTACGCAAAGCAAAGAAAGAAAGGACATTGAAGACCATCACCGTGGATGACCGTGTAGCAAAGTATGGAAAGTATGGGTTGTACAACAACAATGGAGTTCTGACTTGTAGGCCCTGTGGACAAAGATTGGACTACACGAGGGATGACGTCATCACAACTCATGACACGCAAATTGGATACCTTTTGGCCATGGTGAATGGGGATGTCAACCACCGCATCCCACAATGGGCCTTTGTGTAGTGTTGCACTTTGTGCCTCAGGGTACACTACCCAGCCGGCGAGTGGCTGGATGCAAAGATTTGTGGTTCCCAGCTTTGTTGTTGTTGTTTGTGATTGTGTTCAATGCATGTCATGTGCACTTGTACTGCTGAAAAAGCGCCAGAAAAAGCGCCGGAAGCGCCAGAAAAAGCGCCAGCAAAAGCGCCAGAAGCGCCAGAAGAAGCGCCAGAAAAGTACCCAGCTTTTTTGTTGTTGTTTGCGATTGTGTTCAATGCATGTCATGTGCACCTGTACTGCTGAAAAAGCGCCAGAAAAAGCGCCAGAAGCGCCAGAAAAAGCGCCAGGGTGAGTGCCTGAGGTGGGAATTGAACCCAGGACTCCCCAGCTATGAGCGCATGCATCTACCAACTCGGGTATGACAGGTCTGTGGTAATATGTGGGTTACTGGTGGTATAGGGTCTGAACATATTTTGGTGATTGGGGTCACCAGGCAGTGCCCTGCTGAGGGTTTTTACCAAAAAAGGTCCGCCCCGCACAGTGGCCCGTACAGTGGAAAATTTTTGCTTACTCGCGGTTATATACTGTGGATTTCTGGCGGGTTGTTTTGCGAGTAAATGTCTCGATAACACTATTGATAACATTATTTACTATTTTTTAACTCCCTTACTTGTTGTTACAACTGTTGGTAACTCGGTTACCATTTCCCGCCCCACGACCCTATTGTCCCTGCAGCCCAATAATTATATTGATTTTACTTGCGGTTACTGTGGCCCCTCCTTCCCCATTTTGCACTCTGCACCCTCCAACCAGCCCCTGCAACGCTGTGCAATACTAGGCTGCTCCCTGCTGACAGCAATATTGCACCACATATTATGGGCTCCATACCACAATCCATCGGGTCCAAGCCATCAACCTTACTGGCCAGATGGCCCCAGGTCTGCAACTCGTTGTGCAGGTGACTCGCCGGCAGCAACTAGTGGCTACAGTGGGGACCGCCATGACCTCCCTGTTCCCTAAGAATGCTATGGCTGCCAATTGCAAGGGGACCCCAGAGCAGTGTGTGTACGAGGGCTCTTATAGTGACCCCTTCCATCCTGAGGGCTATCGAACAGTTGTGGTGAACGGCGATGGCACAGCAACAGTCACTGGCATTGACTACAAGGACAAACCAATGTGGACCATTACAGGGTACTTCAAAGGCTCGGACCTGTTGATCGATTTCTCTGTGAAGGGTGGCCCCAAGGACCTGCTGTCCAGGTATGAGGATGGCGGCATGAAGTTCCCTGATGGCAATAAATGGTCCAAGCAGTAATTTTGTTTCCATCGTCCATTGGGCAGGCCCCCTGTACCATACTTCGTTTTATGTACCACTATCTTTCAACATTGCACTCATGCACTCATGCATGCATTGCCAAAAATTGTTTTTGGTGTCCTTGCCACCGTTTGCCAAAATTTTGTTTTTGGCACAGGAGCCTGTCTCATACCGTGTCTGGCACTCCTGCATGGTGCTGTGAGAGGTATGGTGTTGACATCTCCAGCAAGGATTGCATTTATGGGAAAATTCCGTGTGAGAATTGCGCCACAAAGAACAGTGGCCTGATTTCCCTTTGGCAAAATTTAGGGGTGGTGATCCCTTGGACCAGCGAGATTATTCATTAATTCTGCAGCAGAATGGAACAGCAATTCTGCATTGTATTTCTGCCACCTTACTTGAAAGCGCCGTTTTGTGCTGATGGATTGTGCGGATGAAAGTGATACATTATTCTGGTCTCATTTGGGGAGGCACACAGTTAGTCTGGAAATGTGATGCAGATTCCATGCATGCAGCGTCTCAGGGAGGGCCTGGCATCGATCTCCATGACCAAGCTTTTTTCTCCAAGTGTGGTCTTTTCATTTTTGGAGCCTGCGTTAAACGCATTTGTAGGAATGTTGAGCAGTGCAGTGGGCACAGTATTTTCTATTGGGGAGTGTCAGCGGTCCAGGCATCTCTTTGAGCCACTCTTGATATGGACCCCTAATCCACACTTTTTGCCTGGGTTATGTAGCCATATTATCAATTTCTCCCCACCATGGGGGGCCCGAGAAGGCAGGGGTGATGCAACCATATTGATTTCCCCCCACCACGGGGACCCCGCGAAGTGGTGAATACCAAAAATACCCAAAAAAAACCACTTTGAACCAAAAAAAAGCCCCGTTTTGGCGCAAAATGTACCCCCCCCCCGGCTAAAATGTACCAAAAAAACCCAAATATATACCAGAAAACCCCCGGGGGGTTTTTTGGTACATTCCGGGGGGGGGGGGGTCGGTACATTTCGGGGGGTGGGGTTGGCACATTTCGGGGGAGCCTTCCCCCAGATGGGGGAACCCTTCCCCCAAGTGGGGGAACCCTTCCCCCAGGTGGGTGAACCCTTCCCCCAAGTGGGGTTTTTATGTACAATTAGGGGGGTTGTATGGTACAATTAGGGGGCGTGCATATTGCCTGCAGCAGGTGGCTGTTTTGGGACCGGAAATATGACACAAATACATACAGATGGGTGCGGCAGAGGGAGGGGGGGGGGGTTGCTGTACAGGGCTTGCCTAGGGTTGAGCACCCAGAAAAAGAAGCAACCCATCGTGAATCCCACAAAGTTCCCAGAAAAGAACCAAAGGGCACACTGCAAGCGGGGGGGCTGGGGGTGGGGGGGCTGGGTAGTAAATGTGCAACAGGGACGCTACAAACGGGCAGATGGCAACATAAGGAAGGAAGTAAATGGCTGCAATCGAAAGTTTTCACCCAAAAAAAGACGGACCTTATGGTGGGCCCAAAAGTTGCAGAAAGTGGTGGAAAGGAGGAAACCCCGAGGTAACCCATCCTAGGGGTTTTAGTATAAAAGGGGCAACCAAGTTGGCTTTTTGGTACACAACGGTCCACACGTGTAGCATACATGGCGAAGGCAGGAGGTTTTTTTGGTAGAAAGGGTATTTTTGTTGGTGCATATTGGTTTTGTGGGGGTCCATTCAGACAAGGTCAGTAGGGGGGCTTTTTGGTACCAATGGGGGGGGAGATGTACATTGGGGTGGGTGTATTTCGGTATTTGGCAGGGCGTTGTTTGGTACCAAACCGGAGGTTTTTTGGTACCAAGTGGGGGGTTTTTTGGTAGGCATCACCCCGGGAAGGTAGTGGTGATGCAGCCATATTGATTTCTCCCCACCATTGGGACCCCGAGAAGGCAGGGGTGATTTAGGATTTGTCCCCACCATGGTAACCCTGAAAAGACACAGGTGATGTAGCCATATGGATTGTAGCCATCCCGCCCAATTTAGTGCCCCGGAGAAGGCAGGGGTTAGGTAGCCATTTCAGTTTTTGACCCCCTAGAAGGCAGGGGGTGACATAGCCATTCTGCCCACACATGGGCCCCTAAGACGGCAAGGGTTGAACAGCCACTTGTGAGTGACAAAGGAAGCCGGAGTACGTACGGCGTGCACTTCCTGGGACAGGTCTTAAGGAAGTACCTTTGGGTGTGTTAAGGAAGTGCCGATTTGTGGAATCCTAAGTATGCTTCGCAAGTTTTTACGGTAACAATTTCCGTGGATATGTTGGGCAACATTGTATGGATTTGACCCTTGGCCCCCTAAGACATCTGCGGATGTACGTGTTTGCCGGACTATAAAAGTTGTTACTGTCAAAAACAAGGACACCTGCGGATGTTTTGATTTGGAATGGGCATGGGCCGTCTCATACTCGCGGTGATTTCTTTGATTTTTAAGTTGGGGGCCATGATGACGCCTATAAAGGCCGGATTCGTGTCATTATACCAATCATTCGAAAAAAGAATAGAATTTTGACGGCCCGGCCGCAATCGTACAATGATGTGCATGGCTGGAATGGGGCACGCATTGAGCATTTGATTGGACAGTTTGGGCATTACGGTTTGGATAGGAACATTTGACGTAGCGGCCTTGATGACTTGCAGCAGTTGGTGCGTGTTTTGTTGCATTTCTCCAACTGTCTACATTCTCCAACCTGATACTAGAGCCACGTGGCCACCGATTTTTGCGGGAAATTGGCGACCCGCCCCCCTCCCCTTGCTGTCCCCACCTCACCCTATAGTGTAGCCTTCAGATGGTTCCAAACCAATTACAATGCAAAAGGAATTCATCTAAGATTGCCGGATCCCCATTCAAGCATGCATGCACCCGTTCCATTCCCATTTTCACACTGCATATAGTTGATTATCCTCAGCAGACACAGGCATGTGACCGGGCATGGGCATTCACATCAGGAAGATAACGCAATGATGGCAAATTGTAGTTTGCGGGCCTATGAACACTCACACGGTACTCCTTGAGGCTGTAGGAGGCTCATCCTAGCGGGAATCAATTCATTATTGCTATATAACGCTGTTGTTGATCTCAAGAATTGTATGCAACAATTCTCTAGACTCAAATGTACTACTCAGCTTGCTTTACTTGCTTCCTCTTCCTGCTGTTTGTTGCTTGCTGCCTAGTGCATATTTGGGATAATATGGTCTTTCTAGGATGAACAGCTCAAGTGGTGCACGCACCGCATGACAATAATGCCGCAAATACAATAATACCATGGGTGAAAGTCGGAGGATTGCACATGTGACTCGGGTGTACACCATTTTCAATCCATATTTTTTCGTGGGCATATCTGAGAGTTTCTCAGCCCATATGGAAACCTGCATTTCCTATCTAATTTCTGAGGCAACAATGACAATACCAACAACAATTACAACCAATGCGGCCATGCACAGGCCTAGAACGGCTTTGTTGTTAGAGGTGGTGGTTCCCAACTAGCGAAAAGGAAATCTCAATGGCCCACAGGAAGGCTCAATGGCCCAAAAGAAGCCTCAATGGGCGAGTTGAATCTTCCATGGCCAAGAGGAATCCTCAATAACCTAACGGACAGTCTTTACCATTGGTAATATTCTCGGCCCAAATGGCTTCACTTCAATTTTCTGAACAACGTTCACAAGAATTAAAGAGGAGCTCGGGTCCATCAAATGCATCTTATGATGAAGCACTAAGGTAGCTTGCCGAACTCTTGGCAAACATTGCAATAGCAGAATAAATCAGCTTGCGCATGTCATGGCACATCACAAAGCGTGGTGCATAAATGAGAAAAACCTTGATACGCCGAACATATGCTTAACAGACGACACTGGTGCTATTCAGTTATGTACGATACCGAAATGGTCCAAATATAAAGTACATTGATCGATCAAAAAAGTAAGTTATTGGTTTTGACGCAACAAATGTGTACCGCTTGCTACAATAGACTGCAACGATTTTGTCATGAGATCTCATGTAGCAAGTTTCAAGCCTTTTCTTCTTAGGCGGCCGAAACTGGTACACTTTTACCGGGGTCGTTAGAAAAAGGAACAGAAAAATATGGTGGGTAAATGCTACTAACTACCCTTTTTTCTGTCAACGATTTTTGGAAGCGGGAATTTGTCTCAAAAAAAGTCAGTTTTTCCACAAGGCTGTACAAAAGGGGTGCCTTTTCACACTTCCTCATCAGGGATTGCGAGGCCCCGCAACCCAAAAATCATTTTTGTGGAAAAATGGAGCTATTTGCCCAGCTTTTTGATTGCGAGGCCTCGCAATATACTCGATTGAAATGTGTAAAAGGACCCCGTTTCACCAATATGTGGTTGCTGTTCAGTGCAGATGTCAATGTAAATAGGTGTATTTCTAAATATGAATTCTGAAATGGGGGGTAAAATAGCCGAATTACCCGGTTTGGAATGTGAGGCCTCACATTCCAATTCAGATTGATTCAAGTGATTTACCTATTTTGTAATTTGTTTTGCGAGGCCTCGCAATACATATTACAAAATGGCATCATTTACCTACATTGTTCAGTCAGTGAGCATGAAAAGGCTTAAAACACATCATGACAAAACGTTCTGAGGTACGAAAGCAAAAAACTAGGGTATCTAACTCAAAATACCCCAGATTTTGGGCCTCTACCAGAAATATATAGGTAATTTGCCAAAATCACCATATGCTTTTTTGGGCCGAAAACATGCATTTTTGGAGGTAATTGGACCAAAAAGCTGATTGCTTAAATTTTCCCTCGGCAAAAAGCAGGTAAATGAGGCAAATGACCTAGTCAAAATTTGCAGACACCCCGGTACAAAGGTGTACCAGTTTCGGCCGCCTAAGTTCTTAGGCAGAGCTGCTAAAGCAAACTATACAAATGGTTGCGGCTGGCAATTGCAAAAATCGTACGAATGCCAGGTAACTCAAAGTACAAAACATGAGGCGCGGTATGGCCTCCAACATCTACATAGACAGCAATGTGTCGCCCACAGGTACTTTTTTTTCATACATTGATGACGAATGAGAAGCTACAACTTTAGGCCTGCACAAGATGCTTCTTGGCTATATAGGATTTACTGATGAGCGGCATTTTGAAGGTAAGATTGCAAACCAAAACGTGGCAGAGGCCGCGACAACCTTGGAGAACATTTACACGAAATTTTCATATCAAAGAGGCAACATCAAAAAGGTTCAGGCTGGGTGGCCATGTAGCTTTTCCATCGCATGCACAATTGAACTAGCTATGGGGGAATATTTACAAAACGAAGTGCTAACATCGTCCATAAGACAAAAATGATGACGACCCACTTTCACGGATCTCACCACGATTCTCGTCTCGTCAAACTTAGAAACCCGTTTTGAGTTGCCTCAAAAGAAACTATTATAAATAAAGAACTCATTTTGCTGCCGCTGTGTGTACCACTTAAGGAATTGGTTCCGTAGGCAGAAAGTAGTTGTTTAGAATTGTGATACCACCTTGCGTTGTAACCGGGGCCCCAGCCCATGTGTCGCATGTACATACATTGTATTATTTGATATTGCACGATCTGCAGTGATTTGTTGCATTTGTTGTACACATCTATTACTGTTTGCAGTGATACTATGATTTCCGTTTCGTCCCCGTGCTCATCACTTGGTTTCATGGTGCAGAGGGTACAGCAAATTTTTTTTGCTGACCGATCGTGCTGCGCTGCTCTGCTTTGCCGAGTTCCGAGTTCATGGTGTACCAAGAGTATAAGTACAATGGGCAGGTGTGCTATGGAATGCCGTACTATCCAGCGGTCGTAGGGATCATTCAGGAGTCGTCAAGTTCACGTTCCAGTGGTCCTTCAGTCCCTGGGTTGGACCAGCGCAAGTACGGTCGTTTTTTTCACTGCGAGGTCAACGAGTGCCCTCGCATTTATGAGCAGTGGGTTCAAATTTGAAAATTTCGAATTATCAAGCCTCATCAGCAGGCTAGGGTTGGTATGTCACGTTCTGCGTTGGCGCCGCCAGCCTGCCCAGGACTTGGAGTTTCACCGGCAACGACAGCTGTGCCTCCAACGCCGCCCGCGGCGACGCCCGTACCTCAAGCGTCGCCGGCAGCAACATCAGTGCCTGCAACGCCGCCGGCAGCGACATCCGTGCCTCAAGTGTCGCCGGCGGCCACATCCGTGCCTCCAGCGCCGCCGGCAATGACAGCACTGCCTCAAGCATCGCCGGCAACGACATCAGTGACTCCAGCGCCGCCGGCAACGACGGCAGTGCCTCAGGCGTTGCCGGCGACAACATCCGCGTCTCCAGCGTCAACGGCGCCGACATCCGCGTCCCCAGCGCCGCAGCCAACGACACCAGCGTCTCAGGCCTCGCAAGCAGGTTTTGCGGCGCCTCTGGGGTCTGCCCAGAAAAAGACCCACAGGGGCACTTGGAGCAGAAGCCCTTGGTAACATACAGTTATGTTATTCCCTTTTGCCTGCTTGCTGGGTCACAGGGGCTGCGCTCCTTGCTGCCCTGTTTTGTTGGGACCAGTCTTTGCACCTAGGCTTTTATGGGAGGTATTTTTCCCTAAATGGCCCCCAATCGCCAATGCATGCCCCCATGTGGAGTATGTTGTTATTGTTGCCACGTGTTTTTGAAAGACATACATTCACGATATCGTGTCTGTGTTCTTTTTTTCATAATAATCCAGTATATGTTAAATTTTTGCACAACAAGCATTGGCCCGTAGGATGGGGTGTCATTGAGGTGCATAGGGACGAGCCAAATTTGGTTTGCCCCTTCGTCAATGTTTTCCAGGGTTTTTACTAATTAGGTTGTTGTAATCCTGCGTTGTTGCCCCGTCTGTTCTATGTGTGTATTGAAAATCAGGCCGGATCTTTGCCTATGGTACGCAAATTCAACGAAACCTAATTGGCAAGTCAAAGGGCAAGTAAATGTCACCCGATCTTACATACACACCTACATCCGCCACATGTAGTATCTGATCACCACGTTTGTTCTTGCCCCATGGATTTCACCTGCATGGTGATCATCAGATGTGTTGTTCTACTCTGGATCTCTTCATACGAGGTCGGAGACAAATGTGTTGCTGCATGGCACCACAATGATGCCCGATGGGACAACACAAGCAAATGCATGTACATTTTGTTATTTATGACCAAAAGACCTCAGATCCGTGCTTCCTTACGCCAACCCGTCCACTACAAAATTTGAACTGCGCTCCATTCCTCATTTTCCTCCTACTTTGATTAGTTGCTCGTTCTGTGGCCCGTGATTTACGTCCGACGGCGCCTGCCAGCTGAAATTGCGCTACCGGCAGCTCGCGCACCGCACCGAGCTGGAGGCACCCAGTACGCCAATGGCAACAACAAAAAAGGTATTGTTCCTGCTTTTTTGTCAGCAGAAATTAAAAATTGTGATTGTTCCGTGTGGCCCTTGATTCGCGCACCACAGGACGAGCCACGGACGCCTTCCACAGGACTTGAAAGACGCAGCTAAAAGACGCAAAAGAGATGGTTCCGAAGCGTCGGAATCCGAAAGGCGCACGCAGGAGCCATTGGTATGTAAGAACGGTCCTGTTTAGGCAGATTTCCACGCCATGTCGTACCATGGGTCGTAAATGACGTCCCATCAAGTGTTCCACTACTTGCAGTCGGCTGGAGCAAAAATTATGACGGCCAATGCATGATCCATAGCTTAGACATCAGTTTCAAGCTGTCGGCGTCACGGGAAAGCAGGGATCCGGCAGCGCGCCACCAATCTCCAGTTACGTGTCCAATGGCTCGTAAATCAAGTCCCATCGCGTGTGGTCTGTCATGCGCCGCACCACAGCAAATTACACAGTGCCGACCACAGTTTCAAGCCTGTCAACATTCATTTGTAGGTGTCTGAGCCTGCGAAGTGCACGGATTTTGCTTCTGGTAACTCGGAAACGCGCTGTACGTGGTTTGGCTCGTAAATCACGCCCCCTCGTATATCCTAGTGTGTGTCCACTCCGTCCCTCTGCAGGACGGATTGTCTCACGAGACTGAAAGTGCTGCCCTGGGTCGTTGATGGTGCCGGAGGGCTCAGAGCCGGCAAGACCAGTGGGGCAGGCACGCGAGGAGTCGACCTGAACGCTGCTGTTGGGGGTAGAACCGGATACGCGGACACCAACGGAGGCAAGAGCAGCAACAACGGAAGCAAGATCCATGCTGATTGTTATCCGGCAGAAAATCCCAGTCTATGAAGAAAATTGATGCGGATTATCCTAAGTACATCTGAGTGTCCATATCTGTCTGAAAAGATTTATATAAATCCGATTGTGAAAAAATATTTGGCTGATTTGGCTTCGGGCGCGCATCAGCGGCAATTGGCGATTCCAGGTAAATGATCGGAACGCGACGGATTTACGATGAATGGACCGCGGAATCAGATCCGGCATATCAGAAATATATAGGTCTGATCCTGAGACTGAGCTGCGAGGCGGCGATTCCGCTGAAGCAGAGAAAATGACCAAAATGTAGCCAATCTGGGGCAGATCTGTGAAAATCTGAGCAGATGGGGGTTAGCCGCACTTACACTCCCCCTCCAAAAACACACTGGGGTGTGTCGCTACGTCAACGAAGAACGTAGTGCGGGTAAGTCCCAGAAAAAAATAGAAATGTAGTCTCGATGGGGCGAAATCTGCTTGATCTGAACTGATTTGGACTGAATTGGCACTGAATCAGGATGGATGAACCTGAAATGAGACAGAATGAGAAGTGACGAACAGTCCTCCGTGCAGTAAAACATTAGGTTAAGGGCTAAAAAGCATGTAAACGTATCGAGAATCGATACCAAACCATGCACTGGTTGAGAATGAGGTAGATTATTGGTGGATTGAGTGGGGGAATCAAGAAATGGAGTGACATCTCAGCGCTCTGGCACAGTTTCGCTGTCGCGGGCACGCTACGGTGTCCTCGCCGAACTCTACATCGTGTTACTCCCGCTTTTCTCGTTCTGTAAAGTGCAGCATGTGCTTCAGATTTGGCGCATCTGGTGGATGATCACTAGATTCAGCAAGATTGAGAGTCAATTTGGGCAGGGATGAAGGGGATGAAACAATCACAGAGAGGGAAAACAAATACAAATGTAGTCTGCAAGTCCTAAGTGAACAGACCTTCGTTGAATGAGAGGAGATGACAAGGAAATTAACCTAAAATGTCCTAAAATGAGGCAAATTCCCTAAGATGAAGGTGAAATGCCGCGGAATGTCTAGAACTAAAACTACTAACACTTTCGTTTAGACTAGAGTTAATATATATTGTCGTTTATTCAGCTGAGTTATGTTTTCCGGCACGTTGGTTCGCGAGCATCCAACAGATTCATTGAAAATGTGGATCATGTGATGATGCATCATGATGGGACATGATAGCCCTGGATCCTTGGCATGTAACGCGCCGAAGGTTCGCTGAAGGCGCTTTACTGACAGTATATAACTGAGAGACACCGAATAGTTCTTTATTTACAGTGGCGACGGTGTCAATCGACTTGGACAAGGCCCATCTTTCGATTGAGTCCCACAAGACACTTGGATTCACCATTTTCGACAGTTTCAGGTCGGATTGAGCTCACATTGGCGTGTGCCAAAAATACACTGAAGCTTACGGACTTCAGAGGTTGCTTTTAGAAGTCCCTAGAGCCTCTGTCTGAAGGTTGTCTGAACAATTGACGTCGGGGTTTCGTGCAACAATGGCAGAATGAAGGACAAACCTGAGAAATTCAAGGTAAATTCAAGGAATCTGGATCTGAATCTGGACTTTGACTTCAGCATCACGGCAAATGAAGGTAAGATCTGAGTTCCTCGCGTCGCAACTGGTGCGGCGAGAACTACAGGGGGTGCCTGTAGGGGTGAATGTCGCTGGCCAGCGTTTTTACTATGTACATTTGCTTCCATCTGCACGAGTAGCCAAATTCCAAAGATGCACAGACCAACAGAGACAAGATTACCCCGAATCTGCCTGAATTAAGCCTGAGTTTGGTTTTTTCTGAACACGGCAGCACACTCCGTGGCTTTCGGCAGCGTATCTACGCCTTGTCTGCCGAACGGAGACCAAAGAAAAGTTGATTGACGTCAAATTATCAAACATTCGCAGTTCTCCACATCATCACGTAATCAGGAAGAATGAACAGTGGATTGAGCAGAATGTGGTTTTTTCAAGTCGTCAGAACACTCACATTGGAATAAGTGGTCGACGGGGCGAGGCTGGAGCTTTTGTAGGAGT
This sequence comes from Eutreptiella sp. 'Long Island Sound 2002', assembly GCA_964036045.1. Classification (NCBI taxonomy): domain Eukaryota; phylum Euglenozoa; class Euglenophyceae; order Eutreptiales; family Eutreptiaceae; genus Eutreptiella; species Eutreptiella sp. 'Long Island Sound 2002'. The sequence goes on along the minus strand of OZ038380.1, from coordinate 184,182,263 downwards.
TGGACATGCAAGGGTTTCGAACCTACACCCTTGAGCCCTAGCGACGAGTGCCATGACGCCCTGGACTAGACGACTGTTACCCAAATTATGGCGTCGGCGACTCAAGTCACGACGGATCTCCCTCAATTCGGCCAAGCACGAATACATGTGACCACCAACCTGTCTGGTCTGGCCCTCGTACGGCTTGGGCGCTGCAAATCAGCGGCCGAACTTGAAGCTTGGTCCTCATTTGGCTCCTGGGCTGGCCTGACCGCAGGAGGGGGGATCGACGGATCAGCCCTGGAATGTGGCTGCTGAGGGCCGTAAAAGGCTGGATCTCGATTCACCACAGGTCTTTTTCCGTCGCTCTTCACCTGTCTGTCTGGTTTCGACAGACAGTCTGTCAGGAGTACGCCAATTTCGGGGTGCTTCTTGAGGAAGTCGATGAACCCCTTGGTGTACCCATGGACAAAAGAATGGGCTGGTTCCCAGTTGTTGTGACTGGAATCAAAGCCCCTCCACTCACATAGAAATTCCCATTCGCCCTTTCCGTCACGTCTTGCTTCTAAAATCCGCTTGAGTTCGTACTTCCCCCCTTCGATGACCCGATCGGACAAAAATTTCGAAGTCCAAAAAAGGGGTTTAACCCGATCCTTGGGGGAGGGGATCTCTCTCTTGAGGCGATCGCCCGAAACATCAATTTCCCTGCTGACATCCACACGAATTCTCCACCTGTTCTCACCTAGACGCGCTGTAACAGCGAATGGCCCCTCCCACAAGGGAAGAAGCTTATCATCTCCGTCCAGGGTGGTTTCGGATTTTCGAAGCCAAACTCGATCATCGACTTCAAAATTGTGGGGGTTTTTTCGGCCTTGATTCTGGACCCAAAGCCAGTCAGCTCGATGCTTATCGATTAATTTCGAGACAGTTTTTTCTGCTCGTTGGATTTCGTCCAAAAACAACGAAGCATCTTTACAAGGGCGAGGATTATTCAACGGCATGTTCCACCAACACTTCTTTCGTCCAAAGACAATTTCATTTGGAGAAAGGCCATGGTACAAAGGCGTGTTGTGGTAACGGCGAAGCAATGCGAAGAGAACTTCAAGCCAATGGAAATCTTTTTCACTCGCGAGCTCCTTACGAAGCATATTTATAACAGAGCGGCCGGCTGCCTTTAACCAGGCAGCGCTCGATGCGAGTGGATTTCACACCTGAGGTGGTGGATTCCAAGGCGAGCACATAATTCTCTCCACCATTCGGAGGTGTACTCTTTGCCTGAGTCCGTAACCACCTCGGATGGGACGTCCCAACCTCCCATCCAGGTCTGCGCGCACCATTTGGCGGCAGCCTTGCCAGTCATCGACTCGATGTTACAAGGCAACACCTGTATGTAGCCGGAATGACGGCACTGAATAAGGAGCACACCATTGACTTTTTTATTCGTCCAATGGCACTCTTCGTCGTCGAGTTCACCAAGATAGAAAAAATCACTGGTGACTCTGTTAAAGAGGCGCTCCGGAATAGGGTGTGGCCTCAGATGGCCGTGCTTCTTCGCGCTGGGTGGTGTCGCGACAGCACATTGGGCACATCCGGCGGCTACTTTCATACAATGAGTATATAGCCTTGAGCCAAACAACCTATGTTTAATCATCGACCATAATCTACGGCCATGTGCGTGGGGGGACTCCCATTTGTGCCACCAGTTTAACACTCGGGGGGCCAGGGCGTCTGGTACGCACAATTTACCCTCCATCCACAGCTTCCCCCCATCCAACGAATATTCAGCAAAGATTCCATCCTTGTGAGCATCTTTGGATTTGAGATTCTCAAAGACCTCTTTAAACATGGAATCATGCAGATAATCGGACGTCCAGTCACGGATGATCAGGGAATCTTTCGGCAGGGGTGGAGTTTTGGCCGGATCTCGACGCTTAATGCCCTGAATCAACCGAAATCCACTTACACGTCGGGTATAGTCAAACCGTTTCACACTCCCTGAGGAGGGATCGGTGACTTTTTCCACGACTTTCAGTGATTTGGTTATAATTTCATGAGCATGCGCCGGATCTGAAAAGGCCGTGATGTCATGGCACGGTAATGCATGCTGTTGAACAGCGCATTGCATGCATTCACGTCGTAGGAGCTTTTTTTCTTCCTGATCCCACTCGATTACGACGTGGCGGTCCTGCTCCGTACCATGGATGTTGGTACTTTGCAGCCCCTCTGAAGCGGGGTAAGCCCATCGGCTCAGAGCATCCGCTACCGTGTTGTGTTTTCCAGGCAGATACGACACATGGAGGTCAAACAGACTGAGAAATTCATGCCATCTGGCCCGTCGACCAGCTGGGCTCGCGACAGTATCAATGTGTTCGGTGGCCCAATACTCCAGAGATCGATGATCCGTCAGGACTTCGACTCGATTGGTGCCAACCCACGATTGGTACTTTTTCAAAGCACAGATTATGGCGTAGGTTTCTTGCTCACGCGGCGACCATTGCATTTTGCGTGGGGCTAGCTTCCGAGACCAAAATGCAAGAGGGTAATGATCACCTGTGGCTTCATCAACCTGTTCAAGGACAGCTCCGATCGCGTACCTAGAAGCGTCGGTTCTTATGTAGAAGGGTCAGTCAAATTTCGGCACATGCAACGTGGCGACTTCGCAGAGGGCCGCCTTCAATTGATGGAAGGCCTCCTCGCACTCGTCAGTCCACTTGACACGAACCTTTGAACCTGCCTTGCCCGCATCTCTCCCTACCTTCAATAATTCAGTGAGGGGGGCAGCAAATTTGGCATAATTCGGCACAAAAGTGTGGTAAAAATTGCAACAACCCAGGAATCCTCTCAATTCCGTGATCGTCTCAGGGCGCTTCCACTTCTGAATAGCAACGAGCTTCCCTGGACTGGGTCGTCGGGTGCCATTCTCAAGGAGAGAACCACAAAATTCGACTGATTTTAAAAATAGTTTTCCCTTCTTTGGCCCACAAATCAGCTGATTGGCATCAAGAATGTCCAAAACCTGGTTCAGCTGCTTTTCATGTAGGGCCACCAGCTCGGCTTCGGTCAGTCCCTCCCCCTCCGTCGCGATGATTATGTCATCTATGTACACACTCACGAAGGCACGAAGCTCAGGATGAGCTGTAAAAAGCACATCCTCCATCATTCTTTGAAAAAACGAAGGGGCGTTCTTCAGGCCCATGGGCATGACCGTCCACTGGACTGGGCCACATGGCGTGCACATACAGGTGAGAGGTCGGCTGTCCTTCCTCAACGGCATTTGGTGAAAGCCGTGACGGAGATCCAGCACAGAAAACAAACGACCTCTTGCCCTCTTGGCGATTTCCTCCTCAATGAGGGGCAGGGGGTGTGAATCCGCCTTGGTTTCGGCGTTGAGGTTGCGAAAATCAACAACCATTCGCCAACCATCGATAGTGTTCTGGTCTGCAGGCGGCGGCTTCGGGACTGTGAAGGGGGCACAGCACCACTCGCTGGTCATACAACCCTCAAGCCAACCAAATTCCCTGAGATTTCTCTCGATTATTTTTCTGAGTATCTCATGTTTGTGTCCATGGTTCTCATAAGGACGCTGTTTCTTCGCCTTGTAACCTTCACGAAGCTCGATGAAGGCTTCACCGAACTGCCCACGGACAGGGGGGTCTTTGATCAACTTCCCCGAAAGGGTTGTGTCCTTCCGTTCCTCAAAAATCTTGTCTCTTTTCTTGGAACACAATTCAGTGTCCACCTGATCGCCAGGAATTACTGTCGAAAAAACTTTGGCGACTTCTTCGGCTTTGGCAGGAAGAATCTTCTTACGGATGTCCCTAAAAAGGTCCGTATCAACTGCCTCTTGAAGATAGGTGGGTCGAGTGTCGACATTCCAGAGATTCTCTTCGTGATCCAGCTCCTCGAAAGGATCTATGAAAGCTTCCACACGGGGTTTTTCATAAAAAACTCTGAATTTGCGGCGCGATTTAAAATTTTTCTTCGCCCGTGCACTGAAGATTCTTTTCGATGTCGATCGTATTGGGGAAGAGGGAGACGAGGCGGATCCATTTGACGTTGGATCACCTTGGGTATCTGACGGACAAAAATCAGAAAAAATAGATTCATCATCAGTACCACGCTCAACCTCAGATTCAGACCCAACACAGGAATCAGTACTAGAATCAGCAGAATCAGAGTCAGAAAGCTTTCCATCCACCAGGAATGCAAGCGAACTCCAGGACCGCTGTGGCAGGGGACCTGTGTCGTCCCTGGCATACAGCTTAATCTTCCTGGGAAGTTCGATGTAATCTACACAAATGTCTTGCAATTCCTGAAACCAAGGCTTGTCGTCCCACAAGGGCACAACTAAAATCGCCTGGGTTTTATCTTGCTTGATTTTGTGGATGACCTGCTGGATTAAGTGAAACGGAGGATTAATCCACAACTTCTTGTCCCATTTATGGGTCTAAGCGTCGCGAAAATGCTTGTCAAAGCGCTTGTTCTCGCGGTTAGCAAAGGCATCATACTGTGGCCAAAAGGAATGGTGTTCATAAAAATATTCACAAATTGTATCGCGCCATTTGTCGACAACTCTGTAGGATGAAGAGTGCCAGCGCGAAGGGCGTCGTGGCTGGGAGTCCCTACGAAGACATTCTAACTCTCAGGAGTAATCGGCACTCCCATTCACCTCTGCATGAAAGTGCTGCCCTGGGTCGTTGTGGGTGCCGGAGGGCTCGGGGCCGGCAAGGCCAGTGGGGCAGGCACGCGAGGAGTCTCCCTGGATGTTGTTATTGGGGGTAGAACCGGATACTCGGACACCAACAGAGGCGAGAGCAGCGACAACAGAAGCAAGGTCCATGCTGATTGTTATCCGGCAGAAAATCCCAGTCTATGAAGAAAATTGATGCGAATTATTCTAAATACATCTGAGTGTCCAAAACTGTCTGAAAGAATTTAAATAATCCATTTATGTAAAAATGTTTGGCCGATCTGGCCCGCGAGCGCGCGTCAGCGGCAAATGGCGATTCCAGCTAAAATAGCGGAACGCGGCGGATTTACGGGAAATGGACCGCGGAATCAAATCCGGCATATCAGAAATATATAGGAAATATCCTGTGACTGAGCTGCGAGGCGGCAATTCCGCCGAAGCAAAGAAAATGACCAAAATGTAGCCAATCTGGGCAGAATGTCTGAAAATCTGAGCAGATGGGGCTAGCCGCACTTACACTCCCCCTCCAAAAACACACTGGGGTGTGTCGCTACGTCAACGAAGAACGTAGTGCGGGTAAGTCCCAGAAAAACATAGAAATGTAACCTCGATGGGGCGAAATCTGCTTGATCTGACCTGATTTGGGCTGAATTGGCACTGAATCAGGGTGGATGAACCTGAAATGAGACAGAATGAGAAGTGACGAACAGTCCTCCGTGCAGTAAAATATTAGGTCAAGGGCTAAAAAGCATGTAAACGTATCGAGAATCGATACCAAACCATGCATTGGTTGAGAATGAGGTATATTATTGATGGATTGAGTGGGGGGATCAAGAATTGGAGTGACATCTCAGCGCTCTGGCACAGTTTCGCTGTCGCGGGCACGCTACGGTGTCCTCGCCGAACTCTACATCGTGTTATTCCCGCTTTTCCCGTTCTGAAAAGTACAGCATGTGCTTCAGATTAGACGCATCTGGTGGATGATCACAAGATTCAGCAAAATTGAGAATGAATTTGGGCAGAGATTGAGGGGATTAAGCAATCACAGAAAGGTTAAACAAATACACATGTAGTCTACAGACCCTAAGTGAACCACCGAAGGTAGAGATGTTCTTCTGTTCACTTAGATCTAAACAGATCTCCAAGGAATGAGAGGAGATGACAAGGAAATCAATCTAAATTGTCCTAAAATCAGCAAATTCATGAGATGGAGGTGAAATGAAGCGGAATGTGTACAACTGAAACTACTAACACTTTCGTTTAGACTAGAGTTAATATATATTGTCGTTCATTCAGCTCAATTGTGCTTTCCGGCACGTTGGTTCGCGAGCATCTAACAGATTCTATCAAAATGTGGATCATGTGATGATGCATCATGATGGGACATGATAGCCCTGGATCCTTGGCATGTAACGCGCCGAAGGTTCGCTGAAGGCGCTTTACTGACAGTATATAACTGAGAGACACCGAATTTACAGTGGCGGCGGTGTCAATCGACTTGGACAAGGCCAATCTTTCGATGGAGTCCCACAAGACACTTGGATTCGACAGTTTCTGGTCGGATTGAGCTCACATTGGCGTGTGCCAAAAATACAACGAAGCTTACGGACTTCAGAGGTTGCTGTTAGAAGTCCCTAGAGCTCCTAGATGAAGATTGTCTGAACAAGTGACGTCTGGGTTTCGTACAACAGTGGCAGAATGATGGACAAACCTGAGAAATTCAAGGTAAATTTGAGGATCCTGGATCTGAATCTGGACTTTGGCGTTAGCATCACAGCAAATGAAGGTAAGATCTGAGTTCCTGGCGTCGCATCTGGTGCAGCCAGTACTACAGGGGATACCTGTAGGGGTGAATGTCGCTGGCCAGCGTTTTGATTATGTACATTTGCTTCCATCTGCACGAGTAGCCAAATTCCAAAGATGCACAGACCAACAGAGACAAGATTACCCCGAATCTGCCTGAATTAAGCCTGAGTTTGGTTTTTTCTGAACACGGCAGCACACTCCGTCAGCGTATCTACGCCTTGTCTGCCGAACGGAGACCAAAGAAAAGTTGATTGACGTCAAATTATCAAACATTCGCAGTTCTCCACATCATGACATAAACAGAAAGAATGAACAGTGGATTGAGCAGAATGTGGTAGGATGGCTTCTCAATTCGGCCAAGCACGAATACATGTGACCACCAACCTGTCTGGTCTGGCCCTCGTACGGCTTGGGCGCTGCAAATCAGCGGCCGAACTTGAAGCTTGGTCCTCATTTGGCTCCTGGGCTGGCCTGACCGCAGGAGGGGGGATCGACGGATCAGCCCTGGAATGTGGCTGCTGAGGGCCGTAAAAGGCTGGATCTCGATTCACCACAGGTCGTTTTCCGTCGCTCTCCACTTGTCTGTCTGGTTTCGACAAACAATCTGTCAGGAGTACACCAATTTCGGGGTGCTTCTTGAAGAAGTCGATGAACCCCTTGGTGTACCCATGGACAAAAGATTGGGCTGGTTCCCAGTTGTTGTGACTGGAATCAAAGCCCCTCCACTCACACAGAAATTCCCATTCGCCCTTGGCGTCACGTCTTGCTTCAACAATCCTCTTGAGTTCGTACTTTCCCCCTTCGATGACCCGATCGGACAAGTGTTTTGCAGTCCAGAAGGGGTTTAACCCGATCCTTGGGGGAGGGGATCTCTCTCTTGAGGCGATCACCCGAAACGTCAATTTCCCTGCTGACATCCACACGAATCCTCCACCTGTTCTCACCAAGACGCGCTGTAACAGCGAATGGCCCCTCCCACAAGGGAAGAAGCTTGTCATCTCCGTCCAGGGTGGTTTCGGATTTTCGAAGCCAAACTCGATCATCGACCTCAAAATTGTGGGGGTTTTTTCGGCCTTGATTCTGGACCCAAAGCCAGTCAGCTTGATGCTTCTCGATTAATTTCGACACAGATTTATCTGCTCGTTGGACTTCGTCCAAAAACAGCGAAGCATCTTTACAGGGGCGAGGATTATTCAACGGCATGTTCCACCAACACTTCTTTCGTCCAAAGACAATTTCATTTGGAGAAAGGCCATGATACAAAGGCGTGTTGTGGTAACGGCGAAGCAATGCGAAGAGAACTTCCATCCAATGGAAATCCTTTTCACTCGCGAGCTCCTTACGAAGCATATTTATTATTGAGCGGCCGGCTCTTTCGCCAGGCAGCGCTCGATGCGAGTGGATTTCACATCGGAGATGGTGGATTCCAAGGCGAGCACATAATTCTCTCCACCATTCGGAGGTGTACTCTTTGCCTGAATCCGTGACCACCTCGGATGGGACGTCCCAGCCTCCCATCCAGGTCTGCGCGCACCACTTGGCGGCAGCCTTGCCAGTCATCGACTCAATGTTGCAAGGCAACACTTGAATGTAGCCGGAATGACGGCACTGAATAAGGAGCACACCATTGACTTTTTTATTAGTCCAATGGCACTCTTCGTCATCGAGTTCACCGAGATACAAGAAATCACTGGTGACTCTGTTAAAGAGGCGCTCCGGAATAGGATGAGGCCTCAGATGGCCGTGCTTCTTTGCGCTGGGGGGCGTCGAGACAGCACATTGGGCACATCCGGCAGCTACTTTCATGCAATGAGTGTAGAGCCTCGATCCAAACAACCTATGCTTAATCATCGACCACAGTCGACGGCCATGTGCGTGGGGGGACTCCCATTTGTGCCACCAGTTTAACACTCGGGGGGCTAGGGCGTCTGGCACACACAATTTACCCTCCATCCACAGCTTCCCCCCATCCAACGAGTACTCAGCAAAAATCCCATCCTTGTGAGCATCTTTGGATTGGAGATTTCCAAAGACCTCTTTAAACATGGGATCCTGCAGGTAATCGGACGTCCAGTCACGGATTATCAGGGAATCTTTAGGCAGGGGTGGAGTTTTGGCGGGATCTCAACGCTTAATGCCCTGGATCAACCGAAATCTACTTACTCGTCGGGTATAGTCAAACCGTTTCACACTCCCTGAGGAAGGATCGGTGACTTTTTCCACGACTTTCAGCGTTTTGGTGCAGATCTCGTGAGCATGCGCTGGATCTGTGATGGCCGTGATGTCGTGACACGGCAATACGTGCTGTTTAACAGCGCACTGCATGCATGCACGTCGAATGAGTTTCTTTTCTTCCTGATCCCATTCGATGATGACATGGCGGTCCTGCTCCGTACCATGGATGTTGGTACTTTGCAGCCCCTCTGAGGCGGGGTAAGCCCATCGGCTCAGAGCATCCGCTACCGTGTTATGTTTTCCAGGCAAATACGACACATGGAGGTCAAACAGACTGAGAAATTCGTGCCATCTGGCCCGTCGACCAGCTGGGCTCGCGACAGTATCAATGTGTTCGGTGGCCCAATACTCCAGAGATCGATGATCCGTCAGGACCTCGACTCGATTGGTGCCAACCCACGATTGGTACTTTTTTAAAGCACAGATGATGGCGTAAGTCTCTTGCTCACGCGGCGACCATTGCATTTGGCGTGGGGCTAGCTTCCGAGACCAAAATGCAAGAGGGTAATGATCGCCAGTGGCTTCATCAACCTGTTCAAGGACAGCTCCGATCGCGTACCTAGATGCGTCGGTTCTAATGTAGAAGGGTCGGTCAAATTGGGGCACATGCAACGTGGCGACTTCACAGAGGGCCGCCTTCAAGTGATGGAAGGCCTCCTCGCACTCGTCAGTCCACTTGACACGAACCTTTGAACCTGCCTTGCCCGCATCTCTCCCTACCTTCAATAATTCAGTGAGGGGGGCAGCAAATTTGGCATAATTCGGCACAAAAGTGTGGTAAAAATTGCAACAACCCAGGAATCCTCTCAACTCCGTGATCGTCTCAGGGCGCTTCCACTTCTGAATAGCGACGAGCTTCCCTGGACTGGGTCGTCGGGTGCCATTCTCTAGGAGAGAACCACAAAATTCGACTGATTTTAAAAATAATTTTCCCTTCTTTGGCCCACAAATCAGCTGATTGGCGTCAAGAATGTCCAAAACTTGGTTCAGCTGCTTCTCATGTAGGGCCACCAGCTCGGCTTCGGTCAGTCCCTCCCCTTCCGTCGCGATGATTATGTCATCTATGTACACACTCACGAAGGCACGAAGCTCAGGATGGGTTGTGAACAGCACATCCTCCATCATTCTTGGAAAAAATGAGGGGGCGTTCTTCAGCCCCATGGGCATGACGGTCCATTGGACTGGGCCACATGGCGTGCACATACAGGTGAGAGGTCGGCTGTCCTTCCTCAACGGCATTTGGTGAAAGCCGTGACGGAGATCCAGCACAGAGAACAAACGACCTCTTTCCCTCTTAGCGATTTCCTCCTCAATGAGGGGCAGGGGGTGCGAATCCGCCTTGGTTTCGGCGTTGAGATTGCGAAAATCAACAACCATTCGCCAACCATCAATGGTGTTCTGGTCTGCAGGCGGTGGCTTCGGGACTGTGAAGGGTGAACAGCACCATTCGCTGGTCAAACAACCCTCAAGCCAACCAAATTCCCTGAGATTTCTCTCGATGATTTTTCTGAGGATCTCATGTTTGTGTCCATGATTTTCATAAGGGCGCTGTTTTTTTGCCTTGTACCCTTCACGAAGCTCGATGAAGGCTTCACCGAACTGTCCACGGACAGGGGGGTCTTTGATCAACTTCCCTGAAAGGGTTGTGTCCTTCCGTTCCTCAAAAATCTTTTCTCTTGACTTGGAACACAATTCAGTGTCCACCTGATCACCAGGAATTGCTGTCGAAAAAACTTTGGCGACTTCTTCGGCTTTGGCAGGAAGAATCTTCTTACGGATGTCCCTAAACAGGTCCGTATCCACTGCCTCTTGAAGATAGGTGGGTCTTGTGTCGAAATCCCAGAGATTCTCTTCGTGATCCAGGTCCTCGAAAGGATGCATGAAAGCTTCCACAGGGGGTTTTTCATAAAAAACTCTGAATTTGCGGCGCGATTGGAGATTTTTCCTCGCCCGTGCACTGAAGATTCTTTTCGATGTCGACCGTATTGGGGAAGAGGGAGACGAGGCGGATCCATTGGACGTTGAATCACCTTGGGTATCTGACGGACAAAAATCAGAAAAAATAGATTCATCATCAGTACCACGCTCAACCTCAGATTCAGACCCAACACAGGAATCTGTACTAGAATCAGCAGAATTAGAGTCAGAAAGCTTTCCATCCACCAGGAATGCAAGCGAACTCCAGGACCGCTGTGGCAGGGGACCTGTGTCGTCCCTGGCATACAGCTTAATCTTCCTGGGAAGTTCGATGTAATCTACACAAATGTCTTGTAATTCCTGAAACCAAGGCTTGTCGTCCCACAAGGGCACAACTAAAATTGCCTGGGTTTTATCTTGCTTGATTTTGTGGATGACCTGCTGGATTAAGTGAAACGGAGGATTAATCCACAACTTCTTGTCCCATTTGTGGGTCCAAGCGTCGCTAAAGTGCTTGTCAAAGCGCTTGTTCATACGGTTAGCAAAGGCATCATACTGGGGCCAAAAGGAATGATGTTCATGAAAGTATTCACAAATTGCATCGCGCCATTTGTCGACAACTCTGTAGGATGAAGAGTGCCAGCGCGAAGGGCGTCGTGGCTGGGAGTCCCTACGAAGACATTCTAACTCTTGGGAGTAATCGGCACTCCCATTCACCTCTGCAATGGTGACATCTTCACCAAATTTTGGTGTCACCTTTTGCTTCAAAAATTCTTCTGCACTTTTAAACCCTGCGTGCAAAAAACGAAATTCAGGACGCTCCAAGGGACCTGACTCCAGCAAAAAACAACGACGATGACCTACGGGCGCTACCCTGTTCTTGCGAAGCCAAGGATGGCCCAAATAAAGGTCATACTTTATGTCAGCACGATAGAAGTAGTCATCCTTAAGGACAACTTCTTCCACATTTTGCTCTTCCCAAAGGTCTTGAGCGACCAAATGAGTTGATATATAACAACCGCGTTGCCCACCTGCGAGAGAATGTCCAGAAACTCCCTCGAGGGTAACAGGATGAGGCGATTCAAACACGCAGTCGTCGGGTAAGAATGAATTGGATTGGAGATTTACCTCTGATCCATTGTCACACAAACAAGTGGCGAGGTGGAAATTTCCCTTGCAATCAGAGACCCACAGCTTTGTGACAAACTGACGAGCCCTGTGCTTGGACTGTACACCAACCTCGTCCACTACAACAGAAGGATCCGCTGCCGGATCCAGGGGAGAGGAGACAAGCGACCCTACATCAAGTAATGGTCGATCTGGAATCTGGGGATCATGCCTGAAATCGCCTGGGGAGGGGCAATTTTCGTGGCTCCCCTAGGCGTTCTGACCTCCAGCTGCTGCGTTAACGTTGTGAACACAGCCTGATTCGTCGATCCATTCATCTTGGAACGGATCATCTGCTGGATTCAGGGCATTTTCGACATAATCTCGATCCGCATCGGACACCTGGTCTACACCTGAGGCCTGATCCACACGATGGTTGCCCTTTCCACGTCCACGGCCACGGCCGCCGGATGATGGACCACCACCGTCGCCACGCCCTCTGCCCTTACCAGAGAAAGGGGTTCCTGAAGGATTTCCCTTACCTTTACCCTGTGATCCTGGAGCATTTCCTTTGTTTGTACCGGATTGAGGGGTTTGGCCTGGATTTCGATTTCCGCCTCCGGCGTTGCCATTGGGACTTGTCTGGCCATTCGGCTGTCCTCCGGAGCCGGATGGAGTCCGATTTCCTTTGCCTTGGGACCCGCCAGGGCCTGCAGTATTTTTGTTCCCACCGGACGGGGTCGAATTACCCTTTTTCCCCTTTGCACCATGCACCTGTCTGTCATTCCTGTCTGAATTCTGCGAATTATTGACATTTTCACCAATCACCTTGTGATCGTAAGCAGACCATCGGTGATTACCAGTAGAATGTGTCTTAGCTCGGTTCGTAGAACCTAGAAGAAGGCAGATGCTACAATGATCCTGAACATTCCGGGTGTCATTCACCTTTTTGTTGCCCTTTTGGGCCCCATTTTGGGTGTTTTGCTGGGTATTCCTGTTTCCCCCAAGACCCTCATGGAAATTTTGATTGGCGGCGTCAGCGAGCCTCTCAACCTCTTCCCACAGTTCCTGCGGGGTGAACGAAAACACCCAGTTCCTGGCCTTCAGGCGATGGCCGTGGAAACTTACTCCCCTGTTGAGGACTTGGACAAACAAGTCCCGATCCTCGTGTTCATTAAATTTGATTTTCCACGTGTTTTCAGTGAATTTCACCTTGGTAAACGACGTGGGGGAGCACTTTTGAAGTGCCTCCCTGACGGTAAACCTGTTTGCCGAGGCGTCGAAGCCATCGACTTCCGCCCACCAGGTCTTGACCTTTTCTTCGGACTGTTTATTCCGAAGGGTGGCGGCAGTTTCTGAGGGGATCTTGTCAAAAATCAGATTTTTCAGCTCGGCACTGGAAAATTTTTCGCCTGAATGTTCAGATTCCTCTACGAGATTCCAGAAGCGCTGTCTCTTGTCCTGCACTTCGTGCAAGATTAATCGAGAGAATGAAGGAAAATTCTTCAACATCTGGTGGTAATGGTCCTCAGGCAGCCGGGATCCACGTACCTCCAACTGTTCCCACACCTCATCAAAGGTAAGGGGGGAACTTGAATCTTCACGATCACTCCAGGTCCTGAGCCAAGTATTGGCCGGCGCTCCCTCAAGGCAGTCCAAGAGCGCCATCAGGAACTGATCATCCTGGAGTTTTTGAGTCTTAACCCACAGTTTAAATTCCCGTTGAAACTGAGGCCAACGTCTGGGGTTCCCATTATACTTCGGCTGCTTGGCAACCTGACGAAGTCGCAATGAAGTAGGACTTAGGAGTGAATCCAGCCCAACACCGGCCGTAATGGCAGACACCTTGGCGGCATCATTAGCCACACCAGCTCCGGCGAGGGTCTGGGCGAGCAACATCTGGGCAATTGCATTGGAATCAACAGCAGGAAGGGTAGTACGGGAGGCAGTTCGTTTGGCATTTTGAACCTCAGTCCTAGCCTTCGCCGATCTACTCTGAGATCGAGAGATTGTAACCCTTTCCTTTAGCTTAGTCCTGCTGATCCTTGCGTCGGTGGTCTTAGAGTCCACCGAAGGAGCAATCGAAAAAATTTCTGTCGCCTCCTCCGACGGTTCTGTTGTTTGTTCCACCGATGATGCGCCCTCAGACCTCATGTGGGTCTTGAAAAGATCTTTAATTCCCAACGTCTGAATGATGAGTTGCATTTGATCTTTGAGCAATTGGAGCTCAGTATCTCGCTGTAATCTGCAAGAGCAGTCGGCAGGACAGTACATACCGTGTCCTGAAGGGCCTGAGCAGGCTGTCGGACCGCTAATCTCAGTGGTTCGCAGCCAGGAGTCCACTTGGGGAGCTCCTTCAGTCCTAATTTCCAGGCTTGCCTGCCTAGCTGCCTCTAAAATTCCTTCCTCAACCGCGGCGGCTAGATCGTCGCGGATGGAGACAGAGGGATGAGGGGCGGAGGGCCCGGCAACAGGTGCCTTGGTCTTCTCCTTCGGGAAGGGACTTGCCTCCCAGATCTGCACAAAAATGGCAAAAGATTCATCTTCTTGAGAACACCACCACATCCTGGTCTTAATTTCTTCTTGAAGGAGGAAAACATATTCAAATAAAAAATCAGAGGCGATTCTTTCTTGTCCTATCAGCTTAGACGTGGCTAATAGACAAAGGGCCTCAAGCGCCTCAAGGTTACGGGTCACTTCGGAAGACAAATGGTTGTCCCATTGTGCCCATGAGGCTGGTCGATTGTAGGTAGGTACCTCACCTGGACCACCCATCTCAATGTCGTCAATGTCGGCGTCGATGGTCTCAAAATGTGGACACTGATAGGGAGTATTGGTACCTGCCAGGTCCGTAAGCTCCACCGGAGCGTTGCCATTAGCGTAGGCTGGGAGATTCCAGCTGCTTGATGGCCAATTTCGACTGGGATCTTGATTGTAATCTGGGCCTCCACAGCTGCTGATTTGTGCCCTTCTTGGGCAATTTGGGCTTGCGCAAGGCATTCCTCTCAAGGCCTCGTTCGCACAGCACCACGGCAGCGTAATCGTTACGTCTCCGGAGGTGGCGGAGTCTACGGGGCCGTACTGGGGAGCTAGCTGTGGTTGGGACACCAAAGGAACAACATTCAGGTAGCCTCTGCTACCATGAAAGTGCTGCCCTGGGTCGTTGTGGGTGCCGGAGGGCTCGGGGCCGGCAAGACCAGTGGGGCAGGCACGCGAGGAGTCTCCCTGGATGTTGTTATTGGGGGTGGAACCGGATACTCGGACACCAACAGAGGCGAGAGCAGCGACAACAGAAGCAAGGTCCATGCTGATTGTTATCCGGCAGAAAATCCCAGTCTATGAAGAAAATTGATGCGAATTATTCTAAATACATCTGAGTGTCCAAAACTGTCTGAAAGAATTTAAATAATCCATTTATGTAAAAATGTTTGGCCGATCTGGCCCGCGAGCGCGCGTCAGCGGCAAATGGCGATTCCAGCTAAAATAGCGGAACGCGGCGGATTTACGGGAAATGGACCGCGGAATCAAATCCGGCATATCAGAAATATATAGGAAATATCCTGTGACTGAGCTGCGAGGCGGCAATTCCGCCGAAGCAACGAAAATGACCAAAATGTAGCCAATCTGGGCAGAATGTCTGAAAATCTGAGCAGATGGGGCTAGCCGCACTTACACTGCAATGGTGACATCTTCGCCAAATTTTGGTGTAACCTTTCGCTTCAAAAATTCTTCTGCACTTTTAAACCCTGCGTGCAAAAAACGAAATTCAGGACGCTCCAAGGGACCTGACTCCAGCAAAAAACAACGCCGATGACCTACGGGCGCCACCCTGTTCTTGCTAAGCCAAGGATGGCCCAAGTAAAGGTCATACTTTATGTCGGCACGATAGAAGTAGTCATCCTTAAGGATAACTTCCTCCACATTGCCTTCTTCCCAAAGGTCTTGAGCGACCAAATGAGTTGATATATAACAACCGCGTTGCCCACCTGCGAGAGAATGTCCAGAAACTCCCTCGAGGGTAACAGGATGAGGCGACTCAAACACGCAGTCGTCGGGTAAGAAAGAATTGGATTGGAGATTTACCTCTGATCCATTGTCACACAAACAAGTGGCGAGGTGGAAATTTCCCTTGCGATCAGAGACCCACAGCTTTGTGACAAACTGACGGGCCCTGTGCTTGGACTGTACACCAACCTCGTCCACTACAACAGAAGGATCCGCTGCCGGATCCAGGGGAGAGGAGACAAGCGACCCTACATCAAGTAGTGGTCGAGAAGGAATCTGGGGATCATGCCTGAAATCGCCTGGGGAGGGGCGATTTTCGTGGCTCCCCTAGGCGTTCTGACCTCCAGTGGCTGCGTTAACATTATGAACACACCCTGATTCGTCGACCCACTCATCTTGGAGCGGATCATCTGCTGGATTCAAGGCATTTTCAGCGTAATCTCGATCCGCATCGGACAACTGATCTGCACCTGAGGCCTGATCCACACGATGGTTGCCCTTTCCACGTCCACGGCCACGGCCGCTGGATGATGGACCTCCACCGTCGCCACGCCCTCTGCCCTTACCAGAGAAAGGGGTTCCCGAAGGATTTCCCTTACCCTTACCCTGGAATCCTGGAGCATTTCCCTTGTTTGTACCGGATTGAGGGGTTTGGCCTGGATTTCGATTTCCGCCTCCGGCGTTGCTATTGGGATTTTTCTGGCCATTCGGCTGTCCTCCGGAGCCGGATGGAGTCCGATTTCCTGTGCCTTGGGACCCGCCAGGGCCTCCAGGATTTTTTTTTCCACCGGAGGGGGTCGGATTCCCTTTTCCAGCCTTCCCACCGTGCACCTGTCTGTCATTCCTGTCTGAATTCTGCGGATTACTGATATTTTCACCAATCACCTTGTGATCGTAAGGAGACCATCGGTGATTACCAGTGGAATGCGTCTTAGCTCGGTTCGTAGAACCTAAAAGAAGGCAGATGCTACAGTGATCCTGAACATTCCGGGTGTCATTCACCTTTTTGTTGCCCTTTTGGGCCGCATTTTGGGTGTTTTGCTGGGTATTCTTGTTTCCCCCAAGACCCTCATGGAAATTCTGATTGGCGGCGTCGGCAAGCTGCTCAACCTCTTCCCAGAGTTCCTTCGGGGTGAACGAAAACACCCAGTTTTTGGCCTTCAGGCGATGGCCATGGAAGCTTACTCCCCTGTTGAGGACTTGGACAAACAAGTCCCGATCCTCGTGTTCATTAAACTTGATTTTCCACGTGTTTTCAGTGAATTTCACCTTGGAAAACGACGTGGGGGAACACTTTTGAAGTGCTTCCCTGACGGTGAACTTGTTGGCAGAGGCATCGAAGCCATCCACCTCCGCCCACCAGGTCTTGACCTTTTCTTCGGACTGTTTGTTCCGAAGGGTGGCGGCAGTTTCTGAGGGGATCTTGTCAAAAATCAGATTTTTCAGCTCGGCACTAGAAAATTTTTCGCCTGAATGTTCAGCTTCTTCCACTAGATTCCAGAAGCGCTGTTTTTTGTGTTGCACTTCGTGCAAAATTAATCGCGAGAATGAAGGAAAATTCTTCAACATTTGGTGGTAATGGTCCTCTGGCAGCCGGGATCCACGTACCTCCAACTGTTCCCACACCTCATCAAAGGTAAGGGGGGAACTTGTATCCTCGCGATCACTCCAAGTTCTGAGCCAAGTGTTGGCCGGCGCTCCCTCAAGGCAATCCAAGAGGGCCATCAGGAACTGATCATCTTGGAGTTTTTGAGTCTTAACCCACAGTTTAAATTCCCGTTGGAACTGAGGCCAACGTCGAGGGTTCCCATTATACTTCGGTTGCTTAGCAACCTGAGGAAATCGCAATGAAGTAGGATTAAGAAGCGAATCCAGCCCAACACCGGCCGTAATGGCAGACACCTTGGCGGCATCATTCGCCACACCAGCTCCGGCGAGGGTCTGGGCGAGCAACAGCTGGGCTAAGGCATTGGAATCAGCAGCAGGAGGGGCAGTACGGGAGGCAGTTCGCTTGGCATTCTGAGCCTCAGTCCTAGCCTTCGCCGTCCTACTCTCAGATCGAGAGATTTTAACCCTTTCCTTTAGCTTGGTCCTGCTGATCCTTGCATCGGTGGTCCTGGAGTCCACCGAAGGAGCAATTGAAAAAATTTCTGTCGCCTCCTCCGACGGCTCTGTTGCTTGTTCCACCGATGAGGCGCCCTCAGACCGCATGTGCGTCTTGAAAAGATTTTTTATTCCCAGCGTTTCAATGATGAGGTGCATTTGATCTTTGAGCGTTTGGAGCTCAGCATCTCGCTGGAATCTGCAGGAGCAGTCGGCAGGACAGTACATGCCGTGTCCTGAAGGGCCTGAGCAGGCTGTCGGACCGCTGATCTCGGTGGTCCGCAGCCAGGAGTCCACTTGTGGAGCTCCTTCAGCCCTAATTTCCAGGCTTGCCTGCCTGGCCGCCTCTAAAATTCCTTCCTCAACCGCGGCGGCTAGATCGTCGCGGATGGAAACAGGGGGATGAGGGGCGGAGGGCCCGGGAACAGGTGCCGTGCCCTTCTCCTTCGGGAAGGGGCTTGCCTCCCAGATCTGCAAAAAAAATGGCAAAAGTGTCATCTTCTTGAGAACGCCACCACATCCTGGTATTAATTTCGTCCTGAAGGAGGAAAAAATATTCCGTTAAAAAATCAGAGGCGATTCTTTCTTGTTCGATCAGCTTAGACGAGGCTAAGAGACAAAGGGCCTCAAGGGCCTCAAGGTTACGGGTCACTTCTAGGGACAAATGGTCGTCCCATTGTGCCCAAGAGGCTGGTCGATTGTAGCTAGGTACCTCACCTGGACCACCCATCTCAATGTCGTCCAGATCGGCTTCGATGGTCTCGAATGTTGGACATTGGTAAGGAATGTTGGTACCTGCCAGCTCCGTAAGGTCCACCGGAGCGTTGCCATCGTCGTAGGCCGGTGGATTCCAGCTGCTCGATGGCCAGTTTCGACTGGGATTAGGGTAATTTGGGTCCCCACAGCTGCTGATGTGCGCCCTTCTTGGGCAGCTTGGGCTTGCGCAAGGCATTCCTCTCAAGGCCTCGTTCGCACAGCACCACGGCAGCGTAATCGTTACTTCTCCAGAAGCGGCGGGGTCTACGGGGCCGTACTGGGGAGCGGACTGTGGTTGGGACGCCAAAGGAACAACATTCAGGTAGCCTCTGCTACCATGAAAGTGCTGCCCTGGGTCGTTGATGGTGCCGGAGGGCTCAGAGCCGGCAAGACCAGTGGGGCAGGCACGCGAGGAGTCGACCTGAACGCTGCTGTTGGGGGTAGAACCGGATACGCGGACACCAACGGAGGCAAGAGCAGCAACAACGGAAGCAAGATCCATGCTGATTGTTATCCGGCAGAAAATCCCAGTCTATGAAGAAAATTGATGCGGATTATCCTAAGTACATCTGAGTGTCCATATCTGTCTGAAAAGATTTATATAAATCCGATTGTGAAAACATATTTGGCTGATTTGGCTTCGGGCGCGCATCAGCGGCAATTGGCGATTCCAGGTAAATGATCGGAACGCGACGGATTTACGATGAATGGACCGCGGAATCAGATCCGGCATATCAGAAATATATAGGTCTGATCCTGAGACTGAGCTGCGAGGCGGCGATTCCGCCGAAGCAGAGAAAATGACCAAAATGTAGCCAATCTGGGGCAGATCTGTGAAAATCTGAGCAGATGGGGGTTAGCCGCACTTACAGAGACCCACGAGTCGGATGGAGCCCCCGAAGAAGGCGCAAAGCTAGAGGCCGATTTGGACGACGAAGCAGACGCAAAGGAAGACGCTGAGGACGCTAAGGACGCTGAGGACGAGGATAATGTGGTTAGTGAAGAGGAAGAGGAAGAGGAAGAGGATGAGAGCCATGAAGATGATGATGCTGATGAACATGATGCTGCTGCCCATCTGCATGTGAGGCTTACGTCAAAGGAATGCGAAAAGATTTGGAGCCAGGAGACGTTGCTGCTGGAAACTGTGCGAAGGCAGAAGTGTCAGAGGTGGAGCCTTTTTTTTTTTTTGCTCTATGGCTCCCAGCCATCCGGGTTGGGCCTCCCGGCAGAGGTGGAGCCTCGTGTGCAAAGGGTTTTGGACATCAGATGGGTTTTCCGAGACGGCAAAGGACTACAGCAGATTGATTGTGACCAGCTACGATGGAGCCACTGGTCGGATTGATACTGCACTGCTTGCCCGATTTCAGCAAGGACTAAAGCAACACTACAACATCTCTGTTTGCATTGAATCCACCCATGCCCCCATCTACTGCCTTCCAGTGGGAGTGGAGACCAGATTGTCAGTCGGAGACCCTGGATCAAATATGTGCACCGGTGTCTCTGCACTTCAGCCTCTGCTGCGTCTCTGAAATGCCCAACAGCTGCATCTCAAAGGAAACTCCCGAAATTTTGGATTCCTGTTACTTTGGTCAACAATCAAGGGTGCCAGACTCAATCTTGAGGATGCGGAGAACCAGTTGGAGGCCACTGCCAGTGTAGGGGGATCTGGATCTGATGCATTTGCCCGTGAGGTGCACTCAAAGCTTGGCAAGATGAAGAGATCACTCGCAGACATCAAGACACAGCAGGAGGAGTTGGGTAAGAAGCAGGACAACTTGTCTTCTGCTGTTGAAGAGGCACGGGACTTGATCAGAAGCATGAAGGATGACCTTGAGTCTCTCACTAAGAGAGCAAAGTCTGCCCCTGTCACTGCCCCTGCCCCTGCTTGGCTTTGGCCGGGTGTGCAGCCCCGTATGGCCCAGAGTATGGAGCTGGCCTTGGCTCAGAACACACAGAACGCACAGAACGCCATGCAGTGATGAACAGCTCTGACAGCATTTTGCATTCCTGCTGTGTGCCAATGGGACAGCATTTACGTGCCATTGCATGTGCCAATTTTTGAAATGTTGGGTGCCCTAATATAGGCTGCCCTTTGGGCATCTTCACATTTGAAACAGGTTGAAAACCAGTGAATGAACAGGGACGAGAGCATTGTGATGTAGACAGAGGCGGATGACTGCTGAGTGGGCCTATTCCACATTGCACGGTGCGATGGGGCAACATTTACCAGCCATGGGATGGGCCAACTGTTTTTCATTGACTTCTCTTGGGATAAGCACCAATTGAAACCTGTTTTTAACATATACGCGAAACCAACCCTGAAGAAAGGATAGAGTAGGTGCCGGCACAAAGAAAAGACAGCATGACGTGGCGGGACATTTCAAACACCATTCGCTTGTTTCATGGGACCACATTTACTTGCCACCCTACGGGCCAACTTTTCTTTTTCAAATTACGGTAATATGTTGAGTTACCATCAGACAGATGCATATGGTGCAAAATGATGGTGGTATGTTCTTCCCAAAACTGTGGCACTAAAAGCAACAAAATCCCATGGGGGGCATTATTGCCCATTTTAGGATTTTAAGGAACCATTTAGGGAAAAATACCTGCCATAAAAGCCTAGGTGTGGGTGTTTTTGCATATATTTAATTTATGAGGTTTGGGGCTGAGGGGCCATCTGCCTGCCCTGCCTTTGTTTGTTGCACTCTCGTTGTCCGTCAGTCATGCTGTGAGCACAGCACTACACGTCTTTGATCCACAGCACTGTCTGTCCAGTCAGCAGAGTCTTTCTGGGACAGTCCGCACTGTCTGTCCTTCCCTTGGCGGTGGCCATTTTCCAGTTTCAGGTCTGCCACTTGGCGTCACCACTGCTAAAGGCGGTCAGGACCTTTACCCTCACTTGGTTGTCCTTGGGAGGATCTTGTACCCCATGTGTTTTGCCCTATAAAACATTCCCAATGTCTTCGACCTTTGAATTGCCTCCATTGCCCCTTGTAAAATATTTCGGTTTCCCGCGCCAAAATAATCCTTGCAAAGGCCCTGAAGTCCCAACAAGACGAACACAAGAGTAAGTCGGGATACTCTTTGATTTGATCAACACTTGGGCTGGCGTGACTGGCAAAGCAGAGTGGTGCCGAAGTATTCACAGACCGCCCACGGGCTTATGCTCGATTCATGGAGAAGAACAAAGAAGAGTGAAAAGAGCCGGGAAAGAAGCCCTACAATTGCAACATACAATTGGAGCATCAATAGACAATCCACTTCCATGGCAGAGGCGAGAAGATGTTCCGTCCCTATCCCACGAATCGATTTATATATCATGCACAATCAAACTATGCGTTAATGAAGCTTGGCTACTCATGTCCCATCCTCACACGTGACCACAAAGTGACAAAATGAAATTGAGAAACCTGAGTTCCTAACCTGAAGAATGTTCTTGACGTGGAGTATGAACACAAAGCAATGCACGGCAACATGCATGACATGTCCACCCTCGTGAGTCACCAACGTACACATGTGACAAGCTTGCAATGAGTCCGGAGAGTAACCTCACATCAATGGCAAACAATACCTCACCCCTTGCATGTGACACATATATCAATATGATGGCATTCCCTCGGTACTTCACACCAAACCCTGGATGCCTATCACTTAGCAATAACATACACCATGGCCAGCAAGTGAAAGTGCTTGGCGGGTTTACTTGTTGCTTGAAATCAAAACATCACGAAGGGCCAGCCCACCAAACCTCAGCTGTTTAGTGTATACTACAGACCAATTGTTGGGCTCCCTGCGGATAGAGTGTCGCGAACCAAGTTCATAAATGGAATGTAAAGCCAGCAAACAACATATATCTCACAAAGCAAATCGGCGTGTGCATGAGAGACAATCCACACATGGAGTGAAACCAAAGTTGCCTACTTGCATGTTCGTGTGACACCGAATCAATTTAATGCATACTACTTAGAGAGAGATTGGGCAAGAGTGCTTGGGTAGAAGATGCCCCGGGTCACATGAAGAGACCTAGACCCGGCCCGCACAGTGAGTGCACATGGAGAGGTATCCCGGGTACAATGAGAGCACATCTGACACATGGTGAGATTGTCCTATCCCAAGGAGAGAGAGTTCCGCCTCAAAGAGAGATGGTCCGACCCCAATCCAGGCCTTGAGAGGGATGGCCCCGCCCCTGTCCATGCCCTGAGAGAGAGACCCTCACCAATCCATGCCCTAGGAGATAGAACCCAACCAATCCATGGCCGAAGAGAGATAACCTCACCGAGACCCAATCCAGAGAGCATAGCCTATCCATGACCCATGGGGGTATGCATGCACTTGAAGTGAGAATTTCGCCTAACCATGACCCAGGAGAGCGTGCATGCACTTGGGAGGGAGAGTCGCCCATCTGGACCGATGACTATCCTTGCCCCCAATTGCCTGTGAGCTATCGTCATGCCCAACCACATGTTGACCAGAGAAAGATATTGGCTCACCAACCGTGTTCCATAAATGATATGAATCATCATTAAAACACGCATCGAAAGTCAACGGAGGAAGACGGCATAACACAAATGTAAGGTTAGCTTCAAAGACATAAGTGCAACTCTCCAAGTTTAGCATGTCTACCCACGGCACATGCACACAACATGTTCAACACACGCAGTCTCCAAAGATTGACCCTCTTTAATTTCATGGAACATCAATTTGTGACGAGCAATAGGCAAAGCAAACAAATGACAAATAAGAGAGTGAAGACATCCATCGCGGAGCAACGACCGAGCTACTTTCTTCCCCTCCGGTGCGCCTACCTCAGCCACATCCACTTCCACTTCACTTCCACTAAGGCTCCTCCAGCTTCAAGGGACTCGTGGTCCCCCATGCACCTAGGCGTGGCACTGCCGAAGCAGATGCGCCCATTAACGTACACCGGTCTCCTCCAAAGTGCAGTGATGCACCAAAGGTCGACAGCCAGTGTGGGCGGAGGCACCACACCAGGGTTTAGTCCGATCCTTAACTCCGGGCCTTCTATCATGCACTGGAGTCGCCCTAGCTTCCGATTCGCTTCCATTTCCGTAACAGGATAGAACTAGGACTATTATCACCCGTTGGGAAGAAGTTTCACACGATCGGCCCGCATTGCAGAACACAGAGCACGCGCACGCCAACAGGAAACCGAGAAGGGCGCGCGCACACACAGTAGACCTGGTCCAAACAAAAAGTGTCAAATCCTCCATCCTGTGGATTATAGATGGTATAAATTCGGAATTCTCCAGAATCTATACCCTAAATCGCTAAACTCGCAGAAATCTGAAAATTCTGCTGAAGTGCTTCCCGAAATCGCCGAGATCGCTGAAATAGTAGAAATATGGGACAGAGAGATGCAAATGGGATCCGAACCGGCTTCACCCCCCTTCCTAGAGCATTGTCGGCTGCTCGGAAAGACATAAAGAGGACGGGAGGATCCCTGTCTTGCACCTGCGTCCCCCTAATCACCACTGAACCTAAAGGAAAAAGCTCGGCGGATCAAAGATAGACAATATACAACAAAAGCAACGTCCTCGACCGGTCTACATAGCAAAGACCACAAACAGATATATGATGCTTGCTATGCAAATCATGAACCCGTTGAAGGACCCGCACTCCCAACAAGAGATATGAGAGCATTGGATCACTCAGAGGAGACAGTGGCACCTGGGGGGGGGGGGAGATGACATTGCATGACAAGCGTACACAGCGTACACACAAACAATGCAGATTAAAAAAAATAATTTTTTTCGGGAAAAAATTTTCCCGAATTTTTTTTTGCCCCCAAATATATCATTTGGGACCCTGGTGGAAGCAGGAAGCAAACAGATGCCATGGTTGCATGCGGAATGAGTTTTCGAAGTGGGTAGGTACTCACGAAATCCTCCAGCTCAAAGATATGTCAAAAATATGGCAAAAACACGGTTTTGACCGTAGCCAACCCTACCCTAAAAGCTTTTTTTAAGAGGGTCTACCGGGGGCCGCTGCTGCAAATGTAATGCAAACGGACCCCACGGTTGCGACGGGCATGCCAAAAAAACGTCATGGATCCGGTCGGAATGTCTCCAGGTGCCCAAAATGCGGAGATATGAGAAACATTTTGTACTAAAAATAGTACCATTTGTCACTGAAAATAGCACAGGCGAAAAATTGAAATCTCTAAACTGAGGGACCCTGGAGTGAAGGTGGTCAACTTGCCTGGCATAGGCCTGCGTTGCCCATGACCAACCACATGGCCCGCGAACTTGACCTCCTTCACAAATAAGGATGCCTTTGTAGGCTTGGGGACCATTTGGTGGCGATGTAAGACGTCGAGCGGTCTTCTCAAGTGTTTCTCGTGGGCCTTGATCAGTTCGTCCTCCGACATTTCCTCCTTGCCGGACCCGATAATGATGTCATCAACAAACGGGTCGGCGCAATCCCGCACAGGTCCCAGAGAAAGATTTATAGGCTTACTCCCCAACAATTGTGCCTGAGAGGATGGCACCAGCATACCCGCGAGCAATTCCTGCTCATAGGTGGAGTAGTTCCCCCTGGCCTGGTTCCATTTCCAGTTCCAGTGGCCCAGAGGTACTAGGACCCACTTGTCGTCAGGGTAGCTGTGCTTGAGAGTTCCATCTCGGTTGAGACCTTCAGTCCCCCATTGGGAAATAGCCGAGTCGAACTCCTCCTTCTCCAGTGCTTGCCATTGGAACAACGTTCCACCACCGCCCACATTGCTGGCATCGGTCACCAGGATAATCTCCCCTTGTGCCCTAGGCACGCCCAAGCACTTAGCGCTGGCCACCTTGTCTTTGAGCTCGTCAAACGCTTGTTGCTCTTGTGGGCCCCAGCGCCAAGTAGTACTCTTCTTGATCAGGTCCGTCAGAATGGCGCTGGTGTAGGTGAAGTTTTTGATATGGCGGCGATAGAAGTTGCACGCCCCAATGAAACTGCGTACATCATGAAGTCCTTTCTTGGGGTCTTTGTGTCGTACCTTAGCGTCCATCAGGGGTTTGGCCTTAGAGGCCGCTGGGGTCCACCACCCATAGCCAACGTCAAACCCCAGGTACTGCATGGTCTCCTGCATGAACTCACACTTCTCCAGCTTGAGCCGTGCGTGGTTCTCCTGGCAGACTGCAAAGAACTCACCCAAGAGGATTAGGTGATCCTCCTGGGTATTGGTCCCGAGGCATACATCGTCGATGTGCGCCTCCATCTGGGCCCCACGGGATATGAGTTCTTGCACCTTGGGTCTTCGTCGTAGGATGGACAAGATCTTTTTCATCAGCTCTTGGAATAGAGCGGGTGCGTTGGCCACGCCAAACGGCATGACCTTCCACTTGAACACCCTCCCCTGAGGGGTGATGAAGGCTAGTAGCTCCTGAGCGTTGGGCGTCAGGTCGACCTGCCAGAATCCGCTCCTCTTGTCCATCTTGGTCTTGTAGCGACAGGAGGCTATCTTCTCGAGGGTAGCCTCCATATTAGGAATGGACCCTGAGTGGTTCAGCGTTTTCTTGTTCAGCTCTCCGTAGTCCACTACTAGCCGTTTGGCTGTAGACCCAGGTTTAGCCACCAGGAAACAAGGGCTGCAGTGTTGGGGGTAGTCCCCGTCCTTGTACTCCAGGACTAGGCGAGCGTCGATACATTCTTGTATCTGTCGCTCAATCTCGTTGGCCTGCTCTTTAGGAGCCGGATAGGGTCTCCTCCGGATCTTGTGACCCACGAACTCGGGTTTCAGCTTGAGGTCCCTCTGTACCAGCTTGTCACATGAGGCTGGGGGTGGTAGTTCCCCGAACACCTCCAGATAGGTCCTTATAAGCTTCTGCACCCGCGGGTCCAATAGCTTGATCTTGTCCTCCATGTCCTCGTCGGACTGTAAGTTGCTTGCCCCCTGAGTAATAGACGTCGGGAGGTGGTCCTCCACCGACTCTTCGCCCTTGGTAGTATCCTTCAACCCTTGATAGGCATAAAGTAGGTCTCGTTCAACCATCTCCGGTGGACGATGGCAACATAGGCACGCTCGAGGGGGTTCACATACACATTTCTCCGAGAGGTCGTCCTCCTCTGGGGTCCTCACATGGGCAACCCACACGCTCTTCATGAGCTTAAGATCTACTTCTCTTTGCCAGGTGGTGATCTTCTGTTCGAGGTCCTCCTTCAATTGGGATAGATCTCCCATATGTCCTTGCTTCAGTGGCCATGAGCTGCGGGTAGGCTTAGCGTAGCATAGCTTTTTCGCCACCAACCTCCTCTTGGAGTCCACGTACTCCCTTAGCTTGGATCGGGGATCCGGCTCTTCGTCCACGGGGTCTTCCACCCTCATGGAGAGTAGGGGTTTCAGTGGGGCGACGTACTCGGCGTTCTCCACTTCCTCCACGCATGTCTGCACGAAGAAGGCGTCGTGCTCAGTTTCGTCATCTGAGTGGATAGAGCTGGGGAGCTTGGATAGTCCACACTCAGAGACTCCATCAGGAACAGGTACATGGCAGGGAGAGTTGGGGGCGTTGGTGTTAGTCACGACGTATTCATCTCCTCCGGGTATAGTCTCAATAGCATCTTGAGGTCATAGTCGATCCTTCAAGTCATCCAAGGCGAGTCCATCGCTTTCTCCTTGTATAGCCTGGACCAGAGTCGAGTCCAGGTCCTCCCAGGGGATGGAAGTAAGACCTCCGTCCACCACGCTGAGCATACTCCCCCATCCGGGTTTCCCGATAGGCGTCTTACGCCCCAGTGTTAACACCAGAGGCACATAGGTGGCCTCATCAGGTAACCGAACAGAGCTGATAGTCAGCCTGTCCAGGAGGGTTCGCCAGTACTCGTTGCCCCCACGGGCTCCCCAATCGGGGGAACACAGGACCAGACGGGAACGTTCCAGGGCCACCTTGGTCAAGACCTTCCCCAGTTCACTGAACCTGGGGTTACCGTAGGCCATCCCGAAAGAGGGCCAGTAAAATTTGTAGCTGCAGTTTTTCCCCTTGCTGCAGTAAAGGTCCAAGACATGTTGCTTGTCGCTGGCGAACAACTCCACACTCAGGTCTTCTCTAGAGTAACCCAACTCCTTCAGACCTTGGTCCAGGACTTCCCCCAATAGTTGATAGTCCTCAGTTTTGGAGGCCGCCATCATGTTTTAGGGGTCCTCCTTCGATACTCTCAGGTAGCTCGAGGTGTGCTCAGACTGCTCCAGTGGCACGGACTCTCTGCCATCACCGTGGTCCACGTAGAGGAGGTAGGGCGCTTGCAGCGTCACGGATTGTATCTGGGAGTGCTGCACGAAGAAGTCAGTCCCCAATACAAAGTCGAAGGCCTCAGTGTCCATCGCATACAAGCGATGGGCAATAGTTTGGGAGCCCATAGGTACCTCCACTTCACAGTCCCCGCAGCTGTGCACCACATGTCCATCTCCCATTCGTATAGCCGCGGTGGTCATGGTGTTCTTCAGGCTCCCACAAGGTAAAGTCTTCTTGGCCACTATAGAGATGGTGGCTCCAGTATCCAATACCCCTAGGTATTCACGTCCCCCTAGTCGGATACGCACCCAGAACACCAAGTCCAGGGCCCCACTGGAGCGTCCCCGTCAGAACTCCGCGGGACAGGTCACCTCGAACCCCTTGTTCCGCAATTTGCGGGCCATCCTGATGAAACGGCTTCTCTTCTTAGCGTTGCCGTCATCACCACCTTCATGCTCACGCTTGGCCCCTTGTTCTCGCTGGGCCTGAGTTTGCGAGCGTGTGGTGGCACCAGACTGCCCTCCAGAGGGTTCGGAGTTCCCCCCTGGATGAGGGTTGGGGTTGCCTCCGTTCTTGTCCGGGTTCTTGTTGTCCTTGTCTGGCTGGCGGTTAGCGCCTCCTCCTCGTCCGCCTTGGTTCTTGTCTTGTCCTTTTCCACGTCCTTTCGACTTGCCCTTGCCGGAGTTGTTGCCATTGCCTTTGCCACCGCCCTTGCCAGAGCCTTTGCCAGGATCCTCGCCCTTCAGCTTGGCCGACAGGCGTTGCTTGTGGTAGCACCCATCCTCGTAGTGCTTCCTCTTCCCACAGAAGGCACAGGTGATAGTACACCTGCAGTGATCCGGCATCTTCGCCTTGGCGCCGGTGTTGGTCTCCTGCTTTTTCCCTTGGACTACGAAGCAGTCTCGCTGCTCGCAGTCAGGGGCGTGCTGCAGGTGGCCATGCTCATCTCTGGTATCACACCAGAAGAGCTCCTTGACATTGTCCATAATACGGGCGTGTTTGGGGGTAGTCCCCTGTCCAGGTCTGGGTCCTTGGTACCCTTTGCCATGGCTTTCAGAGCCTCCCCCTCCAGGACGGTAGGCGTTCAGGTGCTGGTCGCTTTCTTTCTCCAGCGCCAGCTCCAGGAGTAGCACACATAAATCCTTGTATTTGAGGGATCTAGCCTTGCGCTCTGCCGTTGAACGGCACTCGTCCCACAGCTCCTGAGGGAGCTTAGCCACCAACCAGGAAAGCAGGTAATCGCTGCTGTAGGAACTGGGCGTCAATTGTCCAGCCCAGTGATCCAGGTGAGCCAGTACCTCGGAGACCCTGCCAGGTTTGGGGTTGTTGGGCAGCACGGCCAGGGTCTGGATCTCGGCTCTGATGGAGAGGTCGGTTTCATAGGTTGGGTACTGCTCCTCCAAGGCAACCAACACGTCGGCGAAGGTGGCGGACTTAGTCACGATCTGCTTGACCTGCTTCTCCAGGTACTTGGTCTTGCAACACTGCAGGAGCAGATCGCACACCGACATCATCTACTTCACTGACGCATTTGGCACCCAGCAACGCACCCCCACGGTCGGTTGTGCCTCCGTGCGCATCACCCGGCACGCGGACGGCCTCCACGTGGAACACCACACCGGGACCACCATCTTTGGGGCGTCCTCCCACAGCGAACTGCGCAATCTGGCAGACGCCGTCACCGCCACACCACCACCCACAACGATCCGGCCCCGCAACATCTGGGTAGTCGTGGACGCCAGGGTCCACATCCACCTCACTAGGCGCCTTGCGGACCTGCCCCTCCACAAGGCACTCGAGTCCGGCCTCACCACACAAGCGTTGGGGCTATGGATGGCCTTCAGGGGCATGCACCCCCAGGACGCCCTACACATCGTCAAACAGGAGTCACACCGCTACACATACGGCAATGGATGCGCAGACACGCAGGCCAAACACCAGAGCACCAACCACACCCCAGGGCTCGAACACGTACGACTGGACAACCCACACCACAGCCACCTGCAGCACCTGCCCCCGATACCCTCGGCCACACAGCCCCCCCAATGGATAACCGGGGACACGCCGTACACAGATCAAGACAAGCAGTACCACTACCCCACACCCATCCAGCAGCTGGCCACCACACTGGGCCACCCACCAAACACCGAACTCCTCCGACGCCTCGAAGACTCCGTCCACACCCCCCTCTACTACTCCGCCCTGTGCTCAGATAGCCTCCCAGCACACCTACAAAAACCCCGACTCCAACTCGCCCTCGAACAGCTTCCCCTCCTCACCCCGATACCACCGAGTATATGCGCCGCTCGATCCACGTCCCCGCATTACACACCAAGTGCATCTGTGGCCACGCGGAAGAAGAAACCTGGGACCACTTCAAGGTGTGCCCCCTGTACAGAGGACTGGACGCCCTCACAGACTGGAACCCAACCCACACCATCCCACAGCACGCCGGATGGCTGACGCAGTCCCCGGCGACCCAGCAACTCACCACCGTCCTCAAGCAGACGAAGGTACTCGAGGCGGTCCGCAGGGGACTCGTCCCCACTGCCGTCTACACCTTGCTACGCACCCCCGCGGAGGACCCCCAGGCCACGGCGGCGCGCATGCAACGGACGGCCGTTGCCAAGACAGCGGAGCAGCTCACATACCGCACCCACAAATACCTGCAGCATGCAGCAACCCTGCCCCAAACAGACCAAGCCCACCTCCTGAAACTCCTGTTCTACCAACCATGAGAGCCTACCCCATGACATACCAACACGAGACCCACACCACGCCTACACACCATCCACCGAGCACAACACTGGCACGGCACACACGGGCACCACAGGCACCGCACACACGCCCACCAGCATGCGCGCGCCGCCAGCCCCCATCCCCCCACGCCACCGTCCGTCCACAGGTACCACCAGCCGCCAGCCACCGCATGTCCCCTCTGCGCACGCCAGCGGCTACCACAGACGGCCCTGCCCTGCAACCCAGACCACTGGGTCTGCCTGGGAGCCGCGCACCGCCTCACCCACTGCACCCACTGAGGGGACCTCAACCCCCACCACCGCGAGCGGCCCGCGGCCCCAGCCGCAGCCCCCCCCGCAAGTCACCCCAGCTTCTTCGGGCCACTCACCGACACCCTCCGCGACCACCTGGGAGGGTACTACGTGGCGGACGCGGCGGACCACGCATGGACCATAGCCGTGGCCACGGGCAGCACACCCCTGCCCCCCCACAGCCCACCCTTACGCCACAGCGGGGGCGGCTTGAACGTGGCGGCCCGCCACGTCCTTCACGCCCTATACCTCCACCACCGTGACCTACACCTCCCAGACCCACAACTCCCGGCCCCCCAAGCAGCAGTCCGCCAGAAGCGTGGGCGGACACGGCACCAGAGGAGATAGCAGCCTACCTCCGAATCACTTGCCGCTGGTTCAACACCGCCCTCGGCCGACGGAAAGGAACACCTTACCCACTCAGCGCACTCCTCTACCCGGCACACCACCCCCACCCCACGCAGCTGAAGCCCCCGGAGGGCTGGGCGTCCTTTCGGGACGCCCACCTGGCCGCCCCCGATGAGGCCACCGCCATGCGGATGGGCCTCACGGACCAGCGCGCCTACGTCAGAGGCCTCAAGATGCGCCTCTGAGAGGCACACCGCTGGCACGCCCGCTCCCCGTCGCCCCCACGGGGACAGGGGCGTTCACCCGCCCCCGGCACCCACCAGGCCAAGAAGGCCAAAACAGGTCAGGGGGCCGGCCAGCGCGCCCGCCAGCAGGGCGCGACACCCCGACCGAGGCCCGGGTCCAGCCACACCGCACCACCCAACGTCCAGACCCCCGGGGCACACCAACAGCACCGCCCCCACCAGCGCCGACCACCACCACCGTACCGCAGCATCCTAACCCTGCAGCCCAGCCGGCCACCGTGCCACCCACACACGTCCACACCATGCCAGGACCACCATACGCGCAGAGCCAGGGTACATGGCACCACCAGCACCACCACCACGCCCCCGTCCCCCCCAACCCCTACCCCCTGATGCCCCAATACTACGGCGACTCCCACCAGCTGCATCCCCACCACGCCCCAACACAGCCGGGCCCCACCAACCGCTCACCCCACAGGGCACACATCACCGCACCACACCATCACGTATACCACCACCACCAGCCCCTACCACCACACCCACCAACGCCGGGGTACCACACACAACCAGCACACCCTCAACACCACCACCACGCGGTCCAGCACCACCCCCCGCTCCCACTACACGAGCCGACAACACACGAGCCACGGTACACCCACATGGACCCGCGGGGAGCCGCGCACGCACATCAACAACACCAGGGCCTAGTCGGAGCGCCCCACCACCACCAGCAGCCCCCCCACCCACACCCCATACCAGCGAGCACCATCCACCAGCAGCCACCCATTACATACGGACCACAGCCCCACCGGGACGCCCATGCGGCCGCCTCCCACCCACACCTCGGCACCACAACCAGCCAGGGGCCGCAAGGACCGCACGGCGCACACACGCAACACCCACACGACCCACAGGGACGCCCAGACCCCCAGCCAGCACAACACCCACCCCCGCTCCCCCCACCATCAACAGTGCCACCCCCAAACCACCCCCCCCCGCCCCCCCCCCCCCGGGACCAGGCCACAGACGCAACACGCGGCAGCCTCCACCAACCGATTGATGTCGATGCCCCCGCCGACACACATCACCGCGAGTCCCCCCTCCCGCGACTGCCACAAGAAGCCCCATCACCGGACCCCACACGCGACAACGACGACCACCCCCCCCAGCCCACACCACCCCCCCCATCACACCCCGCACCACCAGCCGCCGCACCCGCCGAACCCTACGCCCTGCACAACCCCGCAGCGGTACGGCGGCACCTCCGGGGACTCGGGGACCAGGAGGTGCTGCGCCTCCACACCTCCGGTACCACCCAGCGCATCCGGGCGATCACCCTGGTCCAGGCGGCCACCCTGGGGGAGGGCATCCGAGACTTCCTCTTCGACGCCTTCCTCCACGTCGCCCGACACCACCGTCCCCCACTCGCCACCCCAGACGGCGAGAGCCCGCCCCCCACGGGGGACCGAATCTGGGTGCCCCCCATCGACTGGGGGCGACACCTACTCGGAGACCCCGTGCCGGAGCGGGAGGACACCCAGGGCCGCACCCGCTACCGCAAGCCCAACATGGCCCACCCCCCACCCAGCGCCACCCCCAGCAACACCAATGAGTGGGAGCGAGAAACCTGGGTAGCCCGGATGGCCTCCCTGAGCAACTTCAGGCACCACGTCCCGGGGGACATCCCCACCCCCGACGACCGGCAGCCAGCCCCCTCCACGTACATGACCCTCATGTACAATCTGCACTACACCCTGTCCGCCACCCACTACCACGCACCAACTGGCCACCGGGTGGTGCACGGCACCCACTCCCTCCTCCCCGCCGACTACGCCCCCCCCCCACACAACCAAGGCCTCGACACGTACGCCAGGGAGGACGAGCCGGACGACCCCAACATCTGGGGCACGTGGGAACTCAAGTCCCTGGACACGCTGCTCTCCATCCGCAGCGGCAACCAGGGCCTGGGTAGGGCAATGTATTGCCTTGCCAAGCGGACGCAGCGGACCTTGGGGATCTCCACGGACCGGTGGCTGTGGAACGTCTCGCTGCGCCCCCAGCAGAGGGAGGCCCCCCCAAACCGCTAGGGACCCACCCCCCCACGCCCCACCACCCTACAGCTCTGCCCATACATGGTGGCAGCCCGCCTCATGGCGCTGCTGTGGCCGGGCTCCCACACCCCCACCCAAAACTACCCCCACCTCACGGAGGAGGATATGCCCGGCATCCAGCGATGCTTCTTCCGCACCCTCGACTACCTCCAGCAAACGCACCCAGAAGTCCTGGAGCAGATATGGACACCCCCCGGATAACCCACATGCCCGCACAGCCGAGACAACGCCATCACACCGCCACAAACACCTACACCGGCACCGGCACGCACAGGTCACCAGGGAAAGCGCGCGCACACGCCCGGTGCCCGAACCCGCACCCTCGTTCTCACTACTCGCAGGACCCAGCATCCTACGCCCGCCCCCGCAGCCCAGGACCCTCCGCCGTCCCCCACAGCCCTCTCCTCCGCCTCCGACTCCACAACCTCCACCAACACAACCACCTCATCAACCACCACCACCACGTCCTCATCCAGCACTCCTAAACCACCCCCCAAACCGCGGGGGAAACCTCCCAAACGGGCCCCCAAACCCGTCCCCACCGCGAGCAACCCCGCCACCACCAAGGCCCACGCCCCAACGAGGCCCGCGCCCGCAGCCCGGTCGAAGCCCAAGGCCACCGCCAAGCAGCCGCGCAAACCCGTCGGCACGCCGCGGCCGCAGCCCGCAGCCGAACCCAAGCCCAGGCCCAAGCCCGGCGCCACGACGGCAGCGCGAGCCCGGCCCCCGAGGACGTCCTCTATGACATTCAGCCCCAGCCATCCCAGGCCCGGGGGCAGCAGCGCCCAGCACGGCGCCCCCCCACCGTCACTGACGCCACCGCCAACACCTTCATGGCGGAGCGCGCCGCGGCCGAAGCGCAGCGCACCTCGTCCCGCCACCTCTCAAAGCCCACACCCCAGGCCCACGGACCGCCCCTGACCGGGCCAGAACGACGCCAGGGGCCGCAAGCAGCGTCCCCGCCCCCCTACCAACCCTCGATGTCAGCCCACATGCAGCGCATGCCCCGCTACGGCCGCCGCCACGAGTCCCAACCCAACCCCGAGGCGGAGACCTTGCGCGCACACCCGCGAGTCCGCATCCGCTCGCGCCCCCACTCCCCGCGCACCTCCACGGCACAGGATTACGAGGAAACCCCCAGGCCCGCCACCGCCACCAGTCCCCACGACCCCGACACACCCATCCACGCCCACTCCTCCGCCCAAGACCGCGGCCCCGCCGAGGGACAGTGGTGGCAGCGCTGGACCCACACGCAGCTCTGGGAGCTGCGAAAGTGCGCCCGGGCAGAGCCCTCCCTCGAGGGCCTGGTCCACCGGCCCCACAAGGGGTCGG
The DNA here is from genome assembly GCA_964036045.1 of Eutreptiella sp. 'Long Island Sound 2002'. Classification (NCBI taxonomy): domain Eukaryota; phylum Euglenozoa; class Euglenophyceae; order Eutreptiales; family Eutreptiaceae; genus Eutreptiella; species Eutreptiella sp. 'Long Island Sound 2002'. Next base: position 184,147,346 of record OZ038380.1, on the reverse strand, counting down.
TGGAGAACTGCCGCCTCCGGCCAGCGGGGGGGTGGATGCCGCAGGCCGCATTGGAAGCCATGCTGGCCGGTGCGCTCCACCCCCTGGGAGTCCACCCCCGCAACCTCCCCGCGCCCCAGGACCACCCGTATGTCCTCAGGCGCCTGCGGGAGACCCTCCAGGAGACACAGCGAGACGGCATCCGCCTGTGGGACATCACACAAAGCCCGACCCCGCACATACAAACCCCCTCACCACCCCACAAGCGTCAGCGCACCGACACCGGCGGCACCCACAGCACCCCAGGAGCCCTGCGCGCCACACAGCACGACGCGCCTGACCCCCCCGCCAGCGGCGCCGCCACCTAACCCCGTTACCCAGCAAACCACCGCTGCGGGACGCCACGCCGAGCCCCGCCCAGAAGTCACCAAGCAAGCCGAACTCACCCAGGCCCGCAACCGTCACAACTGCCTAACCGAGCCAAAGCCCCAACACAAATCAAACCCGAGCCACACGCCAAAACCGCTAGCCCCTGACTCCTAACCAGGCCCGCTGAGGGACCAACGTTGCCACAGCCGACACCCACAGCCCACACAGCCGCCTAACCAGCCAGCACCAGCAGCAAAGAGGCACCTAACCAAACCCACCCTGACCCATACCCGTGTACATCAGGACGCGCGAGCCGCACCCCTGGGGCGCGACCGCCGCCAAAGTTAGGTAGGTAGGTGCACTCGGTCGTGGAGAGGCGCCCCATGGTTCCCCCTGGCGTCGTTCCTGTGACGAACAGGAAGAGGTTCCGCGCGTGAAGAGGGGAGGCGGCTTACATCCCGCTAGACCTGACTGGTGGCCCCCAACAAAGCGGCCCGGGCAACACCAGCAGGGCTGATCGCCGCCAGCGTGATGTGGTTGTCTCGCCGGGAGGGTGTGCCCCTGTGCTTGCGCACGTCCCCTCCTTTGGGCGGAACCCTAGAGGTTCACCGGACTTCCTGGTGTATCCCGTTCCCAAGGCATGCATGCATGTTCTTGGTACTGGGGTTCCGAGGCGCTTGGGTGTCGCACGCTCCGCCTCGAGTCCCAAAGCAGCGCACGCCTTAGGATGCAGCCTTACCTCCGGGCTCCGGATCTCGTTTGGCCGGGTCACCTGCATGGCACGGGCTGCCTCAGTGCCCGGGCTATGGACACTGGGTTTCCTACTGTTGTGTGGTGTTTGTGTTTGGGTCCGGGTTGTGTTTGGGCTCGGGTTTTCGCTGCGCCCCGCCACTCCTGGCTGGGGTGAAGGGGTGTGTGTGTGTATGTGTGCCCGCTCCGCTTGTATCCCGCCACTCCTGGCTGGGGTGTGCGGTGTGGGTGTGTGTGCTTGGGCTCGGGTTTCGGCTGCGCCCCGCCACTTCTGGCTGGGGTGTTGGGGTGTGTGCGTGTCCGTGTGCCCGCTCCGCTTGTACCCCGCCACTCCTGGCTGGGGTGTGTGGTGTGGGTGTGTGTGCTTGGGCTCGGGTTTTCGCTGCGCCCCGCCACTCCTGGCTGGGGTGTTGGGGTGTGTGTGTGTTCGTGTGCGTTCTCTGCTTGTACCCCGCCTTTCCTAGCTGGGGTTTGTGGTGTGTGTGTGTATGTGTTTTGGCTCGGGTTTCGGCTGCGCCCCGCCACTTCTGGCTGCGGTGTTGGGGTGTGTGTGTGCTCGTGTGCCCGCTCCGCTTGTACCCTGCCACTCCTGGCTGGGGTGTGCGGCGTGGGTGTGTGTGTTTGGGCTTGGGTTTCGGCTGCGCTCCGCCACTCCTGGCTGGGGTGTTGGGGTGTGTGTGTGTCCGTGTGCCCGCTCCGCTTGTTCCCCACCACTCCTGGCTGGGCGGTGTGGTGTGTGTGTGTTCGGGTGCCCGCTCCGCTTGTGCCTTGCCACTCCTGGCTGGGGTGTGCGGCGTGGGTGTGTGTGCTTTGGCTTGGGTTTCGGCTGCACCCCGCCACTCCTCGCTGGGGTGTTGGGGTATGTGCGTGCTTGTGTGCCCGCTCCGCTTGTGGCCCGCCACTCCTGGCTCGGGTGTGTGGTGTGGGTGTGTGTGTTTGGGCTCGGGTTTCGGCTGCGCCCCGCCACTCCTGGCTGGGTTGTTGGGGTGTGTGTGCGTTCGTGTGCCCGCTCCGTTTGTACCCCGCCACTCCTGGCTGGGGTGTGCGGCGTGGGTGTGTGTCTGGGCTCGGGTTTCGGTTGCGCCCTGCCTCTCCTGGCCCGGGTGTTGGGGTGTGTGTGTGTTCGTGTGCCCGCTCCGCTTGTACCGTGCCACTCCTGGCTCAGGTGTGCGGCGTGGGTGTGTGTGTTTGGGCTTGGGTTTCGGCTGCGCCCCGCCAATCCTGGCTGGGGTGTTGGGGTGTGTGTGTGCTCGTGTGCCCGCACCACCTGTACCCTGCCACTCCTGGCTGGGGTGTGCGGTGTGGGTGTGTGTGTTTGGGCTTGGGTTTCGGCTGCGCCCCGCCACTCCTGGCTGGGGTGTTGGGCTGTGTGTGTGCTCGTGTGCGTGCTCCCCTTGTACCCGCCACTCCTGGCTGGGGTGTGTGGTTTGCGTGTGTGTGTTTGGGCTCGGGTTTCGGCTGCGCCCGCCACTCCTGGCTGGAGTGTTGGGGTGTGTGTGTGGTGGTGTGCGTGCTCCTCCTGTACCCCGCCACTCCTGGCTGGGGTGTGCGGCGTGGGTGTGTGTGCTTGGGCTCCGGTTTCGGCTGCGCCCCGGCTCTCCTGGCTGGGGTGTTGGGGTGTGTGTGTGGTGCTGTGCGTGCTCCTCCTGTACCCCGCCAATCCTGGCTGGGGTGTTGGGGTGTGTGTGTGCTCGTGTGCCCGCACCACCTGTACCCTGCCACTCCTGGCTGGGGTGTGCGGTGTGGGTGTGTGTGTTTGGGCTTGGGTTTCGGCTGCGCCCCGCCACTCCTGGCTGGGGTGTTGGGCTGTGTGTGTGCTCGTGTGCGTGCTCCCCTTGTACCCGCCACTCCTGGCTGGGGTGTGTGGTTTGCGTGTGTGTGTTTGGGCTCGGGTTTCGGCTGCGCCCGCCACTCCTGGCTGGGGTGTTGGGGTGTGTGTGTGGTGGTGTGCGTGCTCCTCCTGTACCCCGCCACTCCTGGCTGAGGTGTGCGGCGTGGGTGTGTGTGCTTGGGCTCCGGTTTCGGCTGCGCCCCGGCTCTCCTGGCTGGGGTGTTGGGGTGTGTGTGTGGTGCTGTGCGTGCTCCTCCTGTACCCCGCCACTCCTGGCTGGGGTGTGCGGCGTGGGTGTGTGTGCTTGGGCTCGGGTTTTGGCTGCGCCCTGACTCTCCTGGCTGGGGTGTTGGCGTGTGTGTGTGCTGGTGTGGGCGCTCTGCCTGCACCCTGCCACTGCTGGCTGGGCTGTGTGGTCTGGGTGTGTGTGTTTGGGCTCGGGTTTCGGCTGCGCCCCGCCACTCCTGGCTGGAGTGTTGGGCTCTGTGTGTGCTCGCATGCGTGCTCCTCCTGTACCCCGCCACTCCTGGCTGGGTCGTGGGTTGTCCGTGTGTGTGCTCGGGCTCGGGTTTTGGCTGCGCCCCGCCACTCCTGGCTGGGGTTTGTGGTGTGTGGGGTGGCTGTTGCCTGGCACCTGTTCCTGTGCCGTGGTTCGTTGCGTGTTGTGTGCGCTCTCCGGGTTTGTGCCACCCGGCGGCTGTCGCTGCTTGGCACCTGTCCGTGTGCCTTGGTTGTGGCCGGTGGCGTGCCTCTCTGGCGTGCCTCGCCGCCCCGCGTGGTGCGCCGCGCCTCGTCCGTTCCGGTCGCTCTCGGTTCTCCGGTCGGCTTTCCCGTCACCCTGGTGCCTTTCCCCACCCCGGGGGCTTGCGCCCCCGGCTTTACTGGGTGGCTGCGCGGGGCACGCGGAGGCCGGACGAGAACCGGGCTCTTTGTGCCTGCTGCTGGCCCCCGCCAAGGCAGGGGTGCTGGGCCCCCTCTGCGTCGTACCCGTTCGGGGCCCCGCGATGGGGCTGTCCCTGGCGGGTTCCTCGGGCGCCGGTCTTGGGCTGCGTGCGCTGCGGTGGTTTGCGTGTGTGGACCCGGTCACTGACGCGTCCCGTTTCCCGTACCGTCCGTCGTTCGACGGGGGCCTCGGCTGGTGCAGCGGGGCTGTTTAGTGTGGACGCCGACACCTCCCCTTGCGGGTCGGAGGACGCCACGCCCGGGTCCCGTGCGTGTGTGCGTGTGCTTGTCCGTCCTGGCCGGGTCGGGCGGGCCGGCCTCCCGGGCGCGTTTTGGTGCGCCTCTCCTTTTTCTTTGGCCAGTTTGTCTTACTGCTTTGTTCGGCCCCCTCCGGGCTCGGATTGCCCTTTTCCTGGTCCTTTGTTTGTCCCCTCCCCACCCCCTTGTGCCCTTTTTTTTTTTTTCTTCTCCGTTGTTGTTTTCCGCGCGCCCCCTTTGTCTCTCGCTTTCTCCGGTTTCCGGCCCCGGGTGCCTTGGGCCTTGGCGCTGGGCTTTGCATTTTTTTTTCCTTTGCTTCTTGGCTCTCCGCGCGCTCTTGCCTTTTTGGTGTCTCCTGCTTGGCCGTTGGCTGCTCCTTGGTGGTTGCCCCCCCCCCCCCCTTTGTGTCGCGCGGTTTTCGTTGCTGCCGTTTGGTGCCGTGTTTTTGTTTTTTCCCGCTTCCTTTGTGCGCCCCCGTTGTCTTCGGCCTTCCTTGGTTTGCGGCCCCATATGCCCTGGGCCTTGTCGCTGTGTTTTGTTTGCTTTCCGGGTCTCCCGCTGCTCGGCTCTCCGTGCGCTCTCACCTTGTTTGTGTGTCTCGCCTGGCCGTTGCTTGCTCCCTGGTGGTTGCGCCCCCCCCCCCCCTGCCGCTCGGTGCTCCGTTCTTTTTTTTTTTTGCGCCCCCGTTGTCTCTGCATTTCTCTGGTTTCCGGCCCCGGGTGCCCTGGGCCTCGGCGCTGCGCGTTGTTTGCTTCGTTGGCCTCCCACTTCTCGGCTCTCCGTGCGCTCTCGCCTCTTTCGTGCTTCCCGCCTGGCCGTTGGCTGCTCCCCGGTGGTTGCTGCCCCCCCCCCCCCCCCCTTTGTGTCTCACGGTTTTCGTCGCTTCCGCTCGGTGCTGTGTGCCGCGTGCTGTGCTGTGCTGTGCGTCCCGGGGTGCGGTGCTGCGCCGCGCTGCTGCGCGTTGTGTCGCCCGGTGTTGTGCTGTTGTGTGCTGTGTTGTTTTGCTGCGCTCGTTTGGTGCCGCCGCTTGTTGCCCCGTGCCCTCTGGCGCTGCCCGTCGCCCTGGGGCCCTGTGCCTTGTGGCGCTGTGTTTTCCGGTGTTCCCCCTCGCTGTGTGTGTTTTGTTGTGGCGTGGTGGTGCGTGCCGCTGTTCGCTGCTCTGCTTTGTGCTGTGTGTGTCCTGGGGTGCTGTGCTGTGCGTTCCCTGTCCTCTCCGCTCTGTGCGGTGCTGTGCTTCGCTGTGCTGGTGCGCTTGCGTTGTGCTGTTCATGTGGTGCGTGCTGTTGCTGGGGTCTGGTGCTGTGGTGTGCTGCTGTGTGTTGTGGTGTTTCCTTTGGTGTGCTGTGGTGCGGTGCTGGGTCTGGTGGCCCGTGGTTGTCTGCTGGTGCCGTGCTGTGGTGCCCTGTTGTCCGTTTTCCTTTGCTGGTGGTGTCCGTTGGTGTCTTTTCCCTGTGTGTGCGGTGCTGTGTTGCGCTGCGCGTCGTGTTATTCGGTGCCGGTGTGGTCTGCGCTGCTGTTGGTGCCTCGTGCTGTGGTGTGTCCCTGTGCGTTGTGGTGTCTCCCTGGGCGTTCTGCGGTGTGGTGGTGCTGCTCTGGTGTGTCGTGGTGTCTTGCTGTGCTGTGCATTTTCCTGTGGTGTCCTGCACCCTGTGCTGTGTCCTGCCATGCTGTGCTGCCTTGCGGTGTTGTGCTGGTTGGCTGTGCTGTGCGGTTGTCTGCGCTGCTGGTGTTTGTTTTTCCTTTTGTCCTCTTTTCCTTTGCTAAAAACCTCTGCTGTTTTTCCGTGCCTTTGAAAACCTTCTGAAAACCAAAAATTAAAACGTTTCTCCTTAGAAAATCAAACTCTACGCAACTCACGCACGCAGGCAAGCAGCAATACCAAGGTGAATTTTCTGACTTACGTGTTGCCACGCGGCCGCGAAGATGGTGGTCTTGCTTGCAAGGGGTTGACCGCTTTTGCCCCAGGGCCGGTCGCCTAAGCTGACCAAAAGGAGTGAGGGGGGGCACGAGGGAGGGGAGGTAGGTGCATGGAGAAGGAAAGAAAAGGAAGGGAGGCAGGGCGAAGGGACGCGGCGGCTTAGAAAAACTTTTCGAGTTTTACGCGCTGCTCGTTTTTCCTTTGCGCCTACGGCTAGTTAGACAACGAGAGGGACGGCGTTAGGGTTCTACGAGCGTTACGGTGTTTACGGCGCTAACTATTCACCTATTTCACGTCGAAAAATTTCTCGTCGCGTTTTTACGCGTTTCGCAGCGCGCTTTTTGACCTAAGCACTTTTTATGCTAATTAGCTTTATTTTCAGCTATTCAGAAAGTTTTTTCGTTGTGTTTTACCTATTTTTTTTTTTCGTTCTGGGACAGGACCCCAGCGCGCGACTGAGCAACGGGGCTGCCGGCAAGCAGCTGCCCAAACCTGTCGGCACGCGGACCCTGCAGCCCAGGACCCTCCGCCGTCCCCCACGGCCCTCTCCTCCGCCTCCGACTTCACAACCTCCACCACCACAACCACCTCATCCACCACCACCACCACGTCCTCTTCCAGAACTCCACCCCCCAAACCGCTGGGGAAACCTCCCAAACGGGCCCCCAAACCCGTCCCAACCGCGAGCAACCCCGCCACCGCCAAGGCCCACGCCCCGACGAGGCCCGCGCCCGCAGCCCGGTCGAAGCCCAAGGCCACCGCCAAGCAGCCGCCCAAACCCGTCGGCACGCCGCGGCCGCAGCCCGCAGCCAAACCCAAGCCCAGGCCCAAGCCCGGCGCCACGACGGCAGCGCGAGCCCGACCCCCGGAGGACGTCCTCTCTGAAATTCAGCCCGAGCCATCCCAGGCCCGGGGGCAGCAGCGCCCAGCACGGCGCCCCCCCACCGTCACCGACGCCACCGCCACCACCTTCATGGCGGAGCGCGCCGCGGCCGAAGCGCAGCGCACCTCGTCCCGCCACCTCTCAAAGCCCACACCCCAGGCCCATGGACCGCCCCCCACCGGGCCAGAACGACGCCAGGGGCCGCCAGCAGCGTCCCCGCCCCCCTACCAACCCTCGATGTCAGCCCACATACAGCGCATGCCCCGCTACCGCCGCCGCCACGAGTCCCAACCCAGGCCCGAGGCGGAGACCTTGCGCGCACACCCGCGAGTCCGCATCCGCTCGCGCCCCCACTCCCCGTGCACCCCCACGGCACAGGACTACGAGGAATCCCCCAGGCCCGCCACCGCCACCAGTCCCCACGACCCCGACACACCCAGGAGCCAAGTGGCCCAGGACACCGCAGACACAACGCAACGAACCGCGCGGGCACACCGGTGAACAGGAGCCAAGTGGCCCAGGACACCGCGAAAAAAAAAACAAAAGACAGAGCAGGCACACCGGTGAACAGGAGCCAAGTGACCCAGCACACCGCGTACGCAAAACAACACACGGAGCAGGCGCACCGGTGAACAGGACCCAAGTGGCCCAGGACACCGCACACGCAACACAACGCAGCCAGCGGGAACACCGGTGAACGGGGGCCAAGGGGCCCGGGACGCCGCACACGCAACACACCACACGGAGCGGGCGCACCGGTGAACAGGAGCCAAGTGGCCCTGGACACCGCAGACACAACACAACAAACCACGCGAGCAAACCGGTGAACAGGAGCCAAGAGGCCCGGGACACCGCGCACACGTAGGGCGGCCGAGGGACAGGAAGGAACCAACACCCCATGGGTTGGACACACCGGGGCGACCCGGCCGACCCACCGGGCCAGGGGCAGGAGCGGTACTCCAAGGCCACTGGTCCGAGCCCGGCCAGGCTGCATCGGGGACCATGGCAAACGTCACCCGGAGCCATGGAAGCAACCACTGACAGGCGAGCCGGTACACAGTCCAGGAGGGGGTCGCCTGCCAGGCAGAGTGGCCCCGCAACTCAAGCCACAAGGGTGAGGCGGTCGTACTGTAGACAAGCGGGAGCAATACCCCTTGTGGTGAGAGATACTCCACACGGCTGGGCAGCCCCAAGAGCTGCCGCCCAAAGGAGGGGGCATGTGGCCCTACTCATGGACACATGTGGGGACACCCTCCCACCTGGGACACATGGACCAGGTGGCCGCGACAATGCCTTCCCAAGCACATGCGGGAGCGGCTGACACATACATGCTCCAACCACTAATAACCTCCCATGCTCTTAAAACCGGTCACGCGCTCACTGAGTTGTTGAACTAGTGATTTGCTGTACCCAGAGCTTTGATTTCTGATGCAATCCAAAATGTTTTAAGGTTATAAATTTTAACAAAATGACAGAAGGAAATGAGACACTGGATTTTCACGAGTTCGTGCTGAAATTGCCGGATTCGGCGTGGAACCTGAGTTCTGAGTCGTTGGAACATGCAGCACAGTTGGCAAAGGAAGGCGCAATGAGTGGTCTCAGTCCTTGGCAGGCAGCGTCACTGTATGCCAAACTTACAGGAAAGAAAACACTGGCCACTGTCAAAGACACGATGGCCTCAGTTCGTGATGCCTTACTCACCTTAAAGGGCGACGACATTGGCAGAACAGGAACGTCGTCGCATCGCGAAGACGTCTTCTTGGCATGCGAAACTTTGAGCGGTCCCAAGGACCACGCTGGCCCCGCGTCGGACAAGGAGTCCACGTTCGTGTGGCGCGATGAGGTTCTGTCGCTTCCTTCACGCTTGTCTGCACTCCTGGAAGAGCGAAAGGTTTTGCAAGACGAGTTTCGCAGAAAAAAGATGTTGAAGCACCTTCCAGTGTTCGACGAGTTCCATAGGGCAGCTGTTAATAACGCGCCAACGCACAAACATCCAGCGGACGCAGAGAAGCGTCGTTGGGAACAACAGGTAAAAGACGCCATGCCAGTCCTGGGAGTAGTCTTAGCACGCGAAGATGACACAACGGTAGCTCCGGAAGCACCTGTTTCATTGGTACTATGTGAACATTTGTTTGCAATGTTGGGTGCGTTGGACTACAGCATCCAAAGCTCCCGGCGAGTGGCAGTAGATAAACGGTTTGAACAACCTGCGATTGCACCAGAGTTACTCTCGAAGGATGACATGTCACTACTTCAGTCGCGCAACAAATTACAAAAAGACCTGAGAGGCACGCGTTTCTCCCCTTACTCGCATCGTAGTTCTTTCCGTTCGTTTTCAACACGAGGTCGTTTTGATCCACGGAGATCTGGCAAAGGGGGCAAAGGCAAAGGTAAGGGTTTCACCCAAAGATTTGTGCCACGTAACGACAAGTTAGATGAACGACCACAGCAGTAGCTTGACTGTAGAGGATTTGTTGGCGCCAGCCGTGTGCGTGCCACCGCCGATCCATCCCCACATGCCACTCTATTTGCGCTGTCGTGCACAATTGCATGAATGGGAAGCGTTGAAGGACACATACGCGGCGTCAGTGATTCGCAATGGGCTGCAGCTTGATTGGGTTGACGGTTTTGATCCGGATCGGCCAACCGACGACTTCCGTCCTCGTTCTTCCCACGCAGAGGTAACCGACCCTGAATTGGTAAAACACGTGTTGGATGCAGTGCAACAGGGTTGCATGGAACGCGTCGAGCGAAAAGACATTAAGTGTTGTGCAAGTATGTTCGCAGTGGACAAGGCGTCAGACGAGGCACATCCTGAGGGAGGCCGTCGACCTATCACCAATTTGAAGAACGTGAACCAGTTTGTACAGACCACCTATTTTCGTTTGGTCACTCTGTGGGGCATTTTACCGTTCTTGAGACCCCGTCAGTATGCTTGCAAAATTGACTTGAAAAGTGCTTATTTTCACATGGGTATCCATCCGCGGGATCGACCTTATTTGGGGGTCTACGTCGACGGTGAATTTTACAGGTGGTGCGTTTTGCCGTTTGGATTAAACGTTGCACCACGGGAATGGCAACGCCTCATGCAACCAATTTTAAATGCCGTGCGCGAACGCGGAGCACTCGTTTGGGTCTACTTGGACGATTGGCTCATCATTGGCAATACTTACCGTGAATGTCTGGAACACACACGTTTTTTGGTACAACTTTTGCATCGGTTGGGTATATTGGTCAATGTCCCAAAATCATGTTTGGAGCCGTCTCAAGAAATTATAATGCTTGGTTTTATGCTAAACTTCAGGGAAGGATTCGTCGCGGTACCTCCAAAGCGCCTACAAGCAATTTTTCGGGACGTGAACAGACTGGCACACAGTCACACACCATCAGTGAGGCGATGCGCCTCCGTTCTTGGAAGAATCCGTTCCTTGTTGTTCGCCATGCCCCATATCCGACTCCTCAGCGACGCCCTGGCGGTGCACGTGGCGGTGGCAGTCCAGGCTGGCTGGGAGGCAGACGTGGCGCTCCCGGAGCGCGTGTCACGTCAGCTGATGGATCTGGCGGACGAGTTACACCAGTGGAAGGGACGCACCTTCGTAGTTTCCATGGGTCACGTCAGGGACATGTACTCGGACGCGTCAGATCTGGCCTGGGGCGGAGTCCTTCAAGGGAATGCCCAAGCAGCGTTCGGTTGGTTCCTGAATCGAGAGGAACACATAAACGTCAAAGAGTTCAGGGGAGCCCTACTGACTATTCAAGCGTATGCGCTGAGGGACACCACGCTGCGATTTTTCACCGACTCAATGGTCCTTTACTGGTATCTCCGCAAGTGGGGAGGTCGCAAGCCGCGGTTCAACGCATTGATTCTCCAACTGTGGAATTTTACACAAGCCAATCGCATCGAGATTCAACCGTTTTACGTGCACACCTCGGTGAATCCGGCGGACATTTGATCTCGGCTTCGTTGGACACCGTCGGAGGCTACCTTCCCGTCGGACGTGTTGACTTGGATCCTGGAGGAGTTCAAAAGTTGGATTCAGCCGGAAATCGATTGGATGTCAAGGAGTTCCAATGCGGTGTGCAGCAAGTTCGTCAGTCCGTGTCCTCAGCCGGGGGCTTACGCCATCGATGTCTTCTCCCAGAATCTAACTTTACTTTCACCGGGGTGGGTCTTCCCGTCGTTCAAGCACATACCTCAGTTGGTCAACAAAGTGTTGGAGTCACCAGGGGTGAAGGTTCTCATGGCTCTGCCGTACAGGCCGCGCGAGGTTTGGTGGAACCTATTGATGAAACACGTGAAGTTCGCAGTGAACACGTCGGAGTTCCGTTTGCAAATGCCAGACGGCACGGAGACACAACCACGTTTCGTGTTGACCTTGGCGTATGTTTGCGTGAATACTATCAATTGCGAGGAGCTACCAACGAAGAGGCGACGCTTATCATCAATGAAATCGGGAAGGACACCTTGAAACGTTACAATTCTGCGTGGCACATGTTTGGTACGTTCTTGTTACAAGACGCGGCGCTTGCTCCACTGTTAAAAGTGGAGCGCTTTGGTCAAATCCCACTGATGACGGTGGCGGTGCAACTTTTAAAGTTTTCACGCACGCATTCTTTAAGTGCTGGGCGTATGGCGTATTCAGCAGTGTGTTTATTCCCGTGCTTTTCGCAACTACGTTTCGAGGGTATGCTACGCAACTTGAAACGTGACTGGTTCGTCAGTGTTCCTCATTATCATCGTTTCTATGATGTACGGCGTCTTATACAAGTCATGCATCAGCAACCTGTGGAGACGGAAGCTCAGCTGCGCTTGCAAGCCATTTTGTCCTTGAGATTCTTTGCCTTGTTCCGAGGCGTTGATCTGGCGCGATCACGTAGCGATATCCAACGCGCTGCTCAGCCTTGGTTCATTTCTGCTAAGCGCAAAGGGAGGAGATACTATGCACGTTATCCTATTCACAATGTTACGCCACCGTCAATTGATCCGCAGCGCTGCTTAGCGCGTTATTTGGAGGCTACTGGTGATTACGAGGGTTCTGAGATTTTTGTGTCCCTACGAAAGCCACGGAGGCCTTTATCATCTGATACCATCAACGGTCTCACTACTCGCTGGTTAAGGAAACACCTACTGGAATTGGGGGAACTGGAGACGGATTCGTTTTCCGCGCATTCTACACGAGGAGCAGCAGCAACTGCACTAATCTATCTTGGCGTGGATCCGCATGTGGTAGCAGCATTGGGTGATTGGTCCTGTTACGATACATTCAGAAAGTTTTACGACAGGACCAGAGCTCTGTTGCGCATCGCGCAAGTTCTGGTCCCTCCTGATCTTGCGACTGGAGAAGCGGCGCGCGCTTCGCGCCTGGCGATTAATTAATTCTTGTAAAGGGTTCAGTTCACGGGAGCTCAGTCTTCCGTTCTGTTGCCCATATATGGGGATTGTGTGGTGCTAGCTGAGCCAGCTCGGATTTACCCAAATAGGTGAGGAGGAAAGAAGAGATGGCGAAGCAATAGCACTACACAAGACACATATATGCCCACCCTGTCCCTCCCTTAAGTGCTTCGCTCACCGTGAAAAGCAGTTGACACTTGGGTCGTCGGTTGCCACGGTTTTAAGAGCATGGGAGGTTATTAGTGGTTGGAGCATGTAAGGAGTACTGATTTTCCAAATTTTTATTATACTACGGTTTTCTCTGAGATCGTCGACGACAGGTCGTAGCTTAGAGGAAAAACACAACTCTAAGGTTGGTAGAGTGTGGGCTCAAACCCCATGGAGGGGGTATTTGAGGTCAAAAATTCATTTTTCATGTATAATACCATTTTTGTGTATATTTTGAGGGTGCCCGTTTCAATGAAAGGTAGCAAAGGGCACCAAAAGAGCAGAAAACAGAGAAAACAAACCGGTTTTAAGGAGTTGGCCCATATATGTGTCTTGTGTAGTGCTATTGCTTCGCCATCTCTTCTTTCCTCCTCACCTATTCGGGTAAATCCGAGACATAGGGCAGTGGGAGGGACAGGACGTCCCCTTGGTAAGACCTTCTTCCTGCATTGTCAAAGGAGGCATCCCGGGCTCCCGAAGATACCTACCTACCTACCTTGTCCGGGTTCTTGTTGTCCTTGTCTGGCTGGCGGTTAGCGCCTCCTCCTCGTCCGCCTTGGTTCTTGTCTTGTCCTTTTCCACGTCCTTTCGACTTGCCCTTGCCGGAGTCGTTGCCGTTGCCTTTGCCACCGCCCTTGCCAGAGCCTTTGCCAGGATCCTCGCCCTTCAGCTTCGCCGACAGGCGTTGCTTGTGGTAGCACCCATCCTCGTAGTGCTTCCTCTTCCCACAGAAGGCACAGGTAATAGTACACCTGTAGTGATCCGGCATCTTCGCCTTGGCGCCGGTGTTGGTCTCCTGCTTCTTCCCTTGGACTATGAAGCAGTCTCGCTGCTCGCAGTCAGGGGCGTGCTGCAGGTGGCCATGCTCATCTCTGGCATCACACCAGAAGAGCTCCTTGACATTGTCCATAATACGGGCGTGTTTGGGGGTAGTCCCCTGTCCAGGTCTGGGTCCTTGGTACCCTTTGCCATGGCTTTCAGAGCCTCCCCCTCCAGGACGGTAGGCGTTCAGGTGCTGGTCGCTTTCTTTCTCCAGCGCCAGCTCCAGGAGTAGCACACATAAATCCTCGTATTTGAGGGATCTAGCCTTGCGCTCTGCCGTTGAACGGCACTCGTCCCACAGCTCCTGAGGGAGCTTAGCCACCAACCAGGAAAGCAGGTAATCGCTGCTGTAGGAACCGGGCGTCAATTGTCCAGCCCAGTGATCCAGGTCAGCCACTACCTCGGAGACCCTGCCAGGTTTGGGGTTGTTGGGCAGCACGGCCAGGGTCTGGATCTCGGCTCTGATGGAGAGGTCGGTTTCATAGGTTGGGTACTGCCTCTCCAAGGCAACCAACAGGTCGGCGAAGGTGGCGGATTTAGTCACGATCTGCTTGACCTGCTTCTCCAGGTACTTGGTCTTGCAACACTGCAGGAGCAGATCGCACTTGACCTGCCCACTAGCATGGGTTTGGCCGGTCATTCGGAGGAACCGGCCAAAAATCTCAGCGAACTCGCTGAGATCCTTGCCTGTGAAACCAGGCAAGTTCACCACGATCTTGGAGGTGGCAATGGCCTTAGCCTCCTGAGACCTGCGTCCTTCAGGGCGCCGGGTCTTCCTCTTCTTCGTTTTCTTCCGCCCACTTGGGTTCTCGGGGTCCTCAGGGTCGTCGTCCTCCGAGGGCGAAGCAGAAGTCATGGACGGCGGCTCATCATCAGAGGGGTCTCCGCCTAGGTCACTAGAGCCATAGGGCTCCACGTCAACCATTGCCCTCAGGGCTGTCCGCCCCAGCCGGTCCAGCTCGGCTTTCGTGGAATTCCCCACATGGCTGTAGGGTGGCTGGGCCATTCTCGGTACGAAAGGGCTTCTCGGTATCACTGCAGGGGTCGGCATCGGTCGGCTCCTCAGGCTCCCCATGGTGTTTTCTCAACCCTGCCACCAGGTGATTAGCCTGTACTCGATGGGGTGAAACTCCCACGATAGTAGGTGACGCTTGGGGTGGAATCAGGGGCTCTAGTTTAGCCCGAATCTCTTGAGTGAGATCACCAACAAGTTCAGAGGTGGCTCCTCGGAGAGCCTCTTTTATCTCGGACCGCGTCAGGGACCTGTTAGAGGATCGTCCCGATCCTCTACTCCTGCTCCCGCATGACTCAGGTCCTCTCCTCTAGGGATGCAGATTCGCAGCGAATTCAATTTGAATTCGCCGAATTCGCTGCGAATTCGGCGTGAAATTCAGAGTACTGCGAATTCGGGGCGAATTCGGCCTGCGAATTCGCAGGCAACAGGCACCAGCGGCAGCGCGCGCCCTCCTTTGAACAGAGGTAATTTCCAAAACGTGATTCTGCTTCGAAAAAAATAATTTGACATTACAGATGGAAAAATATGTTGATTCCGCATCCCATTGTCGATTCTGTTTCTTGAATGTTCCATTGGTACTCGTTTTCAGATCCAAAATTCATTTCACGATTTCGAGCATACCGCTGCGTGCAGCACGTGAAGGCAATTCTATTGGTGTTTTTTTTTAGCGTCCAAATCAACGGTAACGCGGAGATAAAGCCGTCGCGAGATTTTAAAATCCGAGAAATTTCTGGACTCAATCTGGTGCCTAGACGTGTTTCCTTTGTCCTGCCCTTCACAACGGTACCTTCCTTGCCTCTAGCGGACGCAAATACACGGAGAAATCCTGATCACCAGCGTTGAAATTCGGCAGATTTGACAGTGTATGAACAACGTGCCAGCAGGCACCAGGCTATGTCAAGGCACTGTCACAGTGCACAGGGGGTATGAAGAAAGGTAATTACTGAATAGTACACTGTGTTTCGATTCCATGTGTTTTCTCACCTTGTAGTGAAGCGGTACCCAGAACCTATGGCCCATGGCCCGGAGGCCTGTGAGCCGTCACACCCGTTACGGCCCATGGCCCAGAGGCCTGCGAGCCTTCACACCCGTGCAGAAGCCGTTGACACCGGCTAACCCTGTTCTCTAGCCCGTGAAATCTGGAATCCGATTTCTAACCAATAAATCGATGTAGAATTACCGTGATTTTATTGTCTTGATCGATTTTCGGTCAGAAATCGGTAAAATACCCGATTTCTACCGCGATTTCTAATTGTCGTGAAATCGCCGCCTGATGTCGCCTGTTCGCGCGCCTTCGTCGCTTCTCCGTGGCGAGTTTTGTTCTGGGCTTTTCTCGAGTACCTTTGAGGTTCTAAGAGAACTTAGGGGCGGAATCTAGAGGGTTTTTAAGGTACTTTCATCTGGTGTGCTCACCAGAATTTTTCGCCGTTGCGTTTTCGAGAAAATCAGCGCGCAAGGCTTTCCGTCGATCGTGCGAACTCATGCTTCTCAAGGACCAAGAGTTCGCACGGAACCCTACGTCTCCCCCCTATGTCTCTCATCCATGCCCCTTTCACGCGGGCATATCATCTTGCTTAGGGAAGCGGGCAATGGCGGTGCTTTAGGCAGCCTATGGGTCTCGCAAACCCAAGTCGTTTGCGTGCGCAAACGCTAACTTTGTGGCCATGTGAGCATGAACGTTAATGACCGAACACAATGCTCACAAGACCAAAAGCCCGAGGCCATTTTCGTTTTACGAGCCAACTCAACGATGGCTCCACGCAATTCAATGCGTACCAAAACTCTATTTTCAAAAGAGGGCAAGTTTTGGTCGAAAATTAGGCCAAAATGGCCAAACCCCCGAGGCTTGTACTCGAAGCCTATGGGGAGTTGAGCCTCGAACCAAGGCAATATGTAAAGTAGAGACCACGGAGGACATCGTGGATGGCTTGGTTGATTTTTACAACCTTGTCTTCTATTTTATATAATTTCGCCTTGTGAGCACGCGTGCCACATTGCCTCTTTGCACGCGCGCTCATATGCAAGCACTAATGACACGAGTGGGCGGAGACAATCTAACCATAGGGTGCATATTTGAAAGCACCTACTATGGGCCTACTCCAAAAGTGTTTACTCATATTTTTGCTCCTCAAGGTCCCAAGGATATGTTCATGCCAATATCGCCGATATATGCACTTTTTCCCACAAATAGTGTGCTTCAAGGATTGAGGTGTTAAAAATGCTTTCATTGTGCTTTGAACCTCAACCCTTGTTGCAAAAGGGAAGCAAAGCTTCGGTTTACATCCATGCCAAAGCCCGAGGCTCCTTTCTCTTGCGATACGGAGATACAATATTTGGAGGGACCGCTCTTGGGTGAATTTTGGCCGTTTTGCCCAAAATGGCCACAAACTCCTTCTCCCCCTGATTTCACCCCCGAGGTTGCGTGCGCCACTTGACCAAGGGTAAGGGCAATTCGGAGAGGGCACATAAGCCCACATCGAATGGGGTGTTTCCCCATGTGGCCTCTCCTCTTGATGGGAGAGTTGTGAGTCACCCAATTTGGGGTATGTTGCCATTCTGCCCCATACGTGTGTCACTTTCCCTCCAATGGGAAAAATAGCTAGAGGCGACCATGAGGGATGGCAAGTGGCACATATTGGGACCTAAGTCCCATGTGTCTATCGCATCTTTGGTTGAAAGAATCCTCGCCGTGGCCATGGAGATATGGAATCATGAGTGCGGGCCGTTTGGGCCAAATTTCGCTGTTTTTGCCATTGTATGCCATATTGGAATTACCATATCTCCATGGGGCACGGGATCTAGCCAGGAAGAAATGGCGCATATTGTAGCATATGACCAAGGGTTGAACGCCCTTGAGTTTCGTATTTGCTCCTCCGGCTCATCCGGAGTTATTTAACTTTTGGTGCGATCCACGATCCCCACCTTTGCACCGCATGTTGCTTTCTGCCCCGTCCGTGTGGTCATCCCATCGGTGAACAGTAAGCAGCCGGCGTGACAGCAAGCGATAACCCAGGGCATGGGACCAAAGGGGATATCAAGGGTTGTGAATCAAGGCTTGGCGCGTCAATATCGCCAAGATTTCCTACCCTGGACGGTCGCCCGAGACGGCCGATTTTGCCATTTTGGCAATCATGACCCCACGTGACGAACCCGTGGTGCCCTGATGCCGGGACCTCAGAGGGAACCAGGTTGGGTGAGGGCTCCAGGGAGTTCGTATGCGAAGCGCATAGGGTCAGTTGCCTCGTCCCTACCTCTGGCGGGTCCGGACGAGGGGTCAATTTTGGAGATTTTGAAGCTAATATCAGTTTGGGCTGAAACAGCCCATTTTCAGCTACCAACTGCTGAGGGATAATGGCGGGGCCATATCTCTGGCTCAGAGTGGAGTTGGGACCTGCCGTTAAGGGAGCATAGGGAGCCACTGTCGGTTGGCCTTGGAGCGCCTTGGTTCCCAGGAACTCGCCTGTGGCTAGGCGGGACACCTCCCCCATCGGCAGGGTTTCAGGGTCCGGACTGAGCAGGGCATGGGTTGTGTTTGAGCCCCCGCCCCCACCAGCCACTGAGAGGGTCGGACCTGGGATTGGGATACAAGTTGGGATAGAGTGTCTATTGTCCTGTGATGCCCTTACCCCAGTCCAGTCTTAACCCCATGTGTACATATCCTGATGTGTTGCTGTACATACTTTCGTTCCCTCATTTCAGAGTGGCAAGGATTCTGAAACGCTTTGTCACATGACACGAGCGTATTGATGCCCTTGTGAGCGTAGTGCTTTGCCTGCCTGCTCACCTGTGCGTGTCACCGCAGCGTCCCGTGGCCGGCCCCCCACGGGAACGCGTCAAAAGCGTTTCACCGCCGCGGGGTTACCCAGCCCTCGCGTGCCACTCGGGGCCACCAACCCCGAGCAGCGCGTCGCAGCAGCTCGCAGCTCGCAGCTCGCAGCGCAGCGCAGCAGCTCGCAGCGCAGCGCAGCG
Organism: Eutreptiella sp. 'Long Island Sound 2002'; assembly: GCA_964036045.1. Lineage (NCBI taxonomy): Eukaryota > Euglenozoa > Euglenophyceae > Eutreptiales > Eutreptiaceae > Eutreptiella > Eutreptiella sp. 'Long Island Sound 2002'. The sequence goes on along the minus strand of OZ038380.1, from coordinate 184,129,011 downwards.
GCTCGCAGCGCCGCCCAGCGACAGCGCCGAGTTCGTCACGGAGCCCGCAGCGCCGTCCAGAGCACCGCCCTGACCGCGCAGCGACCGTGAAAGAGGTGCACAGACCAGGACTCCTGCATCAGCCCCATCGGCCGACCCGGAGTCCCGTCGGCCGACCAGCAAGGCCGCGTCAACCACCTCCACAACCACCGGCGGACCAGCACCAGCCGCACTCCCAATCCAGTGCTGCAGCACCCGCCTCAACAACCACCACCAGTTCGTTGAGTTGAACGAGTGCACACCAAGGACCTCAAGACCAACTACGCCCCCGCTGCCATGGTGAATTGGCAAGAAGCGGGCAGGACGTGGCCGCGGCCCCACCCCCATGCAGCGCAACTACTGCGTGGGTTGGTATGTGACCAGCACTACCGCCACAGCCACCCCCAGTGCGAAGGCGGCATGCCCAGGAGCTTCGAGCTCCGCACGGACATCGCCCCCGACCGCCTGCAGGCCGTGGACGACTGGCTGCGGGCGGAAAGGTTCGCCTTCTGCTTCCAGCAGAGGCGCTGGAGGACGTGGGCCCGGCCGGACAGGCCCGGCGAAGGCCTGCGTCCCGACGGGATTGAGGAGGACGAGGAGCCCAACGTGTACCCGTCGGGCGCCTCGATCAATGTCTCCATGTGGGACATGATCGAGAAGAATTTCCCGGAACCGGGGAGCGAGCGCAGGCTGCAGGGCAGCAGCAGCGCGTCTCCGGGGAAGGAGAAGCGGTCCGCCGGGGACAAGAAGCGGGACCGGAGGTGGCGGGAGTACCAGGAGTCCCTGGCCGCCGAAGCCGCCCAAGGCACCAAGGGCGGAACCCCAGCCCCCAGTCCCCAACGGGCCAATGGTGGTCATCACCCCGGCCACGCCACCCTCGGCGACTTCATCCAAGTCGCCAGGCAGACCAAGGCCAAGCCCCGTCAGCTGCTCATGAGGCCCCAGCAGGCCCCAGCAGGCCCCAGCAGCGACGTGGAGTCGGCCCACCGCGGGAGGATGCCGGCCGACCAGGCCAGCTCCAGCAGCGGCGTCGCTCCCGACAGGGACGTGGCGGGCGCCTGTGAGCGCGTCTGTGGGGTGCCCTGCAACCTTCGGGTTGTCCGGCAACAGGCCAGGCAGCACAGCGCTGCCGTGGAGGGCGCCGTCGGCATCGCCCAGGAGGAGGCTGCGGAGTGGGCGCATGGCATGGCCATCCACGCCCGGACCGTGGCGGCCATTGCGGCCGGACTCACGGCCGTAGCCGCCCATGGGGCAGCGACTGCCCAGGTCAACGGTGAGTTGGCGGCAGCCGACGAGGAAGCCCGCCTGACACAGGAGGCCATTGCCTGCAGGGAGGCCGAGGTGAGGGCGCTGGAAGAGGCGCTTGCCCAAGAGAGGGCAAAGAAGGAGGCGGAGGAAAGGGCCCACGCCGAAGCGACGGCCAAGGCCCAGGCGGACGCCGCCAAGAAGGACGCCATCGAGGCCGCGCGACGGAAGGTCGCTGAGGAGAAGGCCAAGACGGAGGCGGAGCTGGCGGCGTTGGAAGCGCAGAAGGCGCGGCTGCAGCAGGTCCGGGAAGCCGAGGCGGCTCGTGCTCGGGAAGAAGCCGAAGTGCGGGCTGCCGCAGCCACCGCCGCCGCAATGGAGGAGGCAGAGGCCAAACTCCGCCGCGAGACTCCCCCGGGAGGATCACGAGTGGAGACCCTTCGAAAACTTTTCGAAGGGGACGCCTCCTCCAGGATGACGCTGGACGAGGCCGACACGGGCAGCAGTGGGAGCAGTGGCCCCACCGCCCGTCGACGGAGGAAGGGCAAGGGGAAGACCCCCGAGAGGCCGCGGAGGCCAGCAGGTGGACACCCCCACGACAGTGACCCCTTCTTCACCGCTGGTGACGGGGATGAACGAGGCCGCCGACATCGCCAAGTGGTGGCTTGGACGGGCGGAGGAGGCGGAGACGTCCCCATGGAACCGGAAGGTGAGGATGAGGATCTCCCTCCTCCCTACCGGAGCTCGGAGCCTTCCGAGACCGAGACGCCCAGGTGGGGCGACATGGACGAGGATGACGACATGGACTTCGGCATCACGAAGAAGCGCCCATCCTCGGACCCACCGAGGCGACCCGGCGGAGACCCACCGGGACCCCCTGGCGGAGGACCATCAGGACCCCCTGGAGGACGCCCACCAAGTGGACCCCCTGGAGGCGGACCACCGGGCGGGGGAGGACCCCCTGGACCGGGCGGACCCGGCGGAGGCCCTCCTGGAGGATCCCCTGGGGACCCCGACGACCCACCAGGGAACGGCGACCCGGATACCACCTGGCGGTGGATTGTCTACCTCCGCAGGAGAGTCCAGTTGCTCGAGCTGGAGGTAGACACGGGCAAGGGCGAGATGGCTCGCATCTCCAGGGTCGCCGCGCGCGCGCAGAAGGAGCTGGACATCGCCAGGGCCGAGACCAAGTCGCTGACCAACGTCGTCAGCGGCCTGCAGCAGAGGCTGGACGCGCTGGAAGCCCGTGGGAGCGTCGGCAGCGACCACCCACCCCTGGAGTCTGGCTCGTCGGACGACGGCTGGGGACCCGGACCAGGTCCGGGCAGACCCCACGCCCCCGGCGGAGCCCCCAGGAGTCGCCCCAGCGCCAGTGCCCCCTCTCTCACCGCCCCCTCTCACCACAGCGCGGGCCGCCGCAACGAGCGCGTGCCGCCCGGCAGTGGCAGTGAGGATTGGCGTGATGAGTGGCTCAGCGCGGAGCACCGCAACCGCCGTGCTCCACCGCGGGCACCGGTACGCCCCCGACGCCCCGCACCAGCCCCGGAGCCAATCCCCATCGCTGGTGGACGTTATGGTGGACTCAGGGATGAGGTCCCCAGAGGAGACGTGGAATGGGATGTCGGTGAAGGTGACGACCTGGATCTGGACCTGGAGGAGTTCGACATCAGCCCGCCGCGTGGTGTACGACGGGAGGCCGCTGAACGCAGTCGCCGGCGCCGTGATGAGGATGCGTACATGGAAGGAGTACGGCGTGAACTAGGTCTAGGTTCAGCGTACATGGAGGAACCGCGGCGTAGCCACAGGGATTCCATGGAGGAGATGGACGTGGCGGCCGTTGGAGTCCGTGGGCGAGGCCGATGGGAACCTCGGTCGACCTCGCGGCCGGCGTTCATGGTCTCTGAGGCCGCGGATGCCGCCGTGTGGGAAGACTTGAAGGACATCAAGCCCCCCATGTACGACGGCAACCCCCTCAACCTCGACCGCTTCTTGGAGAAGCTGGATGATTGGGGGCTGACCGTCACTGAAGACCTACCTCCCGCGGATGCGGAGAGATATGTCTTCAGACGGTTCAGGTACCGCCTGCCGGAAGTGCTCGGCGAGCTATACTTCGTGGCGACCAAGGAGGGGAGAATCAAGACCCTCAAGGAAGCCAAGAAGTGGCTCAACGAGCAGGAGCGGGTGGACGCTCCGCAGGTGGCTGCCAAGCGGTGGAAGTCCATCAAGCTTGAGCATGATGGACGGGAGATCCGCCTACGGGACTGGCGTGACTTCCGAGGGAAATACACCCTCTTCCGCCGCAATGTGGAGGATTGGAACGAGGGTGACGAGCAGGCTCGCCTGCTCTCCATGCTGCCGGAAGCATGGATCAAGAGGGTCACCAAGGAGGAATCCAAGAGGGCCAAGTCCAACCACACGGTCAAGATGATGCTCCCCAAAGAGTATCATACGAACGTGGTGGCTTGGACGAAGAAGAACGTGTCCCGGGATGTCAAACGGCACTCCCTGCGGAACGCTCTTCTCATCACCGTCTCGGGCGATCGCGAGAAGACCGCGATGTGGCGCCTTGACGAGTGTGAGTTGAGCGGCCAGACCATCCGTCTGCAGCCCATCCCGGCGCGGATGAGCTGCGACGAGATCCTGGAGTGGGCTGGCGAGGAAGTACTCAAGGAGTACCGAAACCTCCACCACACCCGCGGGTTGAGGCCCGGCGACCGCGACGTCAACTACGTTGGCGAGGGACCTGGCGGGGAAGCTGCCATGGACCCAGCGGGAGCCGGCGGCGATGAGACTCTCGTCGACGATGACGACGACGATGAGCCCGCCGAGGTGGCCGTTTGTGCCTTTGTGGCCAAAAACCTGAGCGCGGGGAGCAAACCGGGAAACTGGAAGCCCCTGCAGCAGGGTTGGAGGAAGCAGGAGAAGAGGGACCCTCGCCGCATTGGCGACCCTCCGCTGTCCTTTGGGGAGTTCATACGAGCTCACCCTCAGGGCTGTTTCGTGTGTTATGGGAGGAAGCGAGGCTTCAACCATGACCACCGAACACAAGGCCGACACGGAGGCTTACAAGAAGGCGCACGGGTCGAAGAAGCGTGCGCCCGCGGGTATCCGGGAAGCCAAAATGGAGGTCGACAAGGACGAGCTGGCCAAGCTGATGTCGTCGGTGGGGACCGAGTTGGCCAAGGAGATCCAGGAGATCAAGCGGAACTGGGTCCCCAGGTCGGACAACAAGAACAAGGAGAACAACCAGAACAACCAGAACAAGGACAAGGACAAGAAGCCTACTCGCAGCGAAAGAAGGAAGAAGGGCATCAACGAGGTTGATGCGGAGGAGAACACCCCTTCTTCCACAACCGAGGCCCCCTAGCGGAGCCCCTGCAGCCAAGGGCCCCAGCTAGGGCGGTCGCAGGATGGTGACGTGGGAAGCGCCGAACCATCCCAGTCGGGAGTCGATGAGCACAAGGGGACTGCCGCGAGCGGAAGGCCCGGTCCGGCACCCAGTCGCGGAGGCGGGGTGAGGGCAAGTGAAGGCACGAACCCTTGCACCCGTCCGTCCTTCGCGACCAAGAATGTGTTTGATGTACTACAGGATCTATCCGAGAGTATCGGAGGGTCACCCGGACCGCAGCTGGATGCTGCAGATGGGCAGCCTGAGCCCATTGTCCACGACCTGCACCAGTCGCTTGTTGAGCTTCTGGAACGGCCGGAAATCCTGAGTTTGCACGCCGTGCGCCGTGTCGGTCGCGAGCGGCAGTTGCATCTTAAGGTCCGTGCCTTATGCGGGGAAGTGGAAAAGGTTTTCGACGTGTTGGTCGACACGGGAGCTCAAGTCAGCTTGGTCAAGGCTGGCCTACTTCCACCAGAGTGTCTGACCGACAGTCGGAAACCTGTCAGGCTGAAGGTGGCGAACGGCCAGTACATGGTGGGAGGCACGAAGGAAGCGGCCATCGGGCTGCAGTTCGTGAACCATCGTGAGCTGAGCCGCCCAGACCTCGGCAAGGAAACCCTCCTGCACGGTCGTTTCTACGAGGCCAAGATGGACTGGGACATGATCGTTGGATACGACTTCATGATGGAGACGGACTCCGGCGTCCTCCCGGCCCAGGCCTCCATGACCCTGTACCAGGACGACCAACTCTCGTGGCTTTCGTCACCTGAGCACCATGTGGGATGTCAATGGATCCACCCCGAACGCAATCAGCTCGAAGTGGCCGCGCTGGACACTGAGCCAACTGGTCCTGCAAACCAGGAGTACGGCGTAAGGCCGGAAGTGGCGAGCCGAGTTGTCGCGGACTTGGGAGCTTCGGATCTGGCCCTGGATGCGTTCTCTTCAGGAACCTCCGCCCATCTTCGGGTGTGTGAGAAGTACTGGAGCGCACAGGACTCCGCGTGGAAGAAGCACTGGGGTCCGCATCAGGGATTGATGTGGATCCATTGCTTCCGTTGGGACATTCCAAGAGCGATAGCGAAGATTCGCAAGGACCGCTCCAAGGCAGTGCTGGTTGTTCCTATGGGATGCACCGAGGAGGAAAGTACCCGACATTGGGTAGCCTCATTGACCAACATGACCTTAAACAAGGTCGTCCTACCGGCTGGAGAGAGTGTCTATCAGGACGCTAAGGGACAGCCCATGCCACCCCAGAGATGGCCAACGGAATTCCACTATGTGGATGGGGGCCTTGATCAGGCCGACACCACGGACTTCGTGTGTGTCAACCGCATCATAGCGGAGCCTTGGAGGCAGTGCTTTGCGGTTCCCCCTGTTGACATCGAAGAATCGGAATCGGAAGAGCCCCTCACTGGAGAGGAGTGGGATCTGGTTCAGGGGTATATCTTAGCCCACGAAAACTGCACCCTGTTTTGCGCGCCGAACGCGCAAAAAAGGACCGGTTCGCAACAGGGCAAAAAAACTATTTTTTTGGATGTTTCATGAACGTGATTTTAGACGTAGTGAACTAAATTGCTTTTTTAGTGTTGTGCAACTCCGTGTTCCTCAATGTGACGTTTTTTACTTTTCTCTGGCGTTCTGAGTGCGCGAGGCCTCGCGCACTCAAGATATCGAAAGCAGAGCTTGTCACGAAACGTAACAACCCGTAAGGACTGGCGTTTGCGGAAAAACGCAGCTCCCACACGGTATTAAAATTAGGATTGTGTTGACCAAGGAGCATTGGAAGTGTATGACTGTCGGACTTCCCATGTTAGGGAAAACACATGTACTGTAAAGTGAAAAAAAAATACAAATTTAGGCAACCTGAGTGCGCGAGGCCTCGCGCACTCAGGTCACGTTATGTATTGAATTTTCAGAATGGATGTGACGCGTACAATTGCAGGTACAGTACGAGACGGACAAACACGTTTGATTTTTCCGGTGTATGTGTGTGTAGACACCATGTTGATCAGATATAACACGGTATAGAACATTGTTCCACGGAAACAATCAGTGCGCGAGGCCTCGCGCACTTAAACGACGGAAGAAAATGAAAAAGCAGGCAGGTCAGGCTACACCGGTATTTACATTCCCCTTCACGGCTACCACCTGTGACAGTCGATTATACATCGGTAACCTTCGTCATATTTTTCAGGGGATCAGGGGAATGATTTGCTTTTTTCCAACAGCCACTCGATGGCAGACGTGTCCGGTTTTAATAGCGGCGTAGCCTTCGCTGCCCGATAGACATGGTTTTTTTTTCCAACTGGGTTTAAAGACGGACACAGAACAGGAAATTGTGGTTGCGAAAACGGTTTTCGGTTACTGGGAACGGAGCGCACGCAGACACCAAATCCAATTTGCGGCGACAGCACGCGCACCAGAAATGACGACAGGAAAAGGCCAGATGTTGTCAAGGACATTTTTTTAAAGGTCGCTGTGCGAAACGATAACCAACATATGTGCGCAAATTTAATTTCACAGAGAAAGACGCAAAATGCCAATTCGAGCCAGAAAATCCGTAACGCATCGAATGATTGCAGAAGTAAGCAAAGGAGCAGCAGCACTACGAGAGGCATGCGCGGCAGAACCAGCATACCAAACAGCAGATGACCTGTGGAAAGGACTGAAACGGAACGACCTGGCGGCGCAACTGGTGTTAACATTTGCACAGCGACTCAGGTTCAACAAAAGAACGCGCCACAGTTTACCAGCAGCTAAAAGACAGGAGGACAAGCGCTGGGTGCGCATTTTGCGACAGGAGGGCTGGAACCTGTACCTGTTGATGCGTCAACGGGCAGTACCAAACAGGAAAAAACCGGGAAACACAACAGGGTACCTAACGCAAACAGAAAGACGAACAAAAGTACGACTCGGGCAAGCAGACGCTGCCGCAGATACAGTGGACGAACAGGCAGCAGCAGCACTTAAAGCAACGTGGTCACTGGTGCTCTCGTCGTGTTGCGTGCTGTGGATAGACAACTTGTACCGGGCACAATACACGACACACCCAGACGAAAGTGACCGGTCGCAAAACTGTACTGCAATGGCAGTACTTCAACTGAAACAGAGGCCCACGTATTGGGCAGGACATCCAGCCATTGAGGACCTGGCAGCACGGATAACGACAGTCGCAAGGGCTCTGCAACAGCGTGAACGGAGAATCCACCAGACATTGCGTGACATGGGGTATGCAGATGGGTGTGCACCAGACACTGGAAACGTGAGAGCGCCGTTGGATGTGAGGAGGGATGCAAGGACTGTGCAGGCACCGGTGTGGCGCCCGTTTGCCCTGTCAAAAGAGAAGGTAACTTGTGGTGTTGGTCTGTTAAACTTGTTACACTTTGCAAGGGACGTAGCACAACAGACAAACAGAGTTCTACCGCTGTTGGTTGACGAAAACATACACTACAGGGTACTAAAGTTGTTGTACGGTGCCAAGAACCAACGATGGAACATGCGTGCATACCTGCGTTACGTGCCTGTAGTTTACGGTGTCTGGCATGCCTACAAGTTCGTTGTTACTCATACTTTTCGGGTGTTCTGGCCTATTCTAACCTACCTACGGAAATGTCTGCTACGACCTGGTTCCACCATACTATCATACCCCAAACTGATAGTTATGGAAAAAACTATTGCTGCGCTGATGCTTGCCACACCCCGAATACTACGCCCGTATCGGCGCAAGGCACAAGCTGCAACCGCGATCAGTGGTCGTGACACTACGCATGCCAACAGGGCAGCAGTGGCAAACGCAGTCTTGCATTTGTTGTCGGAATGGTGCCCGTTGTTGTTGTACTTGGGTCACCTGGTACGGGAGTGCAACTGGTCGGGGGAAAACAACGCTACAGGGACACGAGCTCAGGAGGTGTTGCAGTTGAGTTTGTGTCTGTTGCGGAGGCTGCGTGGAGGACCGTGTGACACCGTACTGAAGTACGAACGCACAATCATGTGCACATTGTTGTACAACAGCAAGTGGCACCAGGACCTGCCCGGTCAGGCGACCTCAGAGGAGTTTGGAGAAGGGATGTTGAGCAAGCTGGTGCGGGACAAGGCGAGAAACACGGGTTCTGTTACTGTTGAGGAGGTGGAAAACCATTACTTGTTACTAAAGGTTGGTCCTGGTGGAAAACGCGTTGGGGTGCAAAACGTTCCCAAGAACCTGGTACACAGGATGCGACAACGACTGACCAGATTTTTGGCGACAGACCGGATTTGCATGGCCTATGTGGAATGGGAGTCGGACAGAGTAAGCACCGTTGCACCTTCTTGGCCGCGGAGGTTACCGAGATTTCCACCCTCACCTACACCACCCCTCGGTTACGACCACTACCGGCTACTTGGTCACAGCGTACTAGATGCCCTCATTGACCAGAAAACAAATCCCACCAACCAACTGAAACGGAAACTTGATGCTGTTGTGGGACGGAGAACAGATATGGATGCCGACAGACAGGAAGCAGCAACACGCAACGTGCGGCAACGCTTGCGGTAACTGACACCCGCAGTGCGCGAGGCCTCGCGCACTAAACGTTATGAAAAACAGGTATGTAATGCGATGTGAGTGCGCGAGGCCTCGCGCACTGAGTAGTTCGCTAAGTGCCGTGGATTAAGTCACAACAAAGACGGTTGTGGAACAGATTTGCGAAAACCACCTGCAAAATACCGTTTCGACTGATTTCAGAGTTCAAATGACCGTGTTTCATGTCATGCCATTTGCCCTTTTCAGGTATTTTTTGGCATCATGAGTGAACCAGGGTCGCCAGAACGTTCAGCACCAGACGCAGAGGCCATGGAGTCGTCACCAGGGACCGACCAAGGGGACACGCCGAAGAAAGGACGCAAGAAGAAGGGTGAGAAGAAGCCAATACCGGAGATGAAGCTCACAGTCGAAGTGGCACAGTGGCTGCGGCAGGAGAATGGTAAAGCCGTGAAGGTAAAGATTGCTGATTTGAGAATTGACAAGACCAAGGAGCGCGGACAGATCCGATCCATCAACTATGACGACGTTGCCAGAAAAGTGACGGGATACCAAGCACTGCCACCAGCTGGACCGTTGCGCGTAACGGCGTGGGAGGATAGTGGTATGACTCGCTTCGCTTTCGATCGAAGACGTTTCTTCTCTTTGCTTCGGTACATGATTTGCTTTGCAGATGGCTCCCTTTACGTTCTGAATGGTCAACATGGCACAGAAACATGCAGAAAGATTCAGCAACTGCGTCTCGCAGAAGGCAAAGAATTAGAGGATTGGCAGGAGTTTTGCTACGTTGACATTCTGAAGTACGAAACGCCTTGGAGGATCCGTGCCAAGGTTGCAGGATTGCAACAAGCTGGCAGCCAGTCTGTGACGTGGATTCCGCTGTCCGAGGCGCTGGACAACATGTTGTTGTACATTGAGGACCAGAAGCGGGAAAAAGAGCCACAAGATTTTGAGAGGTTCAAGATTGCTGTTGTCCAGGCTGCCGTCAACTCTGCGTTTCTTGCACCCGAGACTTTGGAGGAAGCAGGACATACAGTATGTATTCGTGTATCGCACGGTTACAGTGCGCGAGGCCTCGCGCACTCCATGACACTGTTTTACCCCGCAGGACTCGACATTCAAGAATTGGAGGGACATCTTCTCCCTGGCGTAATACTGTGGCCGTGAGGCGGTTACTGGTATGAGGAACCTCGAGAGTAAGAGCAGGAAAGACGAAGTTACAAGGAATGCCTTCAAGAAGCTGGAGGGGCTGCATCTACCGAGCCTATTGCAGAAAGTCTGTGCGCACATGAACCTGAAGGACTCGACCTTAAAGACCACCCAGAACTGCATTGACGTGCAGATTACGGAACAATGGGTTATTTTCCATCTTGACAATCCGGACAATAAGCAGTATGTCAACCAGACCGCAGGTATGCGTCAGTGTCGCAGCTGCAGTGCGCGAGGGCTCGCGCACTTCACCACCTTTTTCATATCCGTACAGCTGCCGATGCGAAGATCCGAGCAGAAGTCGCAGCACTGGGCACGCCGCAACTGAAAATTGGGCTGGGAAATTGGGGTTATTGGGTGGACGCAAAAAGTACGAAGTTTCGGTCGCCGTGGCCAAAATGGAAGACGCTGCTCAGTGCACCTTTGTGGCGCACTGGGGACAAGGGCGCACCTCCATTACCACAGACGTTGGCCGTGCGGAAACAACTGCAAAGGAAGACTGAGGCACCATCATCGGCACCGTCACAGACACAGCTGAGTAATGGCGATGTGATCAATGTCTCCAAGCAGGACGAGCAAGCGAGCAAATTCGCTTTGACAGCCTGCCGTATTGAGGATATTGGAGAGACACCGCCAGGCCGTTTCCGGGATCTGCAGTACCCGTTGTGGATCATCAACGCTGACCTTTTCATTGAATATGACTCTGCAGGATTTGTTCCCAGGTGGCTGTTCGATGTGATGATGCTGGGGAAAGACGTCATTTTCTATGGCGAGGCTGATGTTGTGCACCGTATTGGCCGCGACATGCAGAGGCTATGGCGTGTGGAGAAGGACAAGGATCCAACCACAGTGCCATTCTACCATGTTCGGTTGCCGGTGTACTCTTGGTTATCGGGTCCCGTGACCAGCAGTACGTATCAGTTCGACGAGCACTGTATGTGGATCGGAACAACGAGTCGCTGGGATAAGCAGGTATATCTGCTTCTTTCGACTGTTACGATGCCGTTGTGTGCGCGAGGCCTCGCGCACTGCTGCCTCCGTTTTTCGTCTATATTCATCACATTTACAGTTGCCGAACTATGTGTCGTATTCCGCTGGACATTTCGAAGAGATGCAGGAGAAGAACCTCGGTGGTTTTCATGCCTCTGATTCACGTGCTGTGGTACCTGGACAAATACCTTTTGTGCAGTGGGCATCCTGATGCAGTGGTTGTTGTGGATGACACGCCTGCCATGGCCGCAAAGATTGCGATGTCTGACGTCCGAACTAAAGTGGCGTTTCTGGCTGTGTCAGCGATCAAGCAAAAGGACCTAGGGAATGCCGTTGGAGGTGCTCTGCAGCATGCAATCGTCATGCGGTACATGCTGGAGGCCGATCAGACGGAGCAGGGAGCAACAGCTGCACCTTGGGATACTCAAGAAGAGTGGCTCCAGCGTGGCATTCCACTGTGGGTTTTGGACAGCAAACGAGGGCATGAAGGGCACCAGCAGGTGCATGCTGCAGAAGCCGTCCAGGAAGATGTCGTGACTGAGGCCCCCGCTGACGACACTGAGCCTGGTGCTCCTGCACCTACCTTGCCAATGCAAGCCAAGGTGAAGAAGACTGCCAAAGTTGTACCAACTCAGGGTACTGCAGCCGGAAAAGGAACACCCTCGAGTAGCAAGAAGCAAGCAAAAGGGAAAGAGAAGGAATCGGACAAGCCCGCGGAATCAGACGACGACGATGCTGACGAGGAGTCAGAAGAAGACGATCCGGAGCAAGTACTGGAGACCCAGCAGAAGCGCAAGCGGGCATCCGCCGCTCACTTCGATGCAAGCCCTGAATCTGGTAAGGAACAGCCGAAGAAGAAAGCGAAGACTGCTGCCAGTGCTAGTGCAGAGATCAAGCCGCCCTCGCGTTCTGGTGCCCAGCCGTCTTGAGGTACAATTGCCTCTCCAAGTGGGACAAGTTTGGCGGCAAGAAGCCTGGGTTCCAGGTTGGCTAAGGTTGCTGGACCGAAGAAGAAGTAAGTCACGATTCACCCAAGTGTTTCGCCTCTTTTTGCAGTCATGAGTGCGCGAGGGCTCGCGCACTCGCCTTCGACGCGAATGCAATTATATGCCCTTAAGGGCTTGTACATTTTTGCCGAGCTTTTATCTCAGTGTTTGTACGTTGTGCACTTCGTGTCCTGTTTTTGTTGCCTTCTGTACACAATTGTTTCCATGACCTTGAGTGCGCGAGGCCTCGCGCACTCAGGTACACAAAACAGCAATTTTTTTCGCAGGACAAACATAGGTGCAACTGGAGACCCGCAGAATGTCATATTTTGAAAATGAGCTCCCGAACAGGCACGCACCAGTTGGCTTTTGAAATACAAAAACGACAAGATTGGTAAAACACACCCCTCAAATCAGACAAAATAATAGTTTATTTTGATAAACAAAAAGTGGAAAAAAGCAGCAAATTGGGTAAAATTGTATTTTTTCGGTGGTATCTGGGTCATGTGTGTTGCAAATGTCCAAAAAAAAATACTTTTTTGGGGAGTCATTTTTTAGGTCCTTCTCTTCCAAAAGGGGGTGCAGTTTGCGTGGGCTAAGTATATGGATCAGCCCTTTCACGACTGGGGAAACCAGCGTGAGGGCAAGGGCCAGGACAAAGCCTGGTGGGAAGTGGACTCGATCGTCTCTGGTTCCTATGATGGAGATACCTTCGTAAGGAGGGTACTGGACCACCTGTCCAGCCAGGACGAGCCAATCGGGGGTAACCCACCCACCTACGGCGATCTATTCCGAGGCAAGACCAGAGATGGCCCTTTGGGCCACCTGGGAAGACCGCCTGAGCCGAAAGCGAGCGGGGTCGCTACCCCTCAAGTAAGCTCCGTGGTTCAAGTGCCCGGAAAAGCCAAGGCGGAGTCCGATGACTGCCCCAAGATCCAGGCATTGAGGGCCAGGCTGAAGCAGAAGTATGGTGATACCTTCTTCAGCGGAAAGCCTGTGTTTCCCCCACCGGTGCGTGGACCGTATGGCGAGGCCAAGATACGACTGAAGCAGGACCCCCGTGTGTATCGGCACCGGGAGTTTGCCCTGAGGGGCGAGAGGAAGGAGGCCATGGAGAAGATCCTCCGTGACTTCATCCAGAGAGGCTGGCTTGAGCCCTGCCACTCCGAGTGGGCCTCTCCCTGCTTCGTCGTCCCCAAGAAGGTTGCCGGTGAGTGGCGGCTCGTGGTCAACTACCGCGGCCTGAACGCCCAAACGCAGCACGACAGCTATACGCTGCCCCTCATTGAGGACATGCTGCAAAAACAACACCGGCGGAGGATCTTCACGGTGATTGACCTGAAACATGGTTATCATCAGATGCCTCTCGCCGAGGAGTCCCGTGCCTGCACAGCCATGAGCACCCCACTTGGACCTCTCCAGTGGAAGGTGATGCCCCTGGGCGTTACCAACGGCAATGCGGCTTTTCAGCGGATGCTGGAGAACCTGCTTGAGCCGGTGCGCGACTGTGCGGACCCCTTTGTGGACGACGTGATCATCGCGTCCGGGGACCCCAGCATGAGCTACGAGGAGCTCCTGGAGGCACACGAGAGGGACGTCACTCGAGTGCTGGACCTTCTGGTTCGGCACAAACTCACGGGCAGCAGTGACAAGGCCACCATTGCGGTAAGCGAGGTGGTCTTTGCTGGCCACGTAGTCGGGAACGGGCAGCAAAAGCCCATACCTGGCAAGGTGGCTGCGATTGAGCACTGGGAAAAGCCCAAGACGGTCTCTGAGCTACGGGCGTATCTGGGGTTCTGCAACTACTACTCGGGGTATATCAAGATGTATGCCGAGTATGCAGCCCCCATGACGACCATGCTCAAGGGCAACCGAGAGGAGACCAAGAAGGGGTCCAAGAAGGCTCTGGTCTGGACAGCTGAGTCCGACCGTGCTTTTGAGGGGATGAAGCAGGCGCTGCTATCCGCAGTGGGTCTGCACCTCGTGGATCCCGACCGAGGGTTCGTCCTGCGCACCGACGCTTCCGACTACGCCATTGGCGCTGTGTTGGAGCAAGTGCTTGACGACGGGAGGCACGTGCCCGTGGCCTTCTGGAGCCGAGTCCTGGCGGAAGGCCAGAGACGGACGTGGACGCCCCGTGAAAAGGAGGCGTATGCCATCGTCATGGCTCTCAGAAAATGGGCTGGGTACATAGCCCTCCATCCCGTCACCGTCTGCACCGACCATCAGAGTCTGCAGTCGTGGCACAAGGAGCACGTGGACACCCCCTCAGGTCCCGCCTCCCGACGGGCAAGATGGCATGAGACCTTGGCCAAGTTCGACCTTACGGTTGTTTATATTCCTGGAAAGGATAACACCGTGGCGGACTGTCTCAGTAGGTGGGCCTATCCCGCCAGCAAGGGCATGCAGGATATCTCTGCCCATGGCGATGAGGCTGAGACCGCTGAAGCCAAGAGGATCATCGAAATGGAGCGCCTGATGGAGGAGGAGGGTGCTAAATGCTTCGTCGTCATGGCTGCAGATGCCCCCCTCGCGTTGAGGGTGAGCAGAGCGGTCAGAGTACTCGCCCCTGATGGAGCTGAGTCCGACAAGCACCTCTTCCCGGAGTCTTGCCTCCAGGACGACTGGACCGACGACTACGCCAAGTCTGAGGCCTTTGCGGCCGAGTATAGGGCTGTGACCGACCCTGATGACGGGCAGAAGTGGCCAAAGGGGCTGACCGAGGAAGATGGCAAGCTCTACCGGAATGGTAAGCTGCTAGTACCGGAGTCCCGGGTGCTCGAGCTTTGCGAGGCTTGGCACCACCACATGCTGCACCCAGGGGTCAAGAAGCAAGCCCTTGACATGCAGCGCCGGTTCGAGATCGACCATATCGTTCTCTACACCGCCATCAAGAAGGTCAGGAAGGGTTGCTCGGTCTGCCAGGCCTGCAATCCCGACAACCGGAACGTCAAGGGGGAACCCCAATGGACCCCGGTTCCTGACCAGCCCATGGAGAGCGTGGCCATGGACGTCTTCTCCATGCCCGAAGTGCACATTGGCAAGGAGACCTTTGACTGTGTGGTTCTCTGTGTGGACCGCCACAGCGGCTACGTTGTAGCCGTTCCGGCACGCAAAAAGGGGTTGCTTGCCAGAGAAGTGGCAGTCATGATGATTTGTCATTGGCTGACCGTCTTTGACATCCCCCGCACCATTTGCAGTGACCGAGGGCCCCAGTTTACTGGTGGCTGGTTCAAGGCTATGTGTTCCCTCATGGGGATGCGTCATGCCAAGAGCGTCGCCTATCTCAGCCGGTCTAACGGCCGTGCTGAAGTGGCTGGACGGCAGCTGTTCGAGAAGCTGCGCAAGATCCACATCACCGATCCACGTCGGAACTGGTTCGAGGAGATGTGGCCTGCTCTGAAGGCCCATCATGACACCCCCACTCCGGGCGGTTTGTCCCCTCACCAGATTCTGTTCGGCAGGGACCCCCTGGGCAGGGGACTTCCCCTGTCTGGTGATGGCATGGCTATGGATGCCAAGGAATTCTTCGCGCGGCAAGAGCAAACGGCGCGGGACATCCGCCAGCAGCTTGAGAAAGAGCATGCTGAGCGTCAGAAGTCCGCCCCGAGCTCGACAGCGCAGAAGTTCAGGGTGGGAGACCCGGTGTGGGTGATCAGACCCCGCCCTATGGGCACCCACCGCACCAAGACCTGGTTCACACCCGGCGAGGTGGTCCGCAGGATTGGTGAGGACACCTACCGCATCAAGGTGGGTCACGGACAGTTCCGGGAGCGCCACGAGAGTCAACTCCGTGTGCGGGAACCCGACCTCCGTGGCCAGCATGTGTCCCTGAGCTATGCCGCACATGAGGCCGATTCGGACGACGACTATGCTGAGCAGGACGACTATACAGTCGAGAAGATCCTGGCTCAGCGTCCGAAGGCCTCGGCACCCGGAGGTCTGGAGTTCAAGGTTCGTTGGCGAGGCTATGGGCCGTACCACGACACCTGGGAACCCGTCTCCTCGTTCGTGCCGCGGGTCAATACTCCCTTCATGGAGTACATCCGCAAGCACAAGACCAAGATCCACGTTTCGGACGTGGCAGCACTCACCCGGGCGATTGCAGCCAGGGGTGCCTGATCAGCGCCCTGAGCTCTCCCCTGATGCGTTTTGAGCGCTTGTGAGGCCGACGTATCGTCCCTTGCTTGCTTGCTCTCTTCCATCTTTCGGTGACAGAGTGGCCATATACCCCCCCTGCTGAATCCAGAGGAGGATGGCCCCTCTCTTCAATTCACCTGCTGAATCCTTGGGAAACCAGGTAGGGCGACTGACCTTCATATTTCTGAGCTCTTGGGGCCTTGAAGCCCATACGACGTTGCGCAACGGATGCCGCTGTCATCGGCATTGCGATTTTTGGTGTGTGGTCTGGTCCCATGGCATTTGCGGGATCCAGACCAGTCGACGTGTGTCTCGAGACTATATATGGCCTGAACTCAGGCATTTTCCTGTCCACCCTCCTGCATATGCCTTATCCTAACCAGGGCGTGGTTTGGCACTCTGTCCAGAGTGTGTTTACACGCCTGTTTACCCGATTATTGTTTACTTTTTCTGCCCTCCAGGATATGTGCATCTGTATGTTGCTATCTTCAGCCCGTCACCGGAGTGTGGACTGTTTTTCCCCTCCGAAGGGATGCGAATCGTATACCAAGGCGCCTTGAGTCGCCGTGTACATGTTCATACAGCCTGGTCCAGCCTGGACCAGTACCTGAATACAGATTCTACTGTTTGAGTGCCTGTGATACCGTGTTGCCCTATTCGCTGTGATGTGGAGATCCTGATGGCGCCAGGCGGGAAGCCCAGTTGCCTGACTACACTCCCAGCGGTCCGCCACTGTCAGTCCCAGTGTGAGCCTGTCGATTCGCAGACGCACTTGCAGTCGGATGGCGGCCTCCGGTGCTCCTGACCTCGGTCAGTCTGCCTGGGAAACTGGTGGTTTGAGGAGTCGACGCCTCCGCCCACACTGCATGAGGACTCCCTCATGTATGGCCTTCATGGTAATAGGGCGAGGGAAAAGACGGCCTTGATGCCCGATCCCTTCAGGAGGAGATCCCTTAAGTTCCCTTAAGGAGTTCGGCTGTGGCACTCTGGACTCGCGTCGTATGGATATGGACATGGTGCGCCCGAGGAAGGACCCGTGGGGACTCTCCCCAGTCGGCGGGCCTTGGGAAGCTTGGGGTAGCCTGATGGATCTTTGTGGTCGCTCTCGACCTGTGGGACCACCTCGGTCGTCATGTGTCGCCTATGTTGGCCGTGTATGCCACTGCCACTGTGGTGGTGACCGTAGCAGCCGGCACCCGGTGCGCCTGGTATGGGTTAACGGGTCCTTTGGATGCCGAACAATCGCCGCCAGGACCCGGGACTTGATACTTGATACTATACATGTGCTACGAGCTTTTACAGCATCATACCTATCTTACTGTGGAGTTTGGAGCCTAACCTGCGCATCAGCCTGAAGTGAGGATGTGACACCCCCCCTTCAGGATATGGTCCTGGGTACCCGCTGCCATGCTTGGGTGTTATCGAGCCCCCCCCAGGGTTTGCTCTAAGGAGGGGGGTGAAGCGGTACCCAGAACCTATGGCCCATGGCCCGGAGGCCTGTGAGCCGTCACACCCGTTACGGCCCATGGCCCAGAGGCCTGCGAGCCGTCACACCCGTGCGGAAGCCGTTGACACCGGCTATCCCTGTTCTCTAGCCCGTGAAATCTGGAATCCGATTTCTAACCAATAAATCGATGTAGAATTACCGTGATTTTATTGTCTTGATCGATTTTCGGTCAGAAATCGGTGAAATACCCGATTTCTACCGCGATTTCTAATTGTCGTGAGATCGCCGCCTGATGTCGCCTGTTCGCGCGCCTTCGTCGCTTCTCCGTGGCGAGTTTTGTTCTGGGCTTTTCTCGAGTACCTTTGAGGTTCTAAGAGAACTTAGGGGCGGAATCTAGAGGGTTTTTAATGTACTTTCATCTGGTGTGCTCACCAGAATTTTTCGCCGTTGCGTTTTCGAGAAAATCAGCGCGCAAGGCTTTCCGTCGATCGTGCGAACTCATGCTTCTCAAGGACCAAGAGTTCGCACGGAACCCTACGTCTCCCCCCTATGTCTCTCATCCATGCCCCTTTCACGCGGGCATATCATCTTGCTTAGGGAAGCGGGCAATGGCGGTGTTTTAGGCAGCCTATGGGTCTCGCAAACCCAAGTCGTTTGCGTGCGCAAACGCTAACTTTGTGGCCATGTGAGCATGAACGTTAATGACCGAACACAATGCTCACAAGACCAAAAGCCCGAGGCCATTTTCGTTTTACGAGCCAACTCAACGATGGCTCCACGCAATTCAATGCGTACCAAAACTCTATTTTCAAAAGAGGGCAAGTTTTGGTCGAAAATTAGGCCAAAATGGCCAAACCCCCGAGGCTCGTACTCGAAGCCTATGGGGAGTTGAGCCTCGAACCAAGGCAATATGTAAAGTAGAGACCACGGAGGACATCGTGGATGGCTTGGTTGATTTTTACAACCTTGTCTTCTATTTTATATAATTTCGCCTTGTGAGCACGCGTGCCACATTGCCTCTTTGCACACGCGCTCATATGCAAGCACTAATGACACGAGTGGGCGGAGACAATCTAACCATAGGGTGCATATTTGAAAGCACCTACTATGGGCCTACTCCAAAAGTGTTTACTCATATTTTTGCTCCTCAAGGTCCCAAGGATATGTTCATGCCAATATCGCCGATATAAGCACTTTTTCCCACAAATAGTGTGCTTCAAGGATTGAGGTGTTAAAAATGCTTTCATTGTGCTTTGAACCTCAACCCTTGTTGCAAAAGGGAAGCAAAGCTTCGGTTTACATCCATGCAAAAGCCCGAGGCTCCTTTCTCTTGCGATGCGGAGATACAATATTTGGAGGGACCGCTCTTGGGTGAATTTTGGCCGTTTTGCCCAAAATGGCCACAAACTCCTTCTCCCCCTGATTTCACCCCCGAGGTTGCGTGCGCCACTTGACCAAGGGTAAGGGCAATTCGGAGAGGGCACATAAGCCCACATCGAATGGGGTGTTTCCCCATGTGGCCTCTCCTCTTGATGGGAGAGTTGTGAGTCACCCAATTTGGGGTATGTTGCCATTCTGCCCCATACGTGTGTCACTTTCCCTCCAATGGGAAAAATAGCTAGAGGCGACCATGAGGGATGGCAAGTGGCACATATTGGGACCTAAGTCCCATGTGTCTATCGCATCTTTGGTTGAAAGAATCCTCGCCGTGGCCATGGAGATATGGAATCATGAGTGCGGGCCGTTTGGGCCAAATTTCGCTGTTTTTGCCATTGTATGCCATATTGGAATTACCATATCTCCATGGGGCACGGGATCTAGCCAGGAAGAAATGGCGCATATTGTAGCATATGACCAAGGGTTGAACGCCCTTGAGTTTCGTATTTGCTCCTCCGGCTCATCCGGAGTTATTCAACTTTTGGTGCGATCCACGATCCCCACCTTTGCACCGCATGTTGCTTTCTGCCCCGTCCGTGTGGTCATCCCATCGGTGAACAGTAAGCAGCCGGCGTGACAGCAAGCGATAACCCAGGGCATGGGACCAAAGGGGATATCAAGGGTTGTGAATCAAGGCTTGGCGCGTCAATATCGCCAAGATTTCCTACCCTGGACGGTCGCCCGAGACGGCCGATTTTGCCATTTTGGCAATCATGACCCCACGTGACGAACCCGTGGTGCCCTGATGCCGGGACCTCAGAGGGAACCAGGTTGGGTGAGGGCTCCAGGGAGTTCGTATGCGAAGCGCATAGGGTCAGTTGCCTCGTCCCTACCTCTGGCGGGTCCGGACGAGGGGTCAATTTTGGAGATTTTGAAGCTAACATCAGTTTGGGCTGAAACAGCCCATTTTCAGCTACCAACTCCTGAGGGATAATGGCGGGGCCATATCTCTGGCTCAGAGTGGAGTTGGGACCTGCCGTTAAGGGAGCATAGGGAGCCACTGTCGGTTGGCCTTGGAGCGCCTTGGTTCCCAGGAACTCGCCTGTGGCTAGGCGAGACACCTCCCCCATTGGCAGGGTTTCAGGGTCCGGACTGAGCAGGGCATGGGTTGTGTTTGAGCCCCCGCCCCCACCAGCCACTGAGAGGGTCGGACCTGGGATTGGGATACAAGTTGGGATAGAGTGTCTATTGTCCTGTGATGCCCTTACCCCAGTCCAGTCTCAACCCCATGTGTACATATCCTGATGTGTTGCTGTACATACTTTCGTTCCCTCATTTCAGAGTGGCAAGGATTCTGAAACGCTTTGTCACATGACACGAGCGTATTGATGCCCTTGTGAGCGTAGTGCTTTGCCTGCCTGCTCACCTGTGCGTGTCACTGCAGCGTCCCGTGGCCGGCCCCCCACGGGAACGCGTCAGTAGCTCTTGGACTCCCTATCCACATGCCCCTTTCTTGCTTTGTTCCACCCTTTCAAGAACCTTCAAGAATGGAGCGTTGAGATGCATTCAAAAGGTCCAATGGGGTCAACTTCATAATGCAGAGTTGGAATGAATTCAAATCTTAGATGGAGAAAGGTCATCAAAGAGATTCACATATGATTATTTGTGTGTGGCTTGATGTTTGTGCATGCTACGTTGAATTTTGTGTCTCTTCTTTTCATTCAAATATGTTGCAAAGTGGCGAGGTGGACCATTTCTTCCGCGGTTTTAAATTATGACAACAAGCAACAAGTAAGCAAACGAAAGGAAGTAACTGGGGCTGAACGGGATAGGTACATGCAAGCATTTGGAGAAATCTTGAATTTTGAATGTCTATTTCAAATTAATGGGGACCATTTTCCTTGATTTCATTGAATCATGTTGACCCAAAGTGATTCAGAATAGGCACGGTAGTAGCAAGTTAACAAGAGACCTGCATGGTGGTCATTCTTTGGTTCGGAGAAGTAGACGCAACCTGCTTGTAGGAACTGGAAAATGGATACGATACAGAAATTTGAAAACTTGGATTTCGAGTTCGAATTCAGGGGGGTCCACGAATTCGAGCGAATTCGGGGCGAATTCGAATTCGAGCGAACTCGTGCGATTTCGAACCTGCATCCCTACTCTCCTCAGCCCACTCAGGGTTGCATACCAAGGAACATCCACATAGGCTACCGTAGCGGGTAGAGGATGGTGATAGTCAGCCGCATACCATCGCGGCGCAGAACTGGAGGCCACTGGATCACTGGTAGTAGTTGCCTTTGGAAACGCAGTGGTAGATGGGTTCACACCATAGGCAGGGTAGGTAGGCATACCAGTAAAGCCTGTGCCCTCAGCCATAGGCGGGGTGGTTATGGGTGTGGATGTTGTAGCGGCTGGGTCTGGAATTGGGAGTGTGGTGGTTGTAGAAGAGGGTGATGCGTGGAGGCCAGAGGCGCTTGGTGGGCCCTCGAAGGCCAACTCACTCGTCGGGTCGTGCTCATGGTCTACTCCTTCGTCTGCCATGCTTTCTCTTGCATCCTTCTCTCTCTCCCTCTTTCTCTTCACAGGGTTGGTGTCCACCTCCTCGACTGAGAGGGCCCGGAAGGCCGACTGAAGTCCCTCCAGCGAGTCATCAACCACGTCCACTGGCCCATGTAAGGGCACCGAAGGTACAGCACTAGGTCGAGGTCCAGGTTCACCAGGTGCTGGCATTGCTGGTGCCTCAGGCGCCGTCCGCACGTCGGCGTCCTCCTTCTTTGTGTCCATATTCGCCCTTCTTGCTCATGACAATTCTCGGCGCACTGGATGTACGGCACAGGGTTGCTGCCGGTACGCAGCGACTGTCTGCCCTCTGCTACCAGAAAGTTTTATAGTGATTTCAACACTGTGTTTTTGTTGTGCCTCTCCTGCTGTCTGCTGCTTATGTATGGGTTTGAGGTTTGAGGTTTGAGGTTTGATTTTGCGGGTACTAGACGCCTTTTGGCCCCGGGGGGCCATCTGGTCGGGCCAGGTGATATCCTCCCCACCGGGTCCTAGTGGGGGGCCCTCCAAAACGCACCTCCTGCCTGGTGGCGGGGTCCCCCGGGCTCACAGGGCTCGGAGCCCCGTCCCTCCCCGGCTTCCCCGTTTCGCCACTCCCCGGTCAGTGCATCAATTCGCAGCCGTGGCTGCGGGCGCTTACCCACCGCGTCGCCCCCCTGATGCATGGTCGCCCGGGGCGCCGGCGCCGCCGGGCCCGTGCTACTAGCTTGTCGCCAGTGGGACCCCCTTGGGCTTGCGCGGGGGCTGCCTAGCCTAGGGGTTGGGGCGTGGCGCAGTGCGCCACTACTGCCTTGGCGGGTGCAGTGCCCCGTCCGTGTGTGCGCGGCGCTCGCGGCCGGTTCGGGGGGTTCGGGCCGGTACCTGGTGTTGTGTCTCTCCCGTTTCCCCCTTCCCGCCCCGCGTGTCCCGCGCTGCGTGTGGCGGGCCGTCCCGTCCGGGTGTCCCTTACCCTCGCTCGCTGGTACGCCATTCCACGCGGTCTGTGCGTTCCGCGAGCTCGGTCCGGTTGCCCTCCTGGTAGTCCCCGCGTGCCCTTTGCGTGTGTGTGCGCTCGCGCTCCCGCGGCGTCCGCTCCCCCCCCCCTGGGGGGTGTGGCGTGCGCACCTCGCGCGGTCCCGGCACAGGGCGCTGGTAGGGCCGTTCCACTTGGTCCGTGCCCCCCCGCGTGTCCTGCCCCGGTCCCTTGCTCCGTCTGGCGTGCTTGGGGGGGGGCGGTCCGGTCCCGGTTCCCCCCTACTTGGCTTTGGGCTGTGGGGGTGGCGGAAGGGCGTCCCCGGGGGGGGTGCCTTTCACTGTTGCGAGGGGCGTCTGGGGTCAGGCGCTGCCCTTCCCCCGACTGCCCGCCCACTGGGCGGGCTGTTGGGGTCCGCTACCCACGTGCTGTGGGCGCGGGCGTGTGGGTGTGGGGGCCCAACACTGTCCCCTTGGCCTGCACGCCCTGTGGGGGCTGCGTGCCGCGGGGGTGGTGGGGGGCCGTCCCCCTACCTGGCTTGGGGCTGTGCGCCCCCCGTGGGGCAGGTCCGTGGCGTTCGTGTGCCGGGGGGCGGGCTGGGGGGGGGGGGGGCGGTCCGTGCGCCGTGCTCCCCGTTTGTGCGGCCGGGGGGGGCCTGTAGGGCGGGGGGTCGCTCTGCCTCGTTCCGTCGCTCTGCCTTCCCTGGGCAGGCAACAAAGCGGGTGTCACTGGCGTCGTTCTGGTCATGGGGGGCGTGGCCCCCCATATCACTCCGGTTCGTGCTCTCCCGCCTTCACTGGGCGCGATCTGTGCGGCATCCTGGCGCGTTGGCGCGGGCTCCCTTGTTCCCCGCGGTTCCTGTGGGAGCCGGCGGCTGGGGCGGGGGGGCGGGCCGTGCTCCGGCTCCTCTCTTGGGCGGGGGGAGGGGGGACCATCCCCCCTGCCTCGGGGGTTGGGGGCCGGGGCCCCCGCGGCTTGCGGGCCGGTGGGGGGAGTTGGGGGGGGGGGGGGGGGTCGCGCCGTGGCCTCCCTGCTCCCCGTCTGGGTGGCAGCCCGCGGTTCCCTACCCTGGCCCCCCTCTTGTCGTCGGCGCACTGCCCCCCGGCGTGCGCGTTCGGTCGGGGTCGCGGGGCCGCCCCCGGGGGGGGGGGGGGGGGATGAGGGGCGGCCCGTGGACCGCTCCCCTGAGGGCCCCTTCAGACCTGAACCTCCCCTCTGCCCCTCTGAGTGGACAATGGTCATGGGGGGGTCATGTGGGGCGCGGCCTCCATACTGTTCTGGTGCGCCGCCGTGCGCCGCCCCCAGGCTTGGTCCGCGCGCCGCTCCGGCGCGCTGGTGTGGGCTCGCCCGTCGCCGCGACCCCCGCGGGAGCAGGCGGCTGGGGGCGCTGGGGCGCGCGGTGTGCAGGTCCAGCCGCACCCCCCCCCCCCCCGCGTCGCGGTCCCTTCTGGGGGAGGGGGGGCGTCCCCTCAGCTCCTGGGGGGCGGAGGGTCGCTCCTGTTGCCCTCAAGCCGGGGGGGGGGAGCGGGGGGGGGGTGGGGGGGCCGCTCCACCGCCCCCCGTCCCCCCGTCCCGTCGGGCATCGGCCTGCCATCCGTTGTCTCCGGCGGGCCCCCCCCGGGGTATACTCGTGCCGTGGGGGTTGCCGGGCGGCCGCGGGCGTCGGGCGCAGCCCGGTCGGCCGCCAATGGGTCAGTGCGGCGGGGGGTGGGGGGAGGGGGGGGGAACCCCCCCGCCCTGGTTCGCGCCCCCGTCTTCCCCAGACCGGCCTCTGAAGGGGCCGCTCCGTTTGCGCCGTCCTGGGCGCCGCCAGTCCGCCGTCGGCCGGCAGCGGGCAGGGCGGGGGCGTGCGGGCGGTTCACCGGGGGCGCTTGCCGCGGCCGCGGTGCCCCCTCAACCCGGGTGCAGCGGCCTCTTTGGGGGGGGTGCGGGGCCGCCGTCTCTTCGGTCTGCGTCCGTCCGCTCTTGGGCCTGAGGGGGAGGGGGGGGGGGAGTGGGGGGGGGCCTCTGGTCACCTGGCGCCGCCCCCTGACGGCCGAGGGGGGGCGGCCTGGCGGTCCCGGCCCCGGGGGCCAGCCTTTGGCTGGGGGGTCGCACTCTTCCCCCGCCCCCCTCTACCTAGAGTCGGACCCTCGTGCAGGCCCTCGCCGGGGCCCCGCGTCCCCCCCGCCGTCGTCGCGCGGCGCTGGCCCGCCGGGGGCGGCCGTGAGGGTTAGCGGTCAGCGGTTAGCGGGCTGCAGGGCAGTAGGTTCCCCCCCGCCCTCGTTGTCTCGGCCCTCCCTCCTGCGGGAGGTGGCGCGCGCTCCTCCGTCACGCCGTATCGTGGGGGCAGCGTGGATCGGGGGGCCCAGCTCCCCCCCCCACTTTCTCGCGTCCGCCGTCTGGGCCGTCACCTGCGCGGCCGCTTGTGTGGGGGCTGGGGGTGTGGCGGCGGCGGGTTGCGCCGGCGGTAGCGCCAGTGGGCGGGGGCGCTGCGCAAGGCCCCGGGGAGCCAGTTGTTGGCGTCCGCGTCCGTGATGCGGAGTACCGCTCCCCCTTCCAGGAAGGCCGGCCACGTCGGCCCCCTGTTGGGCCACGCCGCCCGGATCACTGACCTGAGGACCCTCTCGTGGTCCTCTGGGGCCACCCACCCCCCCGGGGGTACCTCCCGGTTTCCTCCGTCCCTCCGGAGGAGCACGGCATCGAAGGGCCGGTTCCTCAACCCCCTGGTGGTCCCCTGGTTGGCCGAGCTCAACCGACCGTACACCTCCCCCACCAGGGGGAGGGCCTCATCCCCCACAGGGTCCGGGACCATGCCCCAGTCCCGGTCCCAGGGCCGGGCCCCCGCTGCCCCTCGCGCCGGCTCCCCCTGCTGCCCCTGTGCCTGCGGCGCCGGTGCCGCGCCCCGCCCCCCCCCCGCCGAGGCCATCCGCGCCGGCTCCGCTCTCGGTGCGGGGGGGGCTGGCTGGTGCTGGGGTCGTGGGGGTTGGGGGGGGATGAGCTCGCCGCTGCGCCCTCGAAGGCCGACTCAGTCGTTGGGTCGTGCTCATGGTCTACTCCTTCGTCTGCCTGTAAGTGCGGCTAACCCCCATCTGCTCAGATTTTCGCAGATCTGCCCCAGATTGGCTACATTTTGGTCATTTTCTCTGCTTCGGCGGAATCGCCGCCCCGCAGCTCAGTCTCAGGATCAGACCTATATATTTCTGATGTGCCGGATCTGATTCCGCGGTCCATTCATCGTAAATCCGTCGCGTTCCGATCATTTACCTGGAATCGCCAATTGCCGCTGATGCGCGCCCGAAGCCAAATCAGCCAAATATTTTTTCACAATCGGATTTATATAAATCTTTTCAGGCAGATATGGACACTCAGATGTACTTAGGATAATCCGCATCAATTTTCTTCATAGACTGGGATTTTTTGCCGGATAACAATCAGCATGGATCTTGCCTCCGTTGTCGCCGCTCTTGCCTCCGTTGGTGTCCGTGTATCTGGTTCTGCCCCCAACAGCAGCGTTCAGGTCGGCTCCTCGCGTGCCTGCCCCCCCCGGTCTTGCCGGCCCTGAGCCCTCCGGCACCCTCAACGACCTAGGGCAGCACTTTCATGGTAGCAGAGGCTACCTGAATGTTGCTTCAGTGGTCTCTGCTCCACAGCCCGCTCCCCAGTACGGCCCCGTAGACCCCGCCGCTTCTGGAGAAGTAACGATTACGCTGCCATGGTGCTGTGCGAACGAGGCCTTGAGACGAATGCCTTGCGCAAGCCCAAGCTGTCCAAGAAGGGTGCACATCAGCAGCTGTGGAGACCCAGATTACCATTATGATCCCAGTCGAAATTGGCCATCGAGCAGCTGGAATCCGCCGGCCTACGACGATGGCAATGCTCCGGTGGAGCTTACGGACCTGGCAGGTACCAACCTTCCTTACGGAGGTCCAACATTTGAGACCATTGACGCCGATCTGAACGACATTGAGATGGGTGGTCCAGGTGAGGTACCTAGCTATAATCGACCAGCCTCTTGGGCACACTGGGGCGACCATTTGTCTCCAGAAGTGACCCGTAACCTTGAGGCCCTTGAGGCCCTTTGTCTCTTAGCCACGTCTAAGTTGATCGAACAAGAAAGAATCGCCTCTGATTTTTTAACGGAATATTTTTTCCTCCTTCAGAACGAAATTAATAACAGGATGTGGTGGCGTTCTCAAGAAGATGACTCTTTTGCCATTTTTTTGCAGATCTGGGAGGCAAGCCCCTTCCCGAAGGAGAAGGCCAAGGCACCTGTTCCCGGGCCCTCCGCCCCTCATCCCCCTGTTTTCATCCGCGACGATCTAGCCGCCGCGGTTGAGGAGGGAATTTTAGAGGCGGCCAGGCAGGCAAGCCTGGAAATCAGGGCTGAAGGAGCTCCCCAGGTGGACTCCTGGCTGCGGACCACCGAGATCAGCGGTCCGACAGCGTGCTCAGGCCCTTCAGGACACGGCATGTACTGTCCTGCCGACTGCTCCTGCAGATTCCAGCGAGATGCTGAGCTCCAAACGCTCAAAGATCAAATGCACCTCATCATTGAAACGCTGGGAATAAAAAATCTTTTCAAGACGCACATGCGGTCTGAGGGCGCCTCATCGGTGGAACAAGCAACAGAGCCGTCGAAGGAGGCGACAGAAATTTTTTCAATTGCTCCTTCGGTGGACTCCAGGACCACCCATGCAAGGATCAGCAGGACCAAGCTAAAGGAAAGGGTTAAAATCTCTCGTTCTGAGAGTAGGACGGCGAAGGCTAGGACTGAGGCTCAGAATGCCAAGCGAACTGCCTCCCGTACTGCCCCTCCTGCTGCTGATTCCAATACCTTAGCCCAGCTGTTGCTCACCCAGACCCTCGCCGGAGCTGGTGTGGCGAATGATGCCGCCAAGGTGTCTGCCATTACGGCCGGTGTTGGGCTGGATTCGCTTCTTAATCCTACTTCCTTGCGACTTCGTCAGGTTGCCAAGCAACCGAAGTATAATGGGAACCCCCGACGTTGGCCTCAGTTCCAACGGAAATTTAAATTGTGGGTTAAGACTCAAAAACTCCAAGATGATCAGTTCCTGCTGGCCCTCTTGGATTGCCTTGAGGGAGCGCCGGCCAACACTTGGCTCAGGACTTGGAGTGATCGCGAGGATACAAGTTCCCCCCTTACCTTTGATGAGGTGTGGGAACAGTTGGAGGTACGTGGATCCCGGCTGCCAGAGGACCATTACCACCAAATGTTGAAGAATTTTCCTTCATTCTCGCGATTAATCTTGCACGAAGTGCAAGACAAAAAACAGCGCTTCTGGAATTTAGTGGAAGAAGCTGAACATTCAGGCGAAAAATTTTCTAGTGCCGAGCTGAAAAGTCTGATTTTTGACAAGATCCCCTCAGAAACTGCCGCCACCCTTCGGAACAAACAGTCCGAAGAAAAGGTCAAGACCTGGTGGGCGGAGGTGGAAGGCTTCGATGCCTCCGCCAATAAATTTTCAGTTCGGGAAGCACTTCAAAAGTGTTCCCCCACGTCGTTTTCCAAGGTGAAATTCACTGAAAACACGTGGAAAATCAAGTTTCATGAACATGAGGATCGGGACTTGTTTGTCCAAGTCCTCAACAGGGGAGTCAGTTTCCATGGCCATCGCCTGAAGGCCAAAAACTGGGTGTTTTCGTACACCCCGAAGGAACTCTGGGAGGAGGTTGAGCGGCTCGCCGACGCCGCCAATCAGAATTTCCATGAGGGTCTTGGGGGAAACAAGAATACCCAGCAAAACACCCGAAATGGGGCCCAAAAGGGCAACAAAAAGGTGAATGACACCCGGAATGTTCAGCAGCACTGTAGCATCTGCCTTCTTTTAGGTTCTACGAACCGAGCTAAGACGCATTCTACTGATAATCACCGATGGTCTCCTTACGATCACAAGGTGATTGGTGAAAATATCAGTAATTCGCAGAATTCAGACAGGAATGACAGACAGGTGCACGGTGGGAAGGCTGGAAAAGGGAATCCGACCCCCTCCGGTGGAAAAAAAAATCCTGGAGGCTCTGGCGGGTCCCAAGGCACAGGAAATCGGACTCCATCCGGCTCCGGTGGGCAGCCGAACGGCCAGAAAAATCCCAATAGCAACGCCGGAGGCGGAAATCGAAATCCAGGCCAAACCCCTCAATCCAGTACAAACAAGGGAAATGCTCCAGGATTCCAGGGTAAAGGTAAGGGAAATCCTTCGGGAACCCCTTTCTCTGGTAAGGGCAGAGGGCGTGTCGACGGTGGAGGTCCATCATCCGGCGGCCGTGGCCGTGGACGTGGAAAGGGCAACCATCGTGTGGATCAGGTCTGAGGTGCAGATCAGGTGTCCGATGCGGATCGAGATTACGCTGAAAATGCCTTGAATCCAGCAGATGATCCGCTCCAAGATGAGTGGGTCGACGAATCAGGGTGTGTTCACAATGTTAACGCAGCCACTGGAGGTCAGAACGCCTAGGGGAGCCACGAAAATCGCCCCTCCCCAGGCGATTTCAGGCATGATCCCCAGATTCCTTCTCGACCACTACTTGCTGTAGGGTCGCTTGTCTCCTCTCCCCTGGATCCGGCAGCGGATCCTCCTGTTGTAGTGGACGAGGTTGGTGTACAGTCCAAGCACAGGGCCCGTCAGTTTGTCACAAAGCTGTGGGTCTCTGATTGCAAGGGCAATTTCCACCTCGCCACTTGTTTGTGTGACAATGGATCGGAGGTAAATCTCCAATCCAATTCTTTTTTGCCTGACGACTGCGTGTTTGATTCGCCTCATCCTGTTACCCTCGAGGGAGTTTCTGGACACTCTCTCGCAGGTGGGCAACGCGGTTGTTATATATCAACTCATTTGGTCGCTCAAGACCTTTGGGAAGATGGCAATGTGGAGGAAGTTATCCTTAAGGATGACTACTTCTATCGTGCCGACATAAAGTATGACCTTTACTTGGGCCATCCTTGGCTTCGCAAGAACAGGGTGGCGCCCGTAGGTCATCGGCGTTGTTTTTTGCTGGAGTCAGGTCCCTTGGAGCGTCCTGAATTTCGTTTTTTGCACGCAGGGTTTAAAAGTGCAGAAGAATTTTTGAAGCAAAAGGTTACACCAAAATTTGGCGAAGATGTCACCATTGCAGAGGTGAATGGGAGTGCCGATTACTCCCGAGAGTTAGAATGTCTTCGTAGGGACTCCCAGCCACGACGCCCTTCGCGCTGGCACTCTTCATCCTACAGAGTTGTCGACAAATGGCGCAATACAATTTGTGAATATTTTTATGAACACCATTCCTTTTGGCCACAGTATGATGCCTTTGCTAACCGCGAGAACAAGCGTTTTGACAAGCACTTTCGCGACGCTTGGACCCATAAATGGGACAAGAAGTTATGGATTAATCCTCCGTTTCACTTAATCCAGCAGGTCATCCACAAAATCAAGCAAGATAAAACCCAGGCGATTTTAGTTGTGCCCTTGTGGGACGACAAGCCTTGGTTTCAGGAATTGCAAGACATTTGTGTAGATTACATCGAACTTCCCAGGAAGATTAAGCTGTATGCCAGGGACGACACAGGTCCCCTGCCACAGCGGCCCTGGAGTTCGCTTGCATTCCTGGTGGATGGAAAGCTTTCTGACTCTGATTCTGCTGATTCTAGTACTGATTCCTGTGTTGGGTCTGAATCTGAGGTTGAGCGTGGTACTGATGATGAATCTATTTTTTCTGATTTTTGTCCGTCAGATGCCCAAGGTGATCCAACGTCAAATGGATCCGCCTCGTCTCCCTCTTCCCCAATACGATCTACATCCAAAAGAATCTACGGCGCACGGACGACAAAAAAATTTTCTTCGCGCCGCAAATTCAGAGTTTTTTATGAAAAACCCCGTGTGGAAGCTTTCATAGATCCTTTCGAGGAGCTGGATCACGAAGAGAATCTCTGGAATGTCGACACTCGACCCACCTATCTTCAAGAGGCAGTTGATACGGACCTTTTTAGGGACATCCGTAAGAAGATTCTTCCTGCCAAGGCCGAAGAAATCGCCAAAGTTTTTTCGACAGGAATTCCTGGCGATCAGGTGGACACTGAGTTGTGTTCCAAGAAAAGAGACAAGATTTTTGAGGAACGGAAGGACACAACCCTTTCGGGGAAGTTGATCAAAGACCCCCCTGTCCGTGGGCAGTTCGGTGAAGCCTTCATCGAGCTTCGGGAAGGTTACAAGGCGAAGAAACAGCGTCCTTATGAGAACCATGGACACAAACATGAGATACTCAGAAAAATAATCGAGAGAAATCTCAGGGAATTTGGTTGGCTTGAGGGTTGTATGACCAGCGAGTGGTGCTGTGCACCCTTCACAGTCCCGAAGCCGCCGCCTGCAGACCAGAACACTATTGATGGTTGGCGAATGGTTGTTGATTTTCGCAACCTCAACGCCGAAACCAAGGCGGATTCACACCCCCTGCCCCTCATTGAGGAGGAAATTGCCAAGAGGGCAAGAGGTCGTTTGTTTTCTGTGCTGGATCTCCGTCACGGCTTTCACCAAATGCCGTTGAGGAAGGACAGCCGACCTCTCACCTGTATGTGCACGCCATGTGGCCCAGTCCACTGGACGGTCATGCCCATGGGCCTGAAGAACGCCCCTTCGTTTTTTCAAAGAATGATGGAGGATGTGCTTTTTACAGCTCATCCTGAGCTTCGTGCCTTCGTGAGTGTGTACATAGATGACATAATCATCGCGACAGAGGGGGAGGGACTGACCGAAGCCGAGCTGGTGGCCCTACATGAAAAGTTTTGGACATTCTTGATGCCAATCAGCTGATTTGTGGGCCAAAGAAGGGAAAATTATTTTTAAAATCAGTCGAATTTTGTGGTTCTCCCCTTGAGAATGGCACCCGACGACCCAGTCCAGGGAAGCTCGTCGCTATTCAGAAGTGGAAGCGCCCTGAGACGATCACGGAATTGAGAGGATTCCTGGGTTGTTGCAATTTTTACCACACTTTTGTGCCGAATTATGCCAAATTTGCTGCCCCCCTCACTGAATTATTGAAGGTAGGGAGAGATGCGGGAAAGGCAGGTTCAAAGGTTCGTGTCAAGTGGACTGACGAGTGCGAGGAGGCCTTCCATCACTTGAAGGCGCCCCTCTGCGAAGTCGCCATGTTGCATGTGCCGAAATTTGACCGACCCTTCTACATAAGAACCGACGCTTCTAGGTACGCGATCGGAGCTGTCCTTGAACAGGTTGATGAAGCCACAGGTGATCATTACCCTCTTGCATTTTGGTCTCGGAAGCTAGCCCCACGCCAAATGCAATGGTCGCCGCGTGAGCAAGAAACATATGCCATAATCTGCGCTCTGAAAAAGTACCAATCGTGGGTTGGCACCAATCGAGTCGAGGTCCTGACGGATCATCGATCTCTGGAGTATTGGGCCACCGAACACATTGATACTGTCGCGAGCCCAGCTGGTCGACGGGCCAGATGGCATGAATTTCTCAGTTTGTTTGACCTCCATGTGTCGTATTTGCCTGGAAAACACAACACGGTAGCGGATGCTCTGAGCCGATGGGCTTACCCCGCTTCAGAGGGGCTGCAAAGTACCAACATCCATGGTACGGAGCAGGACCGCCACGTCGTAATCGAGTGGGATCAGGAAGAAAAAAAGCTCATTCGACGTGAATGCATGCAATGCACTGTTAAACAGCACGCATGCCCGTGTCACGATATCACGGCCTTCTCAGATCCGGCGCATGCCCATGAGATTATCACCAAATCACTGAAAGTCGTGGAGAAAGTCACCGATCCCTCCTCAGGGAGTGTGAAACGGTTTGAGTACACCCGACCAGTAAGTGGATTTCGGTTGATCCAGGGCATTAAGCGTCGCGATCCGGCCAAAACTCCACCCCTGCCGAAAGATTCCCTGATCATCCGTGACTGGACGTCCGATTATCTGCATGATTCCATGTTTAAAGAGGTCTTTGAGAATCTCAAATCCAAAGATGCTCACAAGGATGGAATTTTTTCTGAATATTCGTTGGATGGGGGGAAGCTGTGGATGGAGGGTAAATTGTGCGTACCAGACGCCCTGGCCCCCCGAGTGTTAAACTGGTGGCACAAATGGGAGTCCCCCCACGCACATGGTCGTAGATTATGGTCGATGATGAAACATAGGTTGTTCGGCTCAAGGCTATATACTCATTGTATGAAAGTAGCCGCCGGATGTGCCCAATGTGCTGTCGCGACGCCACCCAGCGCGAAGAAGCACGGCCATCTGAGGCCACATCCTATTCCGGAGCGCCTCTTTAACAGAGTCACCAGTGATTTTTTCTATCTTGGTGAACTCGACGACGAAGAGTGCCATCGGACCAACAAAAAGGTCAATGGAGTGCTCCTTATTCAGTGCCGTCATTCCGGCTACATTCAGGTGTTGCCTTGTAACATCGAGTCGATGACTGGCAAGGCTGCCGCCAAATGGTGCGCGCAGACCTGGATGGGAGGTTGGGACGTCCCATCCGAGGTGGTTACGGACTCAGGCAAAGAGTACACCTCCGAATGGTGGAAGGAATTATGTGCTCGCCTTGGAATCCACCACCTCAGATGTGAAATCCACTCACATCGAGCGCTGCCTGGCGAAAGAGCCGGCCGCTCAATTATAAATATGCTTCGTAAGGAGCTCGCCAGTGAGAAGGACTTCCATTGGCTTGAAGTTCTCTTCGCATTGCTTCGCCGTTACCACAACACGCCTTTGTACCATGGCCTTTCTCCAAATGAAATTGTCTTTGGACGAAAGAAGTGTTGGTGGAACATGCCGTTGAATAATCCTCGCCCTTGTAAAGATGCTTCGTTGTTTTTGGAAGACATCCAACGAGCAGATAAAACTGTCTCGAAATTAATCGATAAGCATCAAGCTGACTGGCTTTGGGTCCAGAATCAAGGCCGAAAAAACCCCCACAATTTTGAAGTCGATGATCGAGTTTGGCTTCGAAAATCCGAAACCACCCTGGACGGAGATGATAAGCTTCTTCCCTTGTGGGAGGGGCCATTCGCTGTTACAGCGCGTCTAGGTGAGAACAGGTGGAGGATTCGTGTGGATGTCAGCAGGGAAATTGAAGTTTCGGGCGATGGTCTCAAGAGAGAGATCCCCTCCCCCAAGGATCGGGTTAAACCCCTTTTTTGGACTTCGAAATTTTTGTCCGATCGGGTCATCGAAGGGGGGAAGTACGAACTCAAGAGGATTTTAGAAGCAAGACGTGACGAAAAGGGCGAATGGGAATTTCTATGTGAGTGGAGGGGCTTTGATTCCAGTCACAACAACTGGGAACCAGCCCATTCTTTTGTCCATGGGTACACCAAGGGGTTCATCGACTTCCTCAAGAAGCACCCCGAGATTGGCGTACTCCTGACAGAATGTCTGTCAAAACCAGACAGACAGGTGGAGAGCGACGGAAAAAGACCTGTGGTGAATCGAGATCCAGCCTTTTACGGCCCTCAGCAGCCACATTCCAGGGCTGATCCGTCGATCCCCCCTCCTGCGGTCAGGCCAGCCCAGGAGCCAAATGAGGACCAAGCTTCGAGTTCGGCCGCTGATTTGCAGCGCCCAAGCCGTACGAGGGCCCCACCAGACAGGTTGGTGGTCACATGTATTCGTGCTTGGCCGAATTGAGGGAGACCCGTCGTGACTTGAGTCGCCGACGCCATAATCTGGGTAACAGTCGTCTAGTCCAGGGCGTCATGGCACTCGTCGCTAGGGCTCAAGGGTGTAGGTTCAAAACCCTTGCATGTCCAACTCCTACAAAAGCTCCAGCCTCGCCCCGTCGACCACTTATTCCAATGTGAGTGTTCTGACGACGTGAAAAAACCACATCATGTCGTATAAACCACATTCTGCTCAATCCACTGTTCATTCTTCCTGATTTCGAAATGATGTGGAGAACTGCGAATGTTTGATAATTTGACGTCAATCAACTTTTCTTTGGTCTCCGTTCGGCAGACAAGGCGTAGATACGCTGCCGAAAGCCACGGAGTGTGCTGCCGTGTCCAGAAAAAACCAAACTCAGGCTTAATTCAGGCAGATTCGGGGTAATCTTGTCTCTGTTGGTCTGTGCATCTTTGGAATTTGGCTACTCGTGCAGATGGAAGCAAATGTACATAGTAAAAACGCTGGCCAGCGACATTCACCCCTACAGGTACCCCCTGTGGTACTGGCGGCACTAGATGCAACGCCAGGAACTCAGATCTTACCTTCATTTGCCATGATGCTGAAGCCAGAGTCCAGATTCAGATCCAGATTCGTTGAATTTACCTTGAATTCCTCAGGTTTGTCCATCATTCTTGCACTGTTGCAGCAAAACCCCGACGTCAATTGTTCAGACAACCTTCATAAAGGAGCTCTAGGGACTTCTAACAGCAACCTCGGAGGTCCGTAAGCTTCGTTGTATTTTTGGCACACGCCAATGTGAGCTCAATCCGACCTGAAACTGTCGAAAATGGTGAATCCAAGTGTCTTGTGGGACTCAATCCAAAGATGGGCCTTGTCCAAGTCGATTGACACCACCGCCACTGTAAATAAAGGACTATTCGGTGTCTCTCAGTTATATACTGTCAGTAAAGCGCCTTCAGCGAACCTTCGGCGCGTTACATGCCAAGGATCCAGGGCCATCATG
This sequence comes from Eutreptiella sp. 'Long Island Sound 2002', assembly GCA_964036045.1. Lineage (NCBI taxonomy): Eukaryota > Euglenozoa > Euglenophyceae > Eutreptiales > Eutreptiaceae > Eutreptiella > Eutreptiella sp. 'Long Island Sound 2002'. The sequence continues at coordinate 184,093,552 of OZ038380.1, read as the reverse complement.
TCTCATCATGATGCATCATCACATGATCCACATTTTCATGGAATCTGTTGGATGCTCGCGAACCAACGTGCCGGAAAGCACAATTGAGCTGAATAAACGACAATATATATTAACTCTAGTCTAAACGAAAGTGTTAGTAGTTTCAGTTCTAGACATTCCGCTTCATTTCACCTTCATCTCTGCTCAAATTGATGCTCAATCTTGCTGAATCTTGTGATCATCCACCAGATGCGCCAAATCTGAAGCACATGCTGCACTTTTCAGAACGAGAAAAGCGGGAGTAACACGATGTAGAGTACGTGGAGGACACCGTAGCGTGCCCGCGACAGCTAAACTGTGCCAGAGCGCCGAGATGTCACTCCAATTCTTGATTCCCCCACTCAATCCACCAATAATCTACCTCATTCTCAACCAGGGCATGGTTTGGTATCGATTCTCGATACGTTTGCATGCTTTTTAGCCCTTAACCTAATGTTTTACTGCACGGAGGACTGTTCGTCACTCCTCACTCTGTCTCATTTCAGGTTCATCCATCCTGATTCAGTGCCAATTCAGCCCAAATCAGGTCAGATCAAGCAGATTTCGCCCCATCGAGGCTACATTTCTAATTTTTTCTGGGACTTACCCGCACTACGTTCTTCGTTGACGTAGCGACACACCCCAGTGTGTTTTTGGAGGGGGAGTGTAAGTGCGGCTAACCCCCATCTGCTCAGATTTTCGCAGATCTGCCCCAGATTGGCTACATTTTGGTCATTTTCTCTGCTTCGGCGGAATCGCCGCCCCGCAGCTCAGTCTCAGGATCAGACCTATATATTTCTGATGTGCCGGATCTGATTCCGCGGTCCATTCATCGTAAATCCGTCGCGTTCCGATCATTTACCTGGAATCGCCAATTGCCGCTGATGCGCGCCCGAAGCCAAATCAGCCAAATATTTTTTCACAATCGGATTTATATAAATCTTTTCAGGCAGATATGGACACTTAGATGTACTTAGGATAATCCGCATCAATTTTCTTCATAGACTGGGATTTTTTGCCGGATAACAATCAGCATGGATCTTGCCTCCGTTGGTGTCCGTGTATCTGGTTCTGCCCCCAACAGCAGCGTTCAGGTCGACTCCTCGCGTGCCTGCCCCCCCGGTCTTGCCGGCCCTGAGCCCTCCGGCACCCTCAACGACCTAGGGCAGCACTTTCACTGCCATGCTTTCTCTTGCATCCTTCTCTCTCTCCCTCTTTCTCTTCACAGGGTTGGTGTCCACCTCCTCGACTGAGAGGGCCCGGAAGGCTGACTGAAGTCCCTCCAGCAAGTCATCAACCACGTCCACTGGCCCATGTAAGGGCACCGAAGGTACAGCGCTGGGTCGAGGTCCAGGTTCACCAGGTGCTGGCATTGCTGGTGCCTCAGGCACCGTCCTCACGTTGGTGTCCTCCTTCTTTGTGTCCATATTCGCTACGATAGATCTCGGCGCACTGGATGTACGGCACGGGGTTGCTGCCGGTATGCAGCGACTGTCTGCCCTCTGCTACCAGAAAGTTTTATAGTGATTTCAACACTGTGTTTTTGTTGTGCCTCTCCTGCTGCTTGCTGCTGGTGTATGGTTCCTGCTGCTTGTTTTTGATGAGGAAAATGTTTTATTGCTGAAATACAACCAATCCAGGATAACCCAAGCCTGAGATAAGCAAGTAGAAGATAAACAGGGTCAAAGCATGAAGGGCTGCAGTCACAAAGAGTTAGATAAAGACAACTATCAACAATAGACCACAGCAATTAGCATACATTGCAACTCAGGATGAAATATTTTACATGTTTGAGAAAAACTGATTGAAAAACTGCCCCAAGGGCTCACTCCCATCCACAGTGCCATCTTGAGATGTGCACTCTTTTTTTTTGGGTCCCATAGGTGCTGGGGTGGCATGGCTTGTGGCGCTTAAGTCACTGCCATGTCACATGGGATCATCCTACTTAGCTAGGCTGACTGGGTATTGAACCCAGGACCTCTCAAAAAGAGGTGCCCCAGCCCCCTAGGGTGCATACCACTAGGATAGCTAAGAATTCATGAGAAAACGTGGATAAATTAATAGGCTCTGCCTTCAGTATATCAGTGCCTCAGTCGCCCAGGAAAAGATGTTTTAGTGCATATAGCTGGGGGATTAAGGGGTCCACACAACATCCTGATTTAGTGTTTGGTTCCATACGTCAAAATGTGTTATCACCCATTTTGGTTGGGCCAATACTAAGATAAAAATGCATGGGTGCTTAGAGCACCTCTAATACAACTAAAGTATACCCTAAAGCATTGGAAAAGCACTTTTTCTTACTCCAGGTCCTCGAGCACCACGTCTCGGCCTGCGCCCAATGTTGCAACGGTTGGGGCCGTTGCCGCTCTTCTCAGCTCATCCTCCGATGGCACGCATGTCTCGTACCCGTCGGAGTCTGCAAACCGCAAAACTCTCATCGGGCTTGGACTCGTGTCCATGGCCGCACCTTTATACTTCGGTGTGCCTTGTTTCCGGTACCTCCGCTGCCGCCCGCTACCACCAGAGGTTTCCCCATCTGTATCCGATCCCGCATCACCGCGAAGTCGGCACGGTTGGTTACAGTGGTTCTCATAGTACTTAATGAGGTGTGCATGGTGCACTTCTTCAATGTCCACTTCAAACCTGTGAATCATGTCACTCTGAGTGTCCATGTTCCTTCGGGCTTCCCATGGTGGTCGCGACCTCGAGTAGGGCTCATAAAGACCCGAGGCATGCGTCGGTAGGGAGTGGGATGGGCGCAACGCATCCATTACTCGTCTCCCGCCGATTCCACCTTTCTCCCCGCTCCCAAGAGACCTGAGGTCACCTCCGCTACCATAAAGGCGGTCTGGACGTTTACCCTCACTTGGTTGTCCTTGGGAGGATCTCGTACCCCATGTGTTTTGTCTATCAAACATTCCCAATGTCTTCGACCTTTGAATTGCCTCCATTGCCCCTTGTAAAATATTTCGGTTTCCCGCGCCAAAATAATCCTTGCAAAGGCCCTGAAGTCCCAACAAGACGAACACAAGAGGAAGTCGGGATACTCTTTGATTTGATCAACACTTGGGCTGGCGTGACTGGCAAAGCAGAGTGGTGCCGAAGTATTCACACACCGCCCACGGGCTTATGCTCGATTCATGGAGAGGAACAAAGAAGAGTGAAAAGAGCCGGGAAAGAAGCCCTACAATTGCAACATACAATTGGAGCATCAATAGACAATCCACTTCCATGGCAAAGGCGAGAAGATGTTCCGTCCCTATCCCACGAATCGATTTATATATCATGCACAATCGAACCATGCGTTAATGAAGCTTGGCTACTCATGTCCCATCCTCACATGAGCCCACAGAGTGACAAAATGAAATTGAGAAACCTGAGTTCCTAACCTGAAGAATGTTCTTGACGTGGAATATGAACACAAAGCAATGCACGGCAACATGCATGACATGTCCACCCTCGTGAGTCACCAACGTACACATGTGATAAGCTTGCAATGAGTCCGGAGAGTAACCTCACATCAATGGCAAACAATACCTCACCCCTTGCATGTGACACATATATCAATATGATGGCATTCCCTCGGTACTTCACACCAAACCCCGGATGCCTATCACTTAGCAATAACATACACCATGGCCAGCCAGTGAAAGTGCTTGGCGGGTTTACTTGTTGATTGAAATCAAAACATCAAGAAGGGCCAGCCCACCAAACCTCACCTGTTTAGTGTATACTACAGACCAATTGTTGGGCTCCCTGCGGATAGAGTGTCGCGAACCAAGTTCATGAATGGAATGTAAAGCCAGCAAACAACATATACCTCACAAAGCAAATCGGCGTGTGCATGAGAGACAATCCACACATGGAGTGAAACCAAAGTTGCCTACTTGCATGTTCGTGTGACACCGAATCAATTTAATGCGTACTACTTAGAGACAGAATGCGCAAGAGTGCTTGGGTAGAAAATGCCTCGGGTCACATGAAGAGACCTAGACCCGGCCCCCAGAGTGAGTGCACATGGAGAGGTATCCCGGGTACAATGAGAGCACATCTGACACATGGTGAGATTGTCCTATCTGAAGGAGAGAGAGTCCCGCCTCAAAGAGAGATGGTCCCACCCCAATCGAGGCCTTGAGAGAGATGGCCCCGCCCCTGTCCATGCCCTGAGAGAGAGACCCTCACCAATCCATGCCCTAGGAGAGAGAACCCAACCAATCCATGGCCGAAGAGAGATAACCTCACCAAAACCCAATCCAGAGAGCATAGCCTATCCATGACCCATGGGGGCATGCATGCACTTGAAGTGAGAATTTCGCCTAACCATGACCAAGGAGAGCGTGCATGCACTTGGGAGGGAGAGTCGCCCATCTGGACCGATGACTATCCTTGCCCCGAATTGCCTGTGAGCTATCGTCATGCCCAACCACATGTTGACCAGAGAAAGATATTGGCTCACCAACCGTGTTTCACAAATGATATGAATCATCATTAAAACACATATCGAAAGTCAACGGAGGAAGACGGCATAACACAAATGTAAGGTTAGCTTCAAAGACATAAGTGCAACTCTCCACCTTTAGCATGTCTACCCACGGCACATGCACACAACATGTTCAACACACGCAGTCTCCAAAGATTGCCCCACTTTAATTTCATGAAAGATCAATTTTGTGACGAGCAATAGGCAAAGCAAACAAATGACAAATAAGAGAGTGAAGACATTCATCGCGGAGCAACGTCCGAGCTACTTTCTTCCCTTCCGGTGCGCCTACCTCAGCCACATCCACTTCCACTTCACTTCCACTAGAGCTCCTCCAGCTTCAAGGGACTCGTGGTCCCCCATGCACCTAGGCGTGGCACTGCCGAAGCAGATGCGCCCATTAACGTACACCGGTCTCCTCCCAAGTGCAGTGATGCACCCAAGGTCGACAGCCGGTGTGGGCGGAGGCACCACACCAGGGTTTAGCCAGATCCTTAACTCCGGGCCTTCTATCATGCACTGGAGTCGCCCTAGCTTCCGATTTGCTTCCATTTCCGTAACAGGATAGAACTAACACTATTAGCACCCGTTGGGAAGAAGTTTCACACGATCGGCCCGCATTGCAGAACACAGAGCACGCGCACGCCAACAGGAAACCGAGAAGGGCGCGCGCACACACAGTAGCCCTGGTCCGAACCAAAAGTGTCAAATCCTCCATCCTGTGGATTATAGATGGTGTAAATTCGGAATTCTCCAGAAATTATACCCTAAATCGCTAAAATCGCGGAACTCTGAAAATGCCGCTGAAATGATTCCCGAAATCGCCGAGATCGCTGAAATAGTAGAAATATGGGACACAGAGATGCAAATGGTACATATGTTTTACAAAATGTGCAAATGCCGATTCAAAAAGCGGGCAAAAAGGATTTCGTATGCCATTGGCATTATTCAAGCACGAACAACGACGCCAAAGGTCATAGCAACATGTAGCAGCCCAGTATTATTTTGAAGGTACCGCTTCATGGAGGCTGCACAAAGCCAACTTTGTGAACAACATAAAATCGGCATGCTTTTCCATCTTGCATTAAAAATCTTTAAATATCATTCATCGACATAAGGAGACACCGCTGTTCCGGGCTTGAAGCAATAAATAAAGAAGTGATAGCCTCAAAATAGTAGGCGTTAGCAACCAAAGCCACAAGCACAAACGAAAAACTTTTGTTGGTGATGAAATGAATGAGCAAGCAAGTACGGTTGTTTCGATTGCTCATGTCGCTAGTGATGTAAGCATATACGCTACTACCAACAGAAAGAAATGAAAACCGACATAATAGCATGTTGCCAAGTACATCGCACGAACTGTTTTAACCTTAAGAGAATGACACCACAACACTTTGATCTTTCGCCACGGTAGCCCACTTTTATACCGCTACAAGTTTGACATGTGGCGGCCTAGTACAAGCTACGAAAGAGGTAACATTACATTGCCGTTTGGTGACTAAATACAACTGCATGCATGATTTCTATTGCTATGTTCTGACTCTCGGCTTGTCTGTATTGATACTGAGTGCTCGTCCCGCACATGCTTTTGGGGTGCCCAATGCACATAGTGTTTCGGGTTGCAAAAGCCGTCTATATATCAAGCGTGGTGCCATGCCATATCTCAAAAACCCGCCACTGATGTACAAGCGGCACAAAAAATTACAATTCTTAGTTTTCGCAACATTGCGTGCTATGCACTTGCTTTGTAGGTCGAAACCCAAAAAAACCTTGCGATATCTCGATCGTATCTTTTCTTGTACCATTTTGAGATGCCTTATATTTTGTTAAGGTGTCTGGATATAGATGCGGCTCCCCATTGAAACGTGATCGGCATGCAAAAATAATTGATGAAATTTCAATGACAGCTGTAAAATAATCAGTAGTTTGCAATTGTTTTGATGGGTAGGGAATAATTGCTAATTATTATCGCCACAACCAATGCGATATGAAAATTCCAGAAACCTCTTCGTGGGCTAGCCAGAGCCGCGGCTCGCCCGCGCCCTTATATATTGCCTACCTGCGCGCTCTTGAGACCTGCAATGGATTGATCGTATGTACATACGGTTTGACAGCGGCACATAGTCAGCCTGTGGTCGGTAGGCGACTATCTGTATGGGGGATTAGGAGAGGACTAGCCGCCCATCGTAAAAGAGGAGCAGCCCCCTCAATGGACAATACACGAAAAGAAAACACTCAAGGCACTAGCAGAGCACGCGGAGGAGAACCCTCTACAGAGGCGAAGCGGATAACAAGAAAGAGGGGTTGCAAAGAACGTCCTCAAGGGAAAAAGGGCAAACTGTCGGCATCAACCGACCCAACAAGGGTTACGTGCATCATCCAGGACCTGGTGGCCCTCCACGAGGGAGGGTACCGAATCAGAAGAATGGAAAGGGGCAGCTTGGTAAATGGAAAGCTGCTCTGTGACACCATTCATGACAACGTAACTCAAGCGCGCGCGTAGATGACCCACGACTTTACATCTTTCCTCTTTGGGTAAGTCAGATGTGCAGGCACGCAGAACTTGCTGAACGAACGGCTTAGCCGCCGGGTCACGCGAACCCCGCGGAAAGCCCAACCCATAGCATTGCAGCTTGGCGTGTGCTCGGCCACCTTGCACGCAAGACGGTCTGCGAACAGGCCTGGAGAGAAAGAGGTAGGCAGACGGTGTGAGGGGTGAACGACTGTGAAGTCGATTGTTGCATGGACAGTTGTTGCATGGACAGTTGGTGGGATTGCAAACAGACCAGCAACCCCTTGCTGCAATCCTTAAGACTCCCGAAGCGAGCGAAGGCCACCAAATTCGTGCACTTGGCACAGGCACCCAGTTTTTGATATGAAGATTGTAAAATCATCTGGTGGTCTCCAAATATGTCCGCTGCCAGATATTCGGCGGTGAATTCGTGTCTGATTTTGGCGGAGATTTTGTCACATATTTCAACGTTCTAAGGCCAAATGTGTCGATACATTTTCGGGATCATGGATGTTCGCCTGAAGTTCATTCGGATGTCTCACGAATGCACCTTTAGGGTGATTTGCCGATAAGCCAGCAGTTGCCAAATGACGTGTCCAGAACTGCGCGGGTCACGGTCAAGCTTAGTGAGTGATGTCACCGATGAGTTGGCAAAATCTAAACATATGTACGCGTAGGGCTTGACCCAGGCTACTCAGAAATGCCTTCGTTGCTTTGTTTTGACACGATTTACCCCATGGAGGGAGAGGGTTTTGCTCAAGAGTTCACTGCCCAGCTGCAGTTTTTTGCTGATTTCTGTTGAGTACCGGTCACGGTCGCGCTTCGGGAGAGGGTTTATTGGCTCACCACGCAAAAACCAAGTTGGTCATCTTGTAGAGGACGATCCACCCTACTCATATACACCAATTTTTCATGAAATGGACATATCTACCCCAAACTATGAGGCGCGCACGTAGATGTAGCTCAAATCTGCATGCTGCCACAAATGGGGCCTGCTACACTAAAGGAGGGAGGGTATACCTTCGGCGCATGGGGGCATTGCTCATGCTCTCACTAGGCCTTTTTGTCATCCCAACGGTGTCCATGGTGCCCCCAACCCCCTTTTTTTGGTCCCCCGCCCCCCTACCCACCCCTTTGTGACCCCCACCCCCCTCCCCAATCTACGACTCGCTACTCGCTGTCACTTCCAGCCATATTGGGCTGGGAGTCACCATCCGAGTCGTCATCGGACCTGGGCGCACACAAAGAGCATTGCCAGCGGCTGTCGCTCTGCTCGATGTAGGGGCCATCACGCCCCCAATCGAGCCCAAAGCAACCATCATGGATCCAGCAGTCACATGCATCACACTGGGCCCAATTCTCAGTCTTGCCGGTGCCCACATCCTGGCCGCAGGGGCACGTGGTGCCGTCATCCCACATGTCGGGCTCGGGCGCCTTCCGCTTGGTGCCGCGGCGGGGTCGGGATGCCTGCGTGGCAGCCCGCTCCTCCTCTTTCTTCCGCTTCGCCTCCGCACGTTCCGCGTCGCGTCGCTGTTTGTCCTCCGCTGCCTTTTGTTTCTTTTCCTCTGCGGCCCGTTTGCGTTCCTCTTGTTTCTGTTTCCTATCCTCCTCCTCTTTCCTCTTTTCGTCCCGTTTCTGCTCGCGCTCTCTCTTGCGTCGCTCCGCGTCTACCTTTTTCTGTTCTTTCTCATCCACCTCTACCTGCAGGTCCTGCACAACCTCATCACCGGTCAGCTCTCCCCCTTGCACCAGCACGATGTCCAGGCGGCGGGGCTTCTTGTACCCGGGGGAACAGGTGGATGTGGTGCTCTCGGGCAAAGCGGATTGCCTCCAAGTCCACACGACTCCGGTGCCCGTCTGTAAGGGCAAGCACAGGCCGTGCTGCAGTCGGGCGCAAGCACGGAATCAAGACACTCTTCATATACTCCCGAAACCCGTCGTGCGTGTTGAATGCCTTGGGCACCCGGATGGCATATCCATGTTCCCCCAGGTTGCCCATCACGTTTCCCCCCCGGAGGAGGTAGCACGGTGGCAGTTGGACCCCGTCGGCCGTACCACCAGCCAGCACGGAGATCCACTCCCGCTCCTCCCGCTCCCCCCGCCCGGCCTTCTTCCCCTTGGTCCCCACAACCTTGCGACGGTTGCCATAACCGATGAAGGTACCAGCTTCATCGATAATGGCAACCTGGTCCTTGGATGTGATTCCCAATTTCCCTATGGTGTCTACGTATTTTTCGAACCAACGCTTGACGCTCTCCGGATTCTCCGCACGCAACCGCTCAAGCTTGGTGGCCTCTTTCATACGGTAGGCCACCTTAGGCCACCGTTTCACATACCTGCGCCACCATGACCAAGAAGCCGTGAAAGGCACTTTGGCCCGTCTCGCCAGTGTCTCAGCATGCTCCCACACCTCATCCCTATATCTAGCCATACCGGCGTTCACGTGCTCATCTACATACTCAAACAACGCTTTCTCAATACTATTCGGCAAGGATGGTTTGCGGCCCGGGGTGCTTAGGCCGTTCCGCAACCTTGTCATTCTGGCCCGGACCGCAGATTTAGTGGTGTGATGCCGGAACACTTGATGAATCGTGATTTGACCAATCAAGATTCGCGCAACGGCACGATCAACGTTGCTCATCCTACGATCTTTCCCTTGCAAATACCTCAACGGCAACTTTTCAAAGTCCGCAACGTATTGAGGCAACAACAAGGAACGAGAGGTGAGAGGAGGGGCAGGTTGGGTGGAAGTTTGCACGACACCAGATCCCGGCATGCATGATTCGGCCTGTGATCGGCGCACTGCCGTTTGACTCACCGTCCTCTTTTGACTCTTGGTCCGCAAACCCCTTGGTCCGGCCTCAACACAAGCCCGGGAAGAGGCAGCCTCCTTGGCTGCCACCAAGTATTGAGCCACCCCAAGTGAGGCAGCCCGCACCGGTCGACCACTACGATTTACGGATGCATCTTCCAGATTTTTGAGAGGAGAATGGTCATGATGACTCGTCCCCTCATCAGAATCTGGTTGTGAGCAAGGAACAAAGTCTAGAATCGTGTCTAGATTTGCTTTCTTTTGTTTGTCGGTTTCTTCTTCGTTATCCGACTCTTCAACATCACTGGCAGAAAACAGCAGTCCCTCTGAACTGCTCGACTGCTCCCTGCTCAAACCCACACTACTCTCTATTTCATAGAGTAGAGCAGCCGCAAAAGGATCCTTTTGAGCCAACCGGAGACTTGTGGAATCTGTCCACTTGAAGGACAAAGAAAACTGTCCTTCATCAAGACCAGGGTGGCTGTTTTCCATGGACACCGTTGAGAAAAACAAGAAAACCGTAGTGAAAAGCAGGAGGTACCGTCAGTGCCGAAGAAAAAAAAAGGGCCCAACCAGGAAAAACCCCCTGGATCCGTCCCTCCTACCTAGCCTGGGTCCGTAGGTACCCGTAGAACCACAATTTATAAGATTTGGTGCTATGTAGCGTCCAAACGAGCCGTGACCGTGACCCGCATCGAATATGCTCGCCATTTGGCAAGTCCCGCCTTTAGCGCACTTTCTGAGAGCGCTGTGTTCCCAGCGGCAGATCTGCCGATTTTTAGCACCAATTCTGGATCTTTTTACATCAATCGAGAGCCTGGCTCTCAATCTGTAGATCTATCCAGAAAAATCCAGCAGATCCCCAAAAAATATTGAGAAATCGACGCGACTGTGACCCACGGGCGGAAAATGCTCGGAGTTCGGCAAATCACCCTAACCCGGCAAAAATTTCGGCGTGTGCCAAATCGCTGAAGTTCAGCGCCAAGCATCCGTTGTAAGAGCGAAAATAAGGAACAAAAGGCTGCAATTGTTTGCAATATGGGGAACAAATGATGAAATGGGGAACAAAAGATGCGGGGTCTAAATGGCCCCAAACTCAGCGGAGCACAAAGGCCGGCTCAAGAAGGGGCATTGTAGTGAAAATCCCGCACTGTGGAGTGACCTTGGGCTTTATCGCTTTATCGCTTTATTGCTACGCCGAATAAGGGAATGAAGGAATCATTTGGTTTGGTCTCAAAATGGGGCTGATGGGCTCATGAAATGGATTTGAATCAATTGGGCGTGTCGACGGGCCCAAATTTTTGAATAAATGGATTTTTTGCCAAAATTCCTCGCTTCGACACAACTTTGGTTCCATTGAACCTTTGAGGATGACGGGACAAACAAGCCTAAAACCCCATGTTTGAAAGCTCCATACAGCGTGTTCATGTGAAAATGCAGTCAGGCAATGAACATTCATTTATTGCTCGCAAACCTTTTGCAAGTAATGGCCGTTTGAGAACGTTGCTTTCGTTTCGTGTCTACAATTTGCAAGACTTTGAATGCCATGCCATCAAAGCCCCAATTTCATGGCCGCGCCCTTGTTTCCACACTCTATCACCGTGCTACCGTGGTAGAAGGCTCGGATGGAAACAACCTTTGCACATTTTCAAATACAAACGAACACAGATATGAGTGTGATGTGTGGGCGATGCGACAAGCACGGCAGAGAAATGGCGAGCATGGGTAAGGCGTCGTGCTACGCACATGCTGATTGCCATTTTGGAATCCGGCTAAGAGGCCGAGAAATAAGTGCTCCCCTGAGTATTTGCCCCTTTGCGTCCATTCCTCCGTCGGTGATAACCACGATAGACGGATAAGCTTTAGAAACGATTGCATCGCTTGGATTTTGCGAACCTATCATGCTTGTTTGAGCCCCCCAGGAGTCCACCAATCACGTGGCACTTTACAAGTAGAATATGCGTACTAGCCATACCACTACAAATTGCACTAACACCAATGCGTGTGTTAGCTAGACTAGAAATGTGGTCATAGTGGTGCACCTTTCCAAAATCGCATTTCGTCGTCCACTTTTTGGGCCATGGTTGTCCCAAGACAAAGCGCACACGGCACAGAATGGAGCACAAAACCTTGTGACGGGAATGCCGCGGTGAAGAATCCACACAGTGTCGTTGGGTGCCCTGTCGTGAATATTTCAAATTTGTTTGGGGGCTCATTCTGATAATTCGTGGGCGCCCGATTTCATTCATTAAAGTTCATTACACTCACCGACGAAAAATGTTGCCCCTTTGGTGTGGTCCAATCCTAAGAAACCTCGGATACAACGGTGCCCCCTATCATATTGCGTTGCTTGTTCGGTATGACGTCATATTTAGTCTTTTCGATCGTGTAGAGGCCATTCCCTCAAATGGGTCCGATCTATCTCCTTTGGTAGACAGAGTGATCCTAGCAGCCCTGAGTGGCTGACCGGCATAAGGGGATTCACAATGCCAAGGATTGTTTGGAAGCATCGCATGTAGTAAATAGTCCATCTTTCGGGTGTTCCCATAAACGAATGTCACGGTTGGGCTCAAAGTTTCATGTAGTTTGCAACGGGACCATGGGAGTCGCAAAAAAGCGAAAGTTATGCCACATCGCAACGTGTGTGATCATCATGAGGATTTCGATTAGGATCCGATTAAGATGCATGTGAAGAGACCTTTGATTCTAAAAGTGTCTAAATGCTGCAGAGACACATTGAAATGGAGAAAGAAATGTACAGCGAAGAACCATCCGACCACATCCAAAGGACGAATCATGAGGAGGTTGCTCCGATGTCGGTAGCACGAGATGTTCAACGTTTGTGTTTTATGCCCATATTGTTACTCTTTCCGTACCTCTTGCATTCCTCTTGTAGGTTCTCATGGCATACCGCGGCGCTCATGCCGAGAACCCTCGATTGATATCTGGCGCTCTCCAAGTAGTGGGCGCCTTGCGGACTTATGTGGGGGATGGGGTAAGTACCAACTTGCGGGCCCTTTCGCAAGACCCTGCCTTCTGTGCGTTTCTGGTAACGAGTGTCAGTTGCTTTGGTGCCACGGGGGTCGTAGATCTCCTAAGGCTCTTGCGGCGGCGAAAAGCTAGGAACCTTGCACTTGCAGCCGCTACACCAAGCTCTCCCAAAGCCAAGAAAAAGAGGCCAAAGAAGATTAGCGCCGACGGGGAGTTTTTCAAGCACTTTGTATTCCTTCTGCGGATCGTAGTCCCCAAGCTTCGGAGCCGTGGTGCGAGGCTGCTATTGGGGCATCTCTTGTTACTTGTGATGAAGACCTTCCTCACCGTCCGGTGCACGAAGCTCACGACCTACTTTTTGACACGAGCCATCGCTGCAGCCTCTTGGATGTACTGGATTCGTTGGTTGGTTTGTTTTTCGGGATGGACCATCGCCGGAACAGTTATCAACACTGGGTTGAAGTACATGGAGACCCAAGTAGCACTGGAGTTCCGCCGTAGCCTCACGCGATACATCCACGACAATTACATGTACCACAACAATTTCTACCATGCATCAAGCAAGAAGGCCGCCGGCTTGGACAACCCGGACCAGCGCATCACGGCAGATATCGCAGAGTTTTCCAAACAAGCGGCCTCATTATTTGGGCACTCTTTCACACCGATCCTCAATTTCGTGATGTCCTTGCAAGAGGTCTCCAAGGACATCGGACTGGGGCGGCCCTTGGTGATGTTTGGGTGGAATGTGGCCCTCAACATGCTGTTTGCGGCCATCACCCCATCCGCAGCCCCGATGATCTCTCGGGAGCAAGCCCTCGAGGGAGATTTCCGGGCCGCGCACACGCGGCTCATCGCGCACGCAGAGGAAGTCGCGTTCTTGGAGGGCGGGACCACAGAGCATGGGATCTTGAACTTGCGGCTGGACTCGCTGGTGGACACGCAGTCCTGGCATTCGCTGCGCAAGGTCGCAAAGGATCTCGCGGACCAGTTCTACAAGTATCAGTCGATGATGACAGGTGGGGTTTTCATCCATATCCCCTTCCTCATGACGGGGGCGCTGAGCGATGCCGAGCGTATCTCCGCCTTCCGATCCACTGAGGTATCCGTGGCGTTGGGTTTGTGGCGGCGGTTGATGGATTTGGAGATGGATGTGGAGAGCACCCTTCAAACTCAGTTGTCTGGGAATGACTGGTGTTTGGGAATGACCGAAGGTGAGAGTGTGAGAATCCAGCGCAGACCTGCATCACCTTTACTCCCCCGGCCCTTCTATCTGCAAGTGGTTGCCAGTAGCTCTTGGTGGGTGGCTGTGTTAAACAAGGCAAGTCTACCAAAGGTTCCAGCTGCACCTTCGCCCAGCTCACCTGGATTAGGCTCAACCCCCCTCCATCTACCCCAAAGCCCCTCACATCTTCCAGCAACAGCACTGGTTGAGGAGGTCTCGCCGTCGTGCTGCGGGAGGCTCGGTGATGAACCGTCGTGGCGCAGGCATTTGGAGATAGCATCACCCCCCTCCCCCCACCCGTGCTGCCGGGCTATTGCATCCCCCTTGCATGCAGGAGCTCATGCTGCGCTGCGGCACCGCCTTCACCGAGATTCTGCTCATCGGGCGGAAGTTGGACGAGCTGGCCGGGTACACGCACCGTATCATGTGCCTGTTTAAGGCCTTCAACCACCCCGCAGAGGAGCCCAACAGCAACGGCGGTGACGGGCAGCCGAAGCTGGAGTCCATCGAGTTCGAGGACTTGTCGGTGAGCGCCCCGGAGCCGGACGGGAGCCAGCGGCTGCTGCTCAAGAACCTGAAGCTGTCGGTACGGAAGGGCAGCAACGTGTTGGTCACGGGGCCCAACGGCGCCGGCAAGACCTCCATGTTCCGGGTCCTCGCCGGGCTTTGGCCCGCGACCACGGGCGCCGTGCGCGCGCCGAAGGGGGACGTCATGTGGCTGCCGCAGAAGCCATACCTGGTGATGGGGACGCTGCGTGACCAGGTCCCGCTCCCAAGCATCCGCGCCGTGGCATGGAGTGTTGGTGAGTGGCAAAAAATCCCATTTTTCCAGAGGTGAGTGCGGTGAGCTGATGTTCAAAAAGGGAAGTGTGGGAAGGATCTTCGACCTCCAGAAAACTGGGGAAGATGAGACTGTGGAAAATGGGGGTTTCGTCCCATTTTTCTCCCATTTTCTCCCATGTTTGTCCCATTTTCCTCAACCACATGCCGCCACAACCCTCCACAACCCACATCCCATGTGCTGCCCGCTACCCCCCCCCCCCCCCAATTCCCCCAATCTTCCTCAATTTTTACCCATTTTCCTCCGTTTCCCCCCAGTTTTCTACATTTTCACCATTTTTCCAAAATCCTGGTTCGGTGAGGTGGTGTGTTCGGTGGTGGTGAGCGCGGATGCCTGCGCTCCATACCCTGTGCCCCGTCTGCCCTGCTGAGGATTTATTTCCCCTTTGCCTATGCGCCCCGTCTGTCTCTGCTTGCAATTCTTTGTCCCCCCCCCCCCCCGGCTTGATACAGCCCCCTTTTTACAACGTGCCCAATGCGACCGGAGGGGGGGGGGGGGCTTGGGCAAGCGGCGAAGCCCCATCCCAAGGGGTGCGGGTCTTTGCCGTTCCCCAGGGGACAAGCAGAGCTGCATAGCTGGCACGCCAGAAAACTTGGAAAAATGTACGGGCTGAGAATTGGTATTTCTCAGCCCGTACATTTTTCCAACGACGGCCTGGCCAGCCACAAAAGGCGCCGTTCAGTGCAAAAAAATACATTTTTCCAACGTGCTGGTTGCAGACGACAGGCCGAAAAGCAGGTATGCAGTAGGTTCTCGCTCCGACAGTGAGCTAAGCGAAGGTTTGGGTGGACTTCCGTTTAACACAGCCATGTACCCAGAGCTACTGCATTGCACCCACTCAAAGGCACATAATTTCAAACAGGAGTCGGGAGAGACAGTGCACATTGGTGTGTAAAAGGCGCACTGTGAAAAACGGCAAAACGCACCTGAGTTGCCCCCCCCCCCCTCCCATCCCATCCCCATGCAGGCGTAATGCCAAACCCCACCCCCACCTGCACCCTTCCTCCCTGCACCTCCCTCTTCCACCCTGGCCCCCTCTTCCGCCTCTCCCCCCACCACCACCCCTCGGCCCTCCTTTCTTTCTCCCCTCCACTGCTTGCTCTCTGCACCTCTGTGCCCCCTGATTGTCCCCCCTTCTGCTCCCCTCTGCCCCTCCCCCTGCGTCCCACCGCCCCGGTGTGCAGCCGGTGGGTGGCGGCCACCGCTGTTCTGATGGCTGAGATGCGCATTTTTCAAGCCACACTACCCGAATGGATTGCATTTTTCAGTACCCAAATAAACTCGGGACCAATTTGAAGGTCCCCGTGAGAAGCATATGGATTTTTTTGGGGGGGGGTGGGGGGGGCAAAACTTGCTATTTTCTGTTTGTAGACAAGCCGAAGTATGTTGTGGTGTAACGTGTCTCTGTGACTGCCCAATTTTGTTGCAGCTTACCACGCAATTGTCTCTCAGTGAGCTGCGGGTATACCGCGGTTTGTGTTGCTTCCTCGCTTCCTCAGCCCTCAGCCCAGGGCTTGGGGGTGCTCGCCCTATGTTGGCGGGGATTGCTTTTTTCCTCCTAGGATGAAAGGGGAGAGATCAATGCTGGGCATGCGCAGTGGGCGATTCACTTTGTGTGTGTGCGCGCGCACGTGTGCGTGCGTGTGTGTGTGTGTGTGTGTGTATTGTACTGTATTGTATACTACAAGAGTGTGTGTGTGTGTGTGTGTGTGTGTGTGTGTGTGTGTGTGTGTGTGTGTGTGTGCGTGTGTGTGTGTGTGTGTGTGTGTGTGTGTGTGTGTGTGTGTGTGTGTGTGTGTGTGTTGCATTCCCGCACATTTGCTTGGCAGGGCATTTTGTTGGTTTGTGTTTCGTACGGTGGAATTTTGCACAAGAGAAGCAGCTGGCCCCGCTTGCTGCCATGTGTGGGGGAAAGGAAAACACAGGGGGCACACCCACAACAACACCCCAAATGTGGGGCGGGGTACGCAGCCCCTGGTCCTGAAGTGAGCGGCCTCGTCTGATTTCAGGCTTGTTCTTGGCGGGGCACGATTTTGTTGTATTCAAACGGACCCAACCCACTGTTCCCCCGGCGACCGAATTTTGGGGGCAACCCACCAGCTATTTCCCCACACATCATCCGGCCCCAATTTTTGTGTTTCAAAGTTAAAAGGGCATCCTAGGGAACAACCAATGTGGCTGTCACATGCACTTGGGGGAGAGGGCATGGCTCCAACCGCATCCTGGCGAACGTACGTGGAGGATGCTACAGCATAAGAAGAATGGGGTAGAGATGTGGGTCGAACGGCACACAGAAGAAGAGCAATTGGAACGGGTCCAGGTCTAGGGCCCCGGTAGTGACCATAGACACGCAGTATCGAAAAGGGCGTGAGGACACATCCGATTCAAGTTGTGTAATTTGCCCGGTATTATTCAGCTCCCCGGCGCCAAACAAGGGTTGTAGTATCCTTGGGTGCCTCCGTCCTCGGCCAAGGTTTTGGGGGTGCTACGGCCAAACCACCCGCCAAGAGCTCGGGGGAGAGGGTTGCAGTACACGGCGGTGAGTGTGCGCAGGAAAGGTCCAGCGGGTCTAGAAAGTTCTCCCCGGATGCAAGTGAAACGTCGAGCCATTTTCGCTGTCATTGTCCATGTGGAAACACATTCTGTTCTACCCAGGGGTGTATGTTGTAATATGTGCATTTTTTTTTTGCGGTAAATGCGTGTATCAAAAAATCGTACCGTCGTGCAATTTTGTGTTGCGGTATTTGTGAGTAAACCGTACTCGCATGCAGTACTCGCGCACTGGCGGGCACATGCCGGCGGCGCCTCCTGCTCCCCTAATGCTACTGCTGCTCACCCGCAGTGTGCGATCAGGTTGCCGGCTGCGGCTCTGACAGGGACTAACCAGACTGCCATGCATTGTGTATGCTTAGGATGCGTTCCAGTCGAGGGTGGCCTCCTCCTCCTCCTCTTCCACTGCGCCTGCCCAGTATTGATTTCTCCCCTTAAACGTCAGAGAAAAAGACTGGTGCACTCTGGCATTCTGTGCCAACATGCGGCCAGCAAGCACTTCCAAAAGTTTGGCCGAGGGCGCAGGCACCCAATGGCACAACACATCCTTGTTTCGCGCTCAGTAAATTTTCTATGCTTCCCCATGACGGCGAAAGGGGCAACAGCGGTTTTTCAAAGGTGGTTGCAAAAGCGGTTACTGGCGGATGAGCGGTTGTAAGGCAAGTCCTGGCGGGTACAAACCAGTTGGAGGGCTGTTGGGGGGCGAACAGAAGCAGCTGGCAGTGCTGACCGTCACACGGGGCCCCCCTCAAGCGCAGGCCTGACCTTCCCCTCGTCTTCCCACAGGTCACGTATCCCATGATGCTCGCGTTCAGCACGGAGCAGGACGAGCGCGTGCTCCAGTGCCTGGAGAAGGCCGGTGTCAGCAAACTGGCCGCTGGGCCGGAGGGCCTGGACCGGCTCCACGCGGAGTGGAACGAGGTGCTGAGTGGAGGCGAGCGCCAGCGCATCGGGTTCGCGCGTCTCTACTTCCACCGGCCGGTGTACGCGGTGCTGGATGAGGCCACCAGCGCCATCAACCCTGACCAAGAGCAGGCCCTGTACGAGGAGGTGGTGGGCATGGGGACGACGGTGTTCAGCATCGCCCATCGCATGGAGCTGCGCCGCTTTCACCAGTACGAGCTGAAGGTCTATGGCGACGGCACGGGCCAATGGGAACTGCTGAAGCTGTAGGCCTCCGTATGAAAGAAGATGTTTCTTGCTGTACAGATTCGCGGTATAGAGTCGCGGAAAAGAGTCGCGGAAAAGAGTCGCGGCATAGAGTCGTGGTATAGCGTCGCGCACGACACACGCGGTAAGAGCTGGGAAGCCGCTTGCGCTCCATGTAGCACACTGCTCTGGATCAGCACTCACCACAGCTCCCTGCGTCTTAGTCTTTGACCGCTCAAGCCATGCCGTGGGGTAATCCAGGGCACGTGGGCGAGGCACGACGTGCGGCCTCGGGACTGGCCACACCGTCGTGGTGCAAACCGGTCTTGACTCAGGGACGCCGGGGCATGCCGCGGCGTCCCCGACGTGGCGGTCCCGCGCTGCACATGCGGCATTGCCGAAGTGCGAGGTCGCGTTCCGTCCACCGATCGATGCCGCCCGCACCGGACGGGCAAACGACAGCGCGCGACATGTCGGCAAACGAGGAAGCGATGAAGGGGGTTGGCTGGGGTGCGATCCTGAGGGTAGGCAGAAGGGGCCTGCCCGCCCGTGAGAACCCCCAAGGGCCCCGTCCACCGCCCCGTCCTCAGTCCGCCGGTCGCCCTCCTTCGTCCCCTCTGCTGCGCCTCATGCGCCCTGTATTCGGTGGTTGGCCGGCGGCGCACCCTCCGCCCGCTCGGTCGCCACATCACAGTCGCTTGCAGGTCCGGACCCGTCGGCACGACGGGCGGTCGCCCGCGCGCCCGGCGTCAAACTTGACCGCGCGACGCGCGGTGCCATGGGGGTAAGCGCTGGCGCTGCTGCAACACACTCTTTTTGGGGGGGGGGGGCGGCACAAACCCACCGTCCACAAGAGCGTCCTCTACGCCCGGTCGGAGATCCGCTCGGCGGCCGGTGGTACTGCGGACCTTCCTCACGGTCTTGCGCACGATCCTACTCAAACCGACGACGCCAGAAAAGACAGCCCCCCTCGCGTTCTGAAGGGCGGCTTCCAGTTTGCGTTCGTCGGGACCAGCCGTCGCCCGTGGGGCCGGTGGTCACCAGCCAATTGACAGTGGCCAACCGGCGGCGATCCGCTGCCGGCGGGGCGACCGGTCGACCACCGCACCCGGACCGTAACCAACCGCCCTCTTTCCGATCCTTTTGTGTGGACCCTGGGGCCCAGGGACCTCGATTGATCCCACGGTCTTGACTCGCGGTGTACCGTGCGCGACGCACGCGGCCAGAGCTGCTGGCCGCGTGCGCTCCACATGGCACACGTGCCCGACAGATGGCAGAACATGTACAAACTCTGGGGCATGCGCACGTCCTCCGATTCCTGGAGGTAGGTGACACCGTTCAGCGACCGGGGGATTGTGGCCACTTGTTGGTACCCTTGACATGGGTGGTCGTCGTCTTCTTCTGAGAACCCTCAGCGCTCGCGACATGAACGACATCAGTGAGGGGGGCAGCTCCTGCCGTCGAGAAGTGAATTCGGTTCTGCACCGCCTGCTCTGTGTCAGCATCCCCAACAGCTCCTTGTGCCTTGGCTCAAGCCATGCTTGGGGCAATTCAGGGCACTGCACGTCATTCCTTTGCTCAGCGTCCCTCGGTCGGTTTGAACGGTGTTGCAGGTCCCAGGCCGCACACCGTGGTGCTTCGACGGGGCACTGTCGGTGTGGAAACCGACAGGGCAATTTTTTTTTTTGCAGGCAGCCATGGAATCGGGGAGTAGGTTTGATCGGGCGCTGATCTCACGCCATGGACGCTGGTCGATGGCCTTCAGAAGGGCGGGGAGGCTGGGGATCCATGTGGTGCAGGAAGTGTCGTGCGTATGGTGGCTGCGTTGCTGCTGTCGCACCTGGCCTCCAAAGCACCTACCAACCCTGCCCCCCCTGTCTGAGATACGGCTTGTCCAAGAGACGGAGGGCGCATGTGCCATCCAACTTGTCAATGTGGGCGATGATGGTCGGTTTGTGTGTATGTTCCATTGTGTGTTAGGCCACACTGACTCTTTCTTATGTTGCATTGGTTGTCCACCACTCATTTAGCCACCATTCATTAGATCGTTGTGGGTTCATGGCGATGAAAGACTAATGGCATGGGAGCCGGTTGCATCCAAGTGCACACAAGATACGCCCTGTCGAAGATTCAAGGGCTGTATGTGCTGTGGGATTTTGCAACCTGGGCATATCTTAGGCAAGAGGGACGGGCCATACACCCACACCGCAGGTGCCAGCCCATATTGGTCTGCCTGGCAATGAGTTTCGCCAATGACTTGGGTAGACTTGAGTCTGCCTGTGCAGGTCCTCACACTGCCGCCACCCACCTCGAGGTTCCCCTTAATTACGACTTGGCGCCCCACCCTTCGAAGCTCTCAGAAATTTTGGTGGGGACAACCCCCCCACCCCCCACACACAATACACACACCATGGACCCAAGGGGGGCTGGGGGGTGGGGGGCCGGGGCACATGCTGCGCTCGCCACAAGGAGGACTGAGCGTGGGAAAGGACAGGCTGAAGGTTGTGATGTGCCCCCATTGGGGCAGTGACCTCGCAAGTGGATATCCTTGGGCCCAAAAGACGCCGTCGGAGAGCCCCCCCCCGCCGTCGGGATGGGGTGTCTACTTGGACGGACCTGAGGGTGCTGACCGCGCGGTGCGACGTCAGCCCGGCGCACACAATATATGCTCCACTAAAAGTTGCTGAAACGTGGCCAATGTGCACTGTATGCAATGGTTGGGTGATGCTATTGGTGTGTATGGGTAAAACACGCTTATTATTATCTGGGGGGAAGTGGTGATGATGCATGCACAACAGTTTCCCATTTCAATGTATTTTCTCCCCACATATCACATGTCCATGAATTCCGAACTGTTGGTACCAGGCACTGGTGTCTTCTATCTTCGAGGCACTACTAACAAGTGTGTGCCCACCACCATTGTGGGCTCATTGTCAAAGGCAGATTGTGTGGCAATCCAATATGAGCAGTCTGGCCATTCCCAGCTGTATGCCGACTGCCCACTAGACCGCTTGACCTTCCCCTTCTGTACATGCAGAATTTTTGCTGCACGTTACATCTCTTTTTTATTTGTCGTGAGAGCCGCGGCCCCATTTGTATCTCAAGCAAAACGGCCTCCTTGGCAGGGGGTGTGGGCAGCTGCGACCATCAATACTGTAGGGATGAGGTGTTTGGGGTGGAGGAGGCTGTTGTTGCATGCAAACCCCTTAGGCCACCGTGTCCCTGCCAACCTTCCGAAAGGGTGTACATTGCACTAAAGCATCCTCTGACGCGCGCGGTGCACGCGGTGCAATGCGCGGTGCAGTGCGCGGTGCGTTTCAGCACCCTCCCTGGCCGACGGCAAGGGCAGTCATGACATTGCAACCTGATGATGTTTTGATGTGATTTTCGGCCATGGCTAATGTTGCTATTCCTGGTACGGCTGTTACAGGCATCTGGTCGTTGATCATTTGCCTGCCACTATTATTGGTTCATCTTCTCGCGGGGATGACTTCATTCATTTGAAGTACAGTGCATGACATCGGGCATGCCCCGTTCGCCAGGCACAGCATTGGAGCAATTAAACCTCTGGTTTGGGAGTATGGGCAGGTTTTTGGTGTGTTTACCCTTTATTGTACCCCTAGCCATGCACAGCTGCGCATGTACAGCCTTGTCCAAACATGGAGAGCCCGTCTGGCCGTCATTTTCCTGATTTTGCCCATGCATGCGCAAGAGGGTGGGGTACAACAAGACAATTGAAAGGACAGATTTAGAATTACAGGTGGGGTTGGGGTTCGGGCATTGGCCTTGTTTGGCACACTGGTGATGGGATGCAAGACACTAGTGTAAATCCTAAAGCTATTGCGACAAGAGGGTAGTGGGAAAGCTGCCATCCACTGAGACGCCACCAGTCCAGCAACATTGTCAGTTGACTGGTCCACTGCCATGTTAATCTGAACATGTTTTGTTTCGATTTTTTGTGGGGGCGTCTGTTATTCTGGGGTCTTGCTCCTGTTTGGTCCTAATGTCGTCCAATGCTGTCCAATATGTAATGGGCTCTGTCATCTACTCCGTTGTATTGGTGTCCGCGCTGTTGGCGATGAATTTTCTCAGGTCTTTCGGGCTTGCTTAATGGGAGTTGCGTGAATTCAATTTACGATGTCATGGCTTTTCACATCGTCTCTTTGGTGAGCAAAAATGATGAATTGTGGCATTGAAGCAACGGACTTCCGGGCAGCAGCTGTGGTACTGTATGCTCATGGCCGTTATGCAAGCATGAGCTTGCCAAGCCCAGGCCCAACGGGCGTGGCAGTTTCCCACTGCATAATCTTACATGAAAAACGCAGAAAAGGGGGCTTTGAAACTATAGGTCAAACTGGGGTCCCCGCCGTGACATACCCATAGGACCAAGTGGCAGGCTCTGATTCTGCCAACATGCGTGCCAGGGCCAAGCTATGTCAGGCAATACTAGCTAGGGTGCCCAGAGCCCACAGGTCTCGTTTAGCCCCCCCCCCCCCCCCCCCTCCCCCCACATACACACTAAAGTCTCAACATTGGATGGAAACAACACCTATTGTTGCTCTGACAAGGGGGGTTATTCATAAAAGGCAAAGAAGGACGTGGTTCCAAAATTTGCGGAAACAACACCTACTGTTGCTCTGACAAAGGCGTTGTGGGTTTCGCGTACTCTTGATATACGCTGTCCACTCCTGAACAAGCCGCTTTGCAGTGTCTGCACCGAGTGGCCTGCACCAAGCCCTCATCCACACACATTCCCTGCTCACAGCCTTCTCTCTGCAGTTGGAGAATCAACAGGTATGTGTGTGTGTGTGTGTGTGTGTGTGTGTGTGTGTGTGTGTGTGTGTGTGTGTGTGTGTGTGTGTGTGTGTGTGTGTGTGTGTGTGTGTGTGTGTGTGTGTGTGTGTTTCCGTGCGAGGACACACGGGGAGCAAAGGGCCGGCATGCGATGCAATGCCTGGGACACAGCCCATGTTGGGATGACAAAGGGAGAGCAGCAGGGGACACCAATAATTCGAAAAATGTTCACGGCAATGTCAATGTTTGGGCCAATTTTTTTTGTCATGGGACCAGCCAACAAATAATGATACAACCAATAGTGCAAGTGCCATTTCTGTCAGCACGTCGTCACCAAAACGACGCTTCTGCACTGTCACGGGCTTGGGCTTGGGCTTGGCAATCGCTTTTTGGGGGGACAGACAGGAGCTGGTGTAGCCTGCTCAGTGTATAGTGCTCAAGATGAGTTCTCGGGATCAAGGTTCAAAGCTGTCGAATTCTACCATGATCCCACAATGGACTGTGCTAGCAGATATGACACCTAGTGAGGATGAGCTGAGCCTGATATCACATCAATCGTTGAGGATTTTCTAACATTTGTTACGAACAGTACTGTGCAGAGTGCATAGCCACACACTTGTTGGGACAAGACATTGCACACGTCACATTTGTTGTGCAATTGGATTTGGTCTTATGTTGGATGCTCTGCAGGGTCGGAATTCTGGTTGATTCTGGTCTCCTTGGTGTTTCTCTAGGAGAGGCACAACAAGTATATTTAAGTGGCATTAAGTATTCTTAATTGCTGGATGTGAACTTAAGCACCCTTCGGTAGAAAAGCACATTGTGCATTCAAGTAGCATTAAGTACACTTACTTTCCGCACGTCAACTTGAACACTCTTCACTCGGAAAAACACGTGATGTATTGTGCTTTATGCCTTGTCCCAACTAGTGTGTGGCTATACAATCTGCACAGTCATTTTCAACACATCCGCTACAAAGTACGGTGGTGTGCTTATGACAACAATACGCAAACCTCAACGCCATCCCCTCCATCATCTTGTGTGCCAGCGAAGTTTATTGCATCATCAGTCTTCCAAATTTGAGGAGGAAATTTTTCCCCTGTTTGTAAGGGTGGTGGGTGGGGGGGGGGGGGGCACACCTACCTCCCTGCCTCCAAACACAAAATTGTGCAAAATACCACAAAATACGAAATGACCAATGCAAGTCATTTGGATTGCCATGCCGGCTGTTCCTAGCCAAAGCCCAATGCCGCAAATGAGTGAAAAATGCACCCTTCATTTGGGTGCACTGGGACCCAAGAGCCAGGCCTCGTGTGCAAAGTGCAAAAATGTTTCCATGTCAACCAGGAATCAGTTTGGGTGAAATCAATGGTGGTGAGACATAGGGTTTTCAGCCGTACTCAAGGCGGTAGAGCGTAGCAAGAGGCTGAGCTTGACGCTTTGGTGAAGGGTGTGCGCCTCATTTTTCATGTAGGGTGTCCTGCCTCGTAGGTGATCACTTGGCTGTGGCTGATCATGTGGTTGCCTTTGGGGCTTAGTTGGGCCTTAGCTAGGAAAACAAGCACCTTCATCATCATTTGGAGTGCACCCATGGGGATCTCAACCCATGGACTGCTGCTCCTACATAGACAGCGATTTCAGTGAGATTTTTGTGGAAGCTCAGTAAGCAGCTTGGGATCAATTCCGTGCCCCGTCTGCCTTGCCTTTCTAGATCTCCCTTGCCCTGTTTGGGCGATCGAACTGAAAAGGTCTATCATGGGGTCAGGACCATGCCGGTTATTTGAAAACCTGCCGTCATGGCGTGTTTGGGTTTTAGGCCTTTCCGAAGGGCGTAGAGGGGCCCACGTGAATTTTGAGGCCTATGTTGATGTGCAACGCCCTGTTTGCATTTGCATTTCGATGTCTTCAGGTTTGGGGAGGGGGGGCTGCCATAAAGGCTGAGTGAGTACACCGGTTGGTATTTCTGTGTGTACATACGCCTTTTTGCCTTTTGAGGAGGGAATTCTCCACTCGTGGATAGGTGGATTGGTTGATTGGGTTGGAGGTGAAGAGTTGTAACAACATGGTCTAGGGCCGAAGGCGTGCTTCTGCTTGCTATATGGGGGAGGTCGGTCCTTGCAGTGGGTGTTCATGGTGTACTTGCAGTGGGGCCTAGGCTACCCCACTAAACCGACTGCACGGCACTGCCTAGGCCCCATCGCAAGGCGTTGGTGGGGCAACACACCCACTGCAACACACTGCCTGCCCGAGGAATGGTGTGGGAATGAAGAAAGACAGAGATGAATAATATGCCGACTTCAAATTGCTGCATTTCTTTTTATATGCGCCACCACCATTTCATGGAAACATGAAGCACAACATAGGGTTCGTTTGGGTGGTGGTGGTGGTGCGGGGGGGGGGGGGGGGTCCTGCAATGGCCGTGGGGGAGGTTGGGGCCTTGAGAGGGCGCCTTAAGCGCAGTGCACGCGTAGCGGAAAGATTGTCGGAGTGGAACCACGTCCCACACTTTCCTTATTTTGTCACACATTACGTGGACAGCATGCCCATCGCTTCCATAGTAGGCATCCTTTGTGATGTCCTCTTCAATCCAAAGTATGGTTGTGTATACAAAGTAACGGTTGCCATTGATAGTCTTGGGAACATCATTTGGCTTTGTCCATTGGCCCCCGGGACATCGGCGAATGTTCTCATTTGGGATCGCGAAGGGCCCAAAAAGGAGCAAGGGGCATTATATGGATTATGAGATTGGCTCCATGGATGGTGCATACAAGGGGCGCCTCCATGTGGCATGGCCATTTATCGGTCGAAAGACTTTGACCGAGCGACAACACGAGTACAACGATGTTCATGGTCTCTATAGGGCACGTAATGAGCACTTGGTTGCACGCATGTGGCATTGGGGCATCGTAAGGAACATGTGGAGGGGATTAGGAATGAGTACGTGCGTGTACTCTTGCATTTGCAACAATTTTTGATCCGAGGCCAAGTGCGGTACCCTCCATATGATCCATGGGAACACGTACACCTACACAGGAGGACAATGATGATGAGGTTGTTGTGGGTGATGATGGGATGTATGTGCCCTTTGTTGCACCAAGTTCGACCCTGAAAAGATGTCCATGTGTGACAAGTGTCAACTGCAATATTGTACAGATTGCATGGACACATACACACATGTGACAATGTGACATTTCTTTAATTCTGCAATTGTGTCATGTCGTGCACACAAGTTGCACATTCTCAGTTTGTATTTACTTGACAATGGAACATAAAGACGGTTGTGTGTTGTTGAGGGTGGCGACCATCGCCGTTCATGGCTTTTCTAGTTGTGCATGATGTGTGTTATGTGAAGGGAAGGTAGTTTGCAACTTTCTTGAGCTGGGGTAGTTTGGGTCGCCTAATTCTAAGGGCGTTTCCAGGGGGCATGCCTGGGGGCTCTTTGGGGGGGAACATAGCCTAAAAGCGCACAGTGCAAGGATCCCCCCTGAAGCACAAAAGAAGCATTCCTGTCCAACAATTATCACAGGGCACATTAATGACAATAATGACAAAACAATGACTCAGGGATGTGCAACGATCGGTTCTTCTTCGGAAACCACAGATCTTAATGACATGCCTGACTGTGCAACCTCACTGTGCCCATGAAATGTGCACTCCTCTGCCTTTGTTTTTCTTTTCTGTACACTCTCCTTGCAGTCCAATGCAACGTCGTGTCGAAATGCCCATGCGGCAGGCTGTTCCACAACAGCGTGCTGTCCGACCAGCTGTGGTGCCTCAGTCAAGCAGCCCCACTAGTGCGCGCACCAGCATTTCTGGGCCCCCAGGTGTTGGTGCTGCACGTACCAGCATTTCTGGGCAACCGGGCGTTGGTGCTGCACGTACCAGCATTTCTGGGCAACCGGGTGTTGGTGCTGCACGTACCAGCATTTCAGGGCAACCAGGTGTTGGTGCTGCACGTACCAGCATTTCTGGGCAACCGGGTGTTGGTGCTGCACGTACCAGCATTTCAGGGCAACCAGGTGTTGGTGCTGCACGTACCAGCATTTCTGGACCCCCAGGTGTTGGTGCTGCACGTACCAGCATATCGGGGCAACCAGGTGTCGGCGCTGCACGTACCAGCATTTCAGGGCAACCGGGTGTTGGTGCTGCACGCACCAGCATATCCGGACAACCAGGTGTCGGCGCTGCACGCACCAGCATTTCAGGGCAACCGGGTGTTGGTGCTGCACACACAGGCGTTTCAGCTGCAGTTCCATCAGGCCCGACTGTTTCTCCTCGTGGGAACCCTCATGGCACCGGTGTGCCCACTGTTGGCCGCATACCAGCAGGTTACTCTGCTGCTTCACCAGTCAGGCAGACCGTGCCCAGCCATCAACCAAGCCGTCCCCATGCTGTGAGGCAGCCATCTCCTTTGCCGGGGTCACAGCCAGGGTCGCCTGATCCTCGGGCCACCGTAGCGCCAGGCGCTCAACGCGCGGTCAATACCCCAACATCCGCATCGGGCTTCAGTGCAACGGACGCCATGGCCCGGTCGCGGGCGCTGTATGAGCAATCAGCGGGTGGCAGGTATTCAAATTCTCCCCCAAGCTCTCAGCTTTCTCCGTGGCCTAGGGCAGCTGCAGTCTGCATACCCTGCCACCATGCCCATTACGCGCCTACAGTCCCTTTCTCGCTGCTGACAAGGTCATTCTAGTGCTCTATGCCCTGCCACAGCCCGTGCTTCTGTATGCAACTGTAGTCCCTCCATCCGTGCTTTAGGGCGTATTGCGCGCTGTGCACAAAGTTTGTTTAGGACCATACCCAAGGTAGGTAGGTAGGTAGCTAGGTAGGTATCTTCAGGAGCTCGGGAAGCCTTCTTTGACATTGTAGGAGGAAGGACTTTCCAGAGTTAAGTCCGACTTACCAAGGGGGCAACCACCCGTCCCACTGCCCCATGGACTGCGTTCCTGGGTCGAAGACCACGCTGAGGCCCTGGAGGTGGTATACAAAGCCGCACACCACTCATGAGTGCACGGTGCAACATCGAAAAGAATGGCACCCTCGGGTGAGACGCACTGTCTAGGTGTTCTGGAAGTGCAAAAGGGATATTTTCGAATTCTGGGCCACCCGGTTGAACCTATCACGAGGCACAAAACATGCCAGGCCAACAAATAAATATCTCCCTCTTTACGGGAAGAGGGCACGTTTCTGAGGCACTTGCCGTGCATGGAATACCCTACAAAGATTTCTCTTTTCATATCATCAGGACAGGTCAGCCAGGACACTGCAGACTGTGACTCAGTATTGATCGATTACCTTTTGGCATTTTTTGAAATGCCCCCGGGGGGTGAAGCAACATTCCGCTGTAAGCACAGGTGACAGGAAACCAGAGTCCAAATATACGTCCCACCGCCACAGGCGGCATGTGTGCTATGACTATGACTCACACGGGACAGCTATGTTGTACTTAGACTGTCCGCTTCATCCGGTCCGTCTGACTGAGCACGTATGAGGCACACTTGAGTCTGAGAAAAAAAGAATGATGAAAGGGTTTGTGGAGAGTTACTCTCCACGGTAGCCCTCTCCATGCCCCACACCAGTCCCCCACTGCATGCCCCACTACAGTCCCTCTCTCCATGCCCCACTACAGTCCCTGTCCCCATGCCCCACTACAGTCCCTCTCTCCATGCCCCACTACAGTCCACCTCTCGATGCCCCACTGCAGTGCCCCTCTCGATGCCCCACTGCAGTCTCCCTCTCGATGCCCCACTATAGTCCCTCGCTCCATGCCCCACTACAGTCCCTCTCCGCATGCCGTACCCCAGTCATTCTCCAGGGTCCTTCTCTCCATGCCGTGCTGCGGTTTCTGTCTCTTGCTGCGCTGCAGTCACCCTCTCAGTGCTGTGCTGCTACCATTCTGATGTGTGCTACAATTCCCACCTTCCGTTGTGCATATATGTTGCACCAGGTCTGCTGTGCCCAAACCAGCGAGCAACAGCCCCCCTAGGCCTCTCAATCCAACCGGTGGCACAGGCCCGGCCCCTACGGAGGCGCCCCAGCCCGTTCCCCACCCCGTCCCCCAACCCGTCCCCGCAATCACGGTAAATACGGTGAGGCCCGCAGTGGTGAAGCCTGCGGCTGTCCGGCCTGCCATTATTAATCGCACCGCGAAGCCCAAGCCCAAGGGGTCATTCTACAAAAAGGCGGAGCGGAAGAAGAAGATCCTGCAGATTGCAGACCAGGCGTCGGAGGTCATCCCTACAGGATACGCACACCAGGACCCGGACTCCGACTCCGACTCACCGAACGAACTGATGCGGAAGCCTTCCGCTTTCAACGTTGGCTCGGACGGGAGGGTGCATGCCGTCTGCACCCGGTGCCAGGGCAACTATGAAGATGAGGGCACGGATCCACTCATCTTGTCGTGCCGCCACACCTTCTGCGATCGGTGCCTCCGGGAGATTGAATCCGACGGCACTATCGAATGCCCCCGGTGTCAGGTCTCGACTCTGTTGCTGCCCAAGGCTCGTCCAGATCGTAGTGCCGTGTTGTTCCCACCGTCCTCAGGCAAAGACAATTTGCAAAACGACAACCGAACATGTGACTTTTGGACTACTTGTGCTAAAATGCACTTTTCACCATGAGAAGCCAACAAATTAGCGAGCACCAGACGACACGTTTGCAAGGTTCCTAGGAACCAGCTCAGTTTTGATTGCTGTGTGTGTGTGTGTGTGTGTGTGTGTGTGTGTGTGTGTGTGTGTTCATTCAAAAGGCGATGGCTGTAAAAGAACACAGACTCCTCCATGGGTTTATTGAGGCCTGGTGGAGGCTGTAGGACACGTTGCCTGTCACCCTGCATCTCCGTGCTGCTTGCGCTTCACCAGACCGAAACACATCGAGAACTGCTCTGCAGTTCCTGAGGATTTTTCTCCAACAGCTTTTCTTTGCTTTGTTGTTGTTCGCGGTTCTCAACGTGTGGTTGCAGGTGGTGGTTTTCTCTTACTATCCCACCACTTGTTTTCATGCTCTGCCATGTTGTGTGCTGTGTGTCGGGCTCTGGCTGAAACACGCTGGGAGGTTGATCGTCCTCTGTGTTGGGTTCGGTTCAGTTCCCCCACGGTCCCCGAGCATGACACCGCAGGTGCGGTACATTTACTCCCTTGGCTATGCCGGTACACAACATGGTCTACGGCCGGTGAGGCGTCATGGCATTTGTCACACATGGGACCGTGTTCCATGTGGAGTGCCACCTGGCCCATAGATATGCTGCGCTTTTATCGCCTGCCGAGCTCTCCGTCAAGACAAGCACCGGTGGACTCAACGGGGCAGCTGGAGGGGGAGGGAGAGGGGAGGGCGGCCGTAGCACGTACTTTTTGTGCGCTACTGCGCGTAGTGATGTCCTCGCAAAATGCAAGAGCCCTCAGGCCTCCGGCGCTTCGTTCCTTTACTCCTTTTCTGCGTACTGCTGGCGAAGGCATCCCCCCCCCCCCGTGTCCAACGAAGGCCTTATCCAATGAATACTTCCGTTCGGACTGTATGTTTTTGGGACTCAATTGATTGGGTAACAGGGCACAGGTACCGAATTGATTGGGTACCGAAGGGCGTGTGCAACGAACACTTCCGTTCGGACCGTATTTTTGTTAAGGACTTTATTGTTCGCTGGGGGGGGGGGGGTTGGCAAGAATGTTTGTCTGTCAGTGCCCAGCGCGCCGTGCACGCAGCTGCTGAGTGCTACAGTGTGTTGTCTACCTTGCCTTGCAATTCTGCCCCCCCCAAGTACACCGCCCCCCCCCCCCCCCCAGCCGGAACAGACATTCATGCCCTCCCCCCCCCCCCGAATGGCCCCTGCAGGCGGAATAGCCAAACGTGGCCTGGGCCATTGACATGGGGTAGTGGTGGTAGCACCTTTTAGTGGCGCCAGCACAAGTTGCCACCCTTCACAGGCAAAGACTGACCTGGGGGACAAGGGTCTATCAGGGCTGGCCAAGAACTTCACCCTCATGGACATGGAGTCCCTTGACGTTAATGACTTCTCCCGGTACACAACCGACATGATTGTCGAGAAGCTCGCGGAGTGTCCCATCTGCTACGAGCCATACTCTAGCGAGAGGACCGCCATCAATGCGGGGTGTGGACACACGTTCTGCCACAATTGCATCAATGATGTGGTGGAGAAGGCCAAATCGGACATCTTCACATGCCCGACATGTAACCAGGAGTTTGACGTTTCGAAGCTGGAGTTGAATGAGGAGTTGGTGAAGACCATGAAGGCAGTGCACCTGATGAGGGAGCATGCCAAGAGCTTGGCCAACGAGTCATGATGTCTGATGTGACGTGCGGATCGACTCGCAATAGAATTGTATTGGGGATTGTTTTCAAGCAACCCCCCCCCCCCGCCACCCTGTACAGGCCGTTCTTAACGAGTCAAATTTTCGTTTCGCTTTTTTTTGTTTTGGAGTTGTGGTTTTAGCCGGCAGAAGTGCGGTGAACGAACACCCGTCAATGATCAACCGCCGGTGGTGGCGGTCAACTGAAAGCAGCTGCTGGTCGGCTGGCACTTTCTCAAGGTCGGACCGCGGTATCTTCTGCATTGTTTAGTAATGAGCCCGGCCCTGTGCCTTCCCCTTGTGGCGCATGTCCGTCCCCTGCCCCCTCAGGACCGTGGGCCCGTTGCTGTTGGTTGCTGATAGTTTTGTCAGGGCGCCCAATCACCAGCACGTTTGCTGTGTTTCGCAGTGTAGAGCATTGCCAAATCGCGGAAAGCGACACACCCCGAAATAGCAGCGGCATTTTCGGCTTTTCCCTTCCGCTGGAGCTGCGCCGGGAGCACTGCAGTGGGTATCCACCACCCGCCCATCGGGGGGTTCAAACCCGATTTTTGTCATTGGTGTCGGGGCTCTGGCCTTATTTGACTACACCCCGTTGGGTCATCCGCGAACGAGTTGGGCCGCGAACACAGGCTCCATATCCTGCAATAGCCCACCACACCCATGGACCGCCCACCGTTCTGTGGGTGCATTGCGTAGGGTGCATGGCCACCCTTCCAGTTGGGGGCTGGCCATTGGAGGTGTACGCTGGCAGGCGCCGCACAGGCCCGCCTGTCGCGGGGCAAGGCCCTGTCATCCCCACCGGCCTCCCTCTGCCACGCACTGACACACTGACGATTCAATACCCCCACGGCCCATGCTGATCCCCCTTACATGGGCCCCTTACCCACCGTACCATCCCTAAATGACAGAGACCCAAGAGCTCAGTGCCACCCGCGGCCCCTGCACCACCGCTGTCAAGCCGGTTGGATGATGATGAGCCTGGCGTGGCTCATTCCCTAGTCTTCTAGGGACACGGAAGAGCCTCCACAGAGATCATTTCATCTCTTACACCAACCAGAGGTTCTGACTCCGTAGCAGGGACAGGGAGCCCGTCATAAAGCAAGCCTAGCACTCAAGGGGGGCTAATATGACGTCTTTGCCTCCACACTACACATGGGTCTCCCTCGTGAACAGTACAGAAATAGTACACACAATCAGTTGTTCAAACCAAGAAAAGGGAAACGGGATGGGAACAGCCAGGTGCCGCTAGCTCAACCCAGCACGTCAGAAACCACCATACCCCTACCTGACACCCTGCCCCTCAAATATGCGCACATGCACGCACGCGCGTGCACACACCTATGACACCACTGCTCTATTGCTCTGTCTTCACCGCAACAATGTTTGGTTGGCACTTGTGTGTTGACTGCTTAAAATATTTGGGTATCACACACAAACACACACACACACACACACACACATGCACATGCACACCCATAGACACTGGGGGTCCTTGTACAGTGGCCCACGTGCCTGTGCATGTGCGGCTTGGTGGTCTTGATGGTGATGCACACTAGTGGCATGGGACAGGATGCGCGGCGGCGATGAGAGAAACTAATGAGGATTGCCCACAATTTGTAGGACCAATATCCCACAGCGGAGGAGCATGATGCCTTCTCAGAGCAGCTAGTAGACGTAGGTAAAACATGTGGCCAAGAGGAACAGCACCATCGGGACCAATTTGTTTGTGCTCCGCATGGACTTATGGACTGTTTATAGCAGTCTCGCGAGGCAAGGCATAATGTACTGGCAGGAGTTGCAATTGCCACGTTCCTCCACGGGTATAGTGGTACCGGTGGTGGGCAGCCTCCCTAGGGACCGGAAATGGGGTTCGAATTTCTCCCACCATTGCTCTGGTGGTTGGCCAAACGATAGTGGGTGGAGGCACAACTAGCGGAGACCTGGCTTCCAAAGGGGCACAAGCTTGCCTCCTTTAAGCAATTTGCCCTTGACTCCGAAGCCTTTGCCGGGCGCTCTCTCCCACAAGCCCCATAGGCCCAATATGCGGGAATCCGCGTGTGCCTTTCAGAAAAGAAACAGGTGCTCAAGCTCACCCTTTCAATCATGGGATCGGCCACCGAGGGGTTGGTGCGGCCGGCACCGCAGACCAACCAAAGCCTCTCATTTATCCCATTGGGGGCGGGGGCCGTGGTGGAGAACAACAATGGGCCACAAAGCATCATTGCTCCATCTATAGTGGACCACCATTGGGGAGGGCCCCATGAGCGTCCACGGCACAGGGGGGATAGCACATCTTATGCCAGCAGGCTTCACTTCTGGTGGAGAGCCGGTGTAAGCTAGAGGTCAAGAAACGGCTATGGCACACAAGGCTTTGTGAGGCCCACCACACAACCGAATGTGCGGCATGCGCACATATGGGGCGAGGAAACAATACACTCCAATGGGCAATGCAACAATATATTGGGCAAGCCACCAACAAACCAGGTGTCAACCACATGGAAGCAGTCTGTGAGGCAGCCTCAGGGCCACTAGCAACCAAGTGCCCCCGGGAAGGGAGGAGCCTGAGCTTTCCATATTATTATACGGCAATTTTCTACACGCATAGCCATATAGCATTGCTGCTCCAAGAGGCATGTGGCCCCCCTTTGGCAACCCCATTAGGCACACAACTACAGTGGATGTGGCAAGCAGATCAGCACGGGGTGCCCCGGCTGCCCTGAATTGATGATTGACAGCGGACATCAGGTCTGTACTGGGTAAGCCTCTGCACCACCATCAGGGCATCACGGCTTAGCTTAGTTTTTGGTATCAGGGCCCCACCTGCTGCCCCTTTGGGGTTTCAGTCCGAGCCAGGGCTGAGAGGTCAAAGGTCAAGTGTCCTCACGCCTACACTCATGCAGCTGCATGTCTCTACGGCATCATACTGACCCACAGATGGGATGGCATGAGCCCATTCTCTCTCCTGACATCTGTCCCAACTGATGATACTTTGGAATGAAAACTGTTGAAGGAGATCCCCTCACCCGGGTCCAGTACTGCCAGTCACGAACACAAGGCAACATTCCAGACTGGACCAGGGTCCCGCTGGCCAAGTGGCCGGACCTGATTCGCCCTTCGCCAGCCTAGGGCCATTTCAGCTCCATATGGGTATGTCACCGCAGGGACCCCAGTTTGACCCCTGATTTCAAAACCCCCTTTTTCATGCGGTTTTCACCAACGCCAATTCCACCCAAATCGATTCCCAGTCGATACAGATACATCTTTGTGTGTCTTGCCACGCACCTGAGATGGCACAATCATGCGAAAAGTCCCCCAAAGATACATTTGCATCTACCCTCATGTTGATTTTTCCGAGGGTGGCACCCGAACCCATTCTGTTTTTTCAAATTTGACCCGGGTTTTCCTCGTCTCCCCACCCCTTCCCAGAACGAGGGTAAAATTCCAAAAAGTCGTGGAAAAAACACCTACTGTTGCCCTGACAAGGGGGAGTACTTATAAATGGCAAAGTAGGACGTGGTTCTGAAAGTTGTGGAAACAACACTTACAGTTGTTCTGACAAGGGCTTCTTCTTGCAAGGAGGGTGGGGTTGTCTTGACCTGGTTTTGCCACCATTTCTTGCCAACCCAGGGACATAATACCTTTTTCTCGGTCCACCAATGGAAAAACCAGGTCATTTACTCGCCAATGCCGAAGCAATGCCAGCTGACAGCCCCGTGCGGCACTGGGGGGTGACTGTTGGGGTGGGAAATGGGGATCCCTCCTCCGCCCCTTCCCTGTCTGCACCCTGGCCCCCTAACCCCTAGACCTCGAGGGCAAAGGAGGGATCGCTTCGCCGCTGTCATTGCGTGGGCCCTGGCCCCGGCCCACCGGTGGCGGGCACGGAGTGGCCCCACCACTGGAACCTCCCCACGCCAGGTATTGGGCCCTGGGGCCACGAAAAATCCACTGAATCGCTCGAGTTCAACCAGCATGTTGCAGTGCATACCTCCCGAAGGGTCTGTCTCTTGCATTTTGTTTGTCGCTAGGAGCAGGGCGTCTTTTGAGCGGGGGCCATGAAGCAATAGATACTTAGCTGCCGAACGCCTCTGTGTCACAGGCTACCGGTCACAGCTCACGAATGTTCCACCGCACTGCAGCACCAGTCATGTTCATATCTCTTGTTCTTTAATGTAGCAAACTCAGCTTACTCCTCCCTACACGGCCCTGGTCAGAAGTATGCACAGTCCTCACTGCAGCAGGGGGGGGGCCAAAAGTTTGTGTACCAAAAATAGCCCGACAAGATTTTCCCTAATGTAAAGTTCGTTTTTCCCCTCAAGGTCACTTTGGTCTGGGAAGGGGGGGAGGGGGTTTTGGGGGAGCCCCCCCCCGCTGGTTTTTAATGATTTTAAAGATGCCCTGGCAAAGGAGGGACGACATGGAGGTGTGTGCAAGTGGGTTTTGAGGATAACCCTTTCCATCCTGTGGCTTTTACAGCCGTGCAAAACCTGTACCTCCCACTCCCAGCTGCATCCTGTTGGGCACCTGGCCAGTCCTTTGTTATGGGTGTGTGTCATTCAGCAACCTCATAGTGGGTGGAGAGCAGTCACAGACATGTCACAGTCTTTATTGCATTAAACCAAGTGAAGGACCCTGAGGGTACCACCCGCGTACTGTACGCACCGTGTGCACAGTGCTCTTCAAGTATCCTGGGTGGTGCGCCATGCTGCAGAACATAGCCACAGGTCTTGAAACGGAGTGACGTGGTGACTTTCATCGCCACGTGCGCATCAGGGCTCATGGATGCAGCCGCACACACATGCCCTGGTGCACTGCGTGCACCGCACGGGCGGCACCCTCCCCAACCCCACTTCCCATGTAGTAATGTGCCATAGCGGCTGGCATTAAATGCAATGATTGCGGCAGTGGGAGATGGAGGTGTTGCACCGCATTCATTCTCCCACTGGGGTGCTGCACCAAAACCCTCATGCGACACCAGCGCCGGAACATGGAGTTAGGGAGTTGCTTCCTTCAGTATGCTCAATACACAGAAACCTCTCTTCTGCAGCAGCACGCGACAGTGTTACACAAACCTACACACTTCCATTGCTACTTTGCGTCGCCGCATTGTTGTTTGGAGGTGCCAGGGAACTTTTCTCCGTGACTACCGGTACTATGACACACTGATGGAAAGGTGTAACACAAAGAAAACAAAATTTTTGGTCCAATCCCTGCGTACCTTGAGACATCGATGGATAAGAATTGTTCTGCTGTCTCGATCCTCTGGGGGAGCATTTGACTGACACTCACCAGTGCGCATGGGTTGCAGATGCGGTACAAGTGTGGCCCCTTCCGACCCCCCATCTACGGTGCCCAGGTACGGGTCCCAGTATTACACTCAGTTTCCCCGCGCATTTTCCTGATGTCAGTTTTGAGGTGCTGTGTACTTGAGTGTGTCCGTTGCTGCATCAAATGGGGACAATTTTCGCAAGTTTCGCTGCTTTTCTGCAATTTTGCCATGGATGGCTGTTAGCCATGAGTGGGACAGTGCTCACAGGATGATCATCTGGTGTTTGCACGTTGCACAAATGCCTGGGCAGGGGTCACCTGCCAGTCGTTGGGGGCTCTGTAGGGCGGTTCTGGGGGTAAGAAAGCATGTACTTGGAGGCAGCAATGCCAAATAATACAATGGGGAGCACTGGCACTGTGTGCATTCTGAGGCGATTGGGTGATTCAGACTGCCCCCATTTCAACCGGCCCAGGCTATATATAGCTCAGTGGCCCGTCGACCAGGCCTCCATGGTTGTCGAAATTGGCAAGCATTGGCGAGTGGGGGGAAGAAGGGTGTGCTGCCACCCCAGGTACCTTGCAGGGTGGCCGGCCAGTCTCAGGGTGCGTCCACAGGAGCACCAGCTCGCTGCCACTCGGCGGTGCTTGTTCCACATCTTGATGGCTCACACCAGTGGGCCATGCACCTGGTTGAGCGGGAGATGAGAAAGCGCAGCCTGCGGGTTTTTTTTTTCCTTCATGGGGGGCATGCCGTGCGGTGCGCACGCTGTCCGAAAAGTCGGCTGTTTTCCACCACTGGTAGCCACGCTCCCCAGGGTCTTGAATTCTGCACCCTACAGCCCCTGCTGGTACACCACGAATTTTTTTTTAAGTCTGATGCTTGTCGCGGGTCCCAGGGTCCTGATTTCTGCGCCCCATGCTGTTTTGAATTGGTCATGCATGCTTCTGTAGGTGGGTGGATTTCAGGGGTCTTCCCGGGATAAACAACGGAATGATTGGCACTGTCCAAAAATGCCCCCATGGGGGCTAAGGAACACGAGCAAAAGGCACATCCGGAACCCCTCTTGGCGGCTCTGAACTTTCACAGAGAGGAATGCATGTGTTTGAGCGCTCCACAAAGTACTCGCAGCCTCGTGCTTTTGATGGGCCCCCCTTGGGATGCACCGAGTGACTCAGGGGTGATTTTCGACCCGTTGGGCATGCGTGTGTGTGTCTGTGCACGTGTGCGTGTGCGTTTGTGCATGCCACGGAAAGTGCCGCGGAGGGGCAAGATGCGAAGTAGATTGCATGAATGCCCACCAGTTTCACTCCCCCAAAGGTGGCTTCTGCGCATCTCCCTCTGGTTTGCAGCTACTAAGAAAAGCGCTGAGTCTCGTATGACAGCTTTTTTTCTCCCGTGCCAATGAGATCCGTACACACAGGCTGGGCATTGTCCAGTGCCTGTGTGTTACTTGATCTTCTGTGTTTGCGTGTGTCCGTGCATGTGTGTGCCGCTACATCCATTGTACTGGTACAGCTGGCCTGTGAGGAGCAAAGGCCCCACCTGCCCAGGGAAGCACCGAGGGCAACTGAGTGTCCCTGTAGTACCTTTGTGACAGGCAAATCTTTGGCTCATCAGCGAGCATACACCTGCAGACCGGGGGTAACATTGATGTGCTGGTCTTGGCCTGATTAAGGTGGCGCACCGTGCCCTGTGCACAACTTCAGCTGTTTCAGCCGATGCGGTGGGGCCTTCTGTGCACCATGATGAGTATCGCCCTGGACGAAGGGGATGGCGAAAATTGGCTTGCGCCCGGGGGGGGTCACGGCTGTCGCCTGAAGGAGGGGGGGGGGGGTTTGGGAAATGGACACCTGTGACAGGACCTATGTATGGTCCTCATTGTCAGCCTTTTTTTTGTTTTTTTAGTATGCTATACACTCTCTGATTCTTGATTTTAGCCAGATCCTGACTTAGCTTAGTTGGTAGTAGGCCTAGGCTCTGATTCCAGAGTCCTAGCTTCAAACCCAGTTTCATGTAATGTTTTTTTCCCTTCGCTTTTTTCGTCTTTTTTATGTCTTCATGTTTGCATGTTTGCATGTGCATGCCCCCCCCAAGACAGTTTTCTACAGGTCCCCCCATCAGGGGGGACCCTTTGTGTCAGTCACAGGCACACATACCCCTTAAACCCCCCCCCCCTGCTCTCGACCCCTTCCCCGAAGCAACCAGCCCCTGACAAGGAAACAAACAAAATTCAGTTAAACACAGGGGGCCACTGACAGCACCACTTTGCAAATTTTATTTTTTCTTTTTTGGCGAACCATCCTTTCTGAGTTAAACAGGTGCTGTCTGATGGCTCGGTGCCTGGGCAGGCAGGTTGCACCCCCCCCCCCCCCCCGTGCTATGGGATGCAACCGGAATAGACCGGACATAAATACCACCACCGTTGGGGGTAGGGGGGGGGGACTGGGGGACTGTGTATACCGGTTGTCACTGCCCCGTCACGGCGGGCCAGAAGGGGGGGGGGGGGTTTGGGAAATGGACATCCGTGACCCCCCGTGGGCGCAAGCCAATTTTCCCCCACCCAAGTGCATACTACACATGCACCCCCAAACCTGTCCCCACAGGATGACTTGTATACACCTTTCTGCATGTTCTTGCCAGTCTTCATTCTCTATGTGTCCGTCTTTGCTGAAGTTGCGCTCTCTGTGCGTGCCATGGGGGGAACCTGCGATGGTAAGTAGTCCACCCCAAGACCGTTGCTATACCCAGTCCTCCTGCAAAAATGGGGGCGTCACTTGACAATTGGCAGACCTTCGCCCTCGGCTGCTGCAAGCGGAGTCACTACATCACATGCGCAAAGATCGTGGAGTTCATCAGCCTGCCCAGTTTGGCAACCGGGGGGGGGGGGGGGGGGTGGACTGCTGGTGCACGGCACCCCAGAATATCCCAGTTCATACACCATTCGAGACGCAGAACCACAGCAGCCCTCTTGGACTTAGGGCTGTACATGCACCACGCACACATGCCATAGAGGTTTTGAACAAACCCTGGGCAAAAAGGATGAAACAACAAGCATCCAGGAATAAGCAGACAACAAGTATGCAGCAATGAACAAGAAGCATCCAGGAATAAACGGGAAGCACCCACCGTGCCAATCCTAACTATAATTAATTCCTGGTGCAAGGTGTTGTTTTACTGTGAAAAAAAAGCCCAAAAATCAATTTTCAGCTGCATGCCCTTTGCAAAAATGAGTTCCGCATAAAAAAACCACAAATTTTTTTGCTCAGTCTGAATTGAACACACTGGTGCTGCATCTGGCATCTTTTTTCTCATTTGTCCTCCTTGCTTCACTTGAAGACAATGTGGAAACAGTGGTGTGGTAGGTGGGTCGCGGGTTTCTCGTGAGGAGAAAACAGACCCAACCACCAAACCAAGTACTGCTGACGCCCTACAACTACGCCCCCCCCCCCCCATTGCAACCCCCCCCCCCCCCCCCCCTCCCCAAAGAGACCGTCACTTCACTGTTTTGCGGGGCAATATCTATTATGGTGGTTTGTGTTGCCCATCTGTCACACACACACACACACACACACACACACGTCCTTGCATTGCTTTCTCATCACGTCAAATCAGTCGTCAAATCAGTCGCTTGTGTGTATCCTGTGATATTCTCTCTCCAAAGGTGGTGTACAGGGTGTCATGTTGCCTTTTCAGCCCCAAGATGTTTTCTCCCAGTGACTGGGTATGGTATGCACATGTGTTGGCCACTGTTATGGGGCCTTCACCAAATGGGCCACAGTTTTGCCACATTCGGTATATACGCCCTAGTGGGGTCAGTCAAGTGGGTCGTCAAGTGGGTCCTGAGAGCGCCGAACTCTCAAGACTCGAGACCATGGCAGTTGCATCACCCAAGTCTCCAAAGTCACCGGACATCAAACCGATGTTTTTGGAACCCCAAACGCCGGCACAGCCCACACAACCCACTGTGGTGGCAAATGTGAACCGCAAGCGCTGCTTGCAGTCAATGATGCCTTCTTGAAGCCCAATCCTACCGTCACGTACGACAGTACCGACGACATTGTGCAATTGACGGGCAGTCCCAGCCCCCCAAACATCCCCGGTCCCCCACCATCGCCGAGGATGCAGTTTTTGTGTCGGCTATCAAAGGAGTTGCAAAATGTTGCCCTAAAGCTTTGTGACTATCGCAGCCGCTCGGAAATTTGAGGGGGCTAAAGGAGAAATTGGCCGCATTGGATTACCCTTGCAATCCCCCCCCCCCCCCCCACCCCAACCCCCGGGAGACCGTTGCTTGGCAACTGTCCCCCATGGGAGACCGTCGCGCGCTACGGGGGGAGATTGCAAGGGGGGGGGGGGTAACCCCGTGGGCCATGCCCTGCGGGTTTCTTCAATCATGGGATGTTCATGGTATTTCTCTTCGCAACCCTCTACAGTGTTGTGTTGCTTCTTGTTGTAAGCTCTTGCGGAGCTTTCTGTGCCCTTGTTTCAGCATTTGATGTGCCTTGTGCACTGTTATCGAGACGCATTTACAAACCAGTTTTGTGAAAAAGTGGTCGGGCCACGTCGCAAATTCCATTGGTGTTCCAGCATTTCATGTGTGATGGGCACTATTATGCACGAATTTGGGACGGGTTCATTGAAAAACTGGTAAGCCAGAATCATCCGAAACACTTGCTTGTTGGTGCTTGTTTGTGCTATGCACTGCAATCCCGGAGTCCAAGTGATCCACATTCGTATCCTTGTGAAGGAATGGACTGCAATCCCATGCAATCCTAGAGTCCAAGATACCCCAAGTTCTTCATAGTAGAGCAAAAATGAACGAACCATAATCCCCCCCAAGAAGGAGGCCAACTACAACAAAAAGGCAAAATTAAAAAAAAAAAGGATTTAGTTTACAACCCGGGGGGGGCGACTCCGCGGGTCCTAGGACGCCAACTACCCCCCCCCCCCCCCAAGGGGCCTCCGGCCGACAGTTAGTTGTCAAAGGTATGAGCCCAAGGAGCCAACGGGCGCCGAAGGCGCCCCGGCGCCGAAGGCGCCCCGGCGCCGAAGGCGCCCAATGGGGTTATGTAGCCACCTTGCCCACTTGTGGGCCCTTTTCTGATTCTGCCCCCCGCTCTGAGGCGGTGGGGATCCCCTAGGCGGCAGGGGTTATGTAGCCACCTTGCCCACAAGTGGGCCAACTCTGATTCTGCCCCCCCGCTCTATAGCGGTGGCTATTTGGGCGTCTGGCCGTACTAGAGACCCATACTTTGAGATACTAGGGGCCCCTAGGGGCATCATGGTGACCCCCGGCGTAGGTTTTGAGTTCTGATTTTGTTCCCTTTGTTGGGGACCCCCGAGAATGCAGGGGTGATGTAGCATTTCCGCCCTCTTTTGGGCCCCAACCGTCCGGTGCTATTGAGGAAACCGGGACAATCTTTGAATCCACGCTTTGTTGCGTGGTGCATCAGGGTGACCCCCGGCGTAGGTTTTGACTTCTGATTTTGTTCCCTTTGTTGGGGACCCCCGAGAATGCAGGGGTGGTGTAGCATTTCCGCCCTCTTTTGGGCCCCAACCATCATGGTGAGATGTAGCCAATTCGCCGAAACCGGCACTTGAAGATCCCTGCCTCGAGCTTTCATACCCCGGCTCGAGGAGGAGGCAATCAGGGGCTTGGAGATCCCTGCCTCGAGCTTTTCCCCGGCTCGAGAAGGAGGCATTCAGGGGCTTTCTTTCTTCCTTTCCTTTCTCGTAGGCGTAGGCGTAGGCAGGGGTGACGTAGCCACCTTGCCCACAAGTGGGCCACTTCTGATTGTTGCGTCTATTGCGTCGCGATTTTCCGCGTTTTCTTAGGTAAGTGCGTCAAGGGGCGGTTCCCTTTGCAAAAAGTCATTCAGCCACCACCGTGCCCAAACCCAAACCCGTGTGTGCCGAAACCTAAACCAACACAACTGCACTCGCCGCAGAGCAATGGGAGTAGGCACCCGGGAAAGCATTCGCCGCAGAGCGACGGGAGTAGGCACGGTGCGGCTGGCGAGGCGGCTAAAGTATCGTTGCATTTTCGTTCCTCGAAACGTTTGGGGAGAAGGCTGCTGCAAGTGTGGTGTAAGCGGGGAGGGGTGATGTACCATCATGGCGGTGTGGTCCGAGGCCACCGCCCCGAGTTGCTATGACCACACGTTTGCAGTTGCATTCCAACCCCTATATATATGAATATAAATATATATATATATATATATATATATATATATATATATATATATCTTTGTATGTATGTATGTATGTCTTGTGGCATGGTGTAACTCTAATCCCATGGCCGCCTCAGGAGCCCACCCCCCTGAGGTTCCCAGTGTGGCTGGGAATACCCAAGCCGATGATACCCTACCCTCTATTGTGGGAAGGGGCGGTGCGAACTGTCGGATCACACCTGGGCCGCATACCCAACTGTTCGGAGGTGCCCGACACCCCCCCCCCCCACGGGAACCCCGGGAACCGCCCCCCCCCCCCGGGAACCGCCCTCCCCGGCGCCCCTCCTAGACCCCCCCTCCAAGCCCCCCCCCCCCCCCCCCCCCCCCCCCCCCCTAGGGGCCTTCGGCCAACAGTTAGTTGGGGGGGTAGTTGGCGTCCAGGACCGAGGGGTCGCCCCCCCCCCCCCCCGTGGTTTACAAAAAACTTGCGCAAAACTGAAATCCTGAGAAAAAAGATCACAAAAATAAATAATCTTTTCCCATTTTGGGTGTTGTCGCAAAAATTTTGCCTAAATAAAATTCAAAACTCCCAACACAAAAATTAGGATTCCGCAAAATTTAGGATTGGCACGGGAGGTATAAACAAAAAGCATCCCGGAATAAGCAGGAAGCATCCTGGGATTAACAGGTAGCATCCAGGAGGACAAAGGGCCCAGTAGGAAAAGCAACCATCCACCCGCCCTCCATGAATAAATCGCAAGTTGCAAAAATTAAACCAAAAAACCCTGACCCATTTAATTGGATGGCTGATGGCCAAAAGGCTTCTGGCCATTTTTTATTTACAGCTTGGATGCCTTGATCTTCCAGTACAGTGTTTGAATATGCGCCCGGACCGCACCCGGAAATCACCTCAAAGAGAGGTTGTTAGATCAAGCGTTGGCGCGGACGTTGTACACCCCCCTTTTTGGGGGGTCTTTCGCGTAGCATACCCCAAGGCATGATATTGGATGTCTAACCCCCTGTAAAATGCCCGACAAAACAGTCCCC
Source organism: Eutreptiella sp. 'Long Island Sound 2002' (assembly GCA_964036045.1). NCBI lineage: Eukaryota > Euglenozoa > Euglenophyceae > Eutreptiales > Eutreptiaceae > Eutreptiella > Eutreptiella sp. 'Long Island Sound 2002'. Next base: position 184,049,394 of record OZ038380.1, on the reverse strand, counting down.
AATGGAGTTTTTGATTTTGAGGCCTCTATCCCCCTGAAACTGGATACCACGTTTTGGTGGTGGGGGGGGGGGGGTTAAAAGTTTGTGCTTTGAAGGGTTTGATCTAGGGTCAGGTAAAAAAAAGAGCTCAACAGCCGATCAGCTGGTGCCGGCGGTCGCCAGCCGGGAATCTCACCGTCACCAGGTTGAGTGATGGGCGAGTGTTCCACCACTTGACCACTGATTGTTCCTGTTGACTAAGGGTTCCCCACTGTTTGTGCTGTAGTCAGCCACTGTAAAAAAGCCAAACTGTGTGTTTCTGATTGCCTGCTTGCCCGACTGACTGCCTAACTGACAGCTTGCCTGACTGACTGAGTGATTGGCTGACTGTCAGCCTCTCTTCGAGGTGCCTTGCTGAAGGCAATAGGATTTTGCTTTCCACGGTGCAGGGCTGCTCATGACCGTGCGCAAGAACCAACTCCTGGTTCCACGACACTTTTTGGCTTGAAAACGCTGTCCAAGAACCACCCGCTGGTTCCGCAGCAAAACATTGCTGGTTCCTGGGCACGGCAGGGGGGGGGTTGGCACAAGGCCTTGCTGGTTGGCTCTGTTAGCCTGTGGCGGTGCCTTTTGGCCTCTCGCCTTTGAACCTTCTGCTATGATAAGCAGGCATCCGCACTGCCGCGGGCATCCACCTTCCTGGGTGGGAATCCAGAATGCAACTTCTGCCCATGGCGTCCTCCCCTGACGGCCTGATCAGTGCCCGGTATGCGGTCATCACGAAGACCCCAGGCTGGGAGGTGCTCACCACAGGGGGGGGGGAACCATCCCGCTGCATTAGTGAATGGACACATGAGTGCCAAGGGTTGCACTGGATTGCAAGGCCAGTGCAAAGCCACACAACGTGCTCTCCCTTCCCCGTGGTTGAGGCAACACCCTGACACCCAAACCGCAGTCGCTTTGTGAGGACCGGTTCCAATAATGCCGCCGCCCACGAAGCCTAAGGCCAAGGCCAAGGCCGAGGCCATCGACCCGCGATTCATGATGGACGAGCGCTTCGAGCGCTCAAAGAAGCTGCGGAAGCAGAAGACGCGGATGGATGAACGCTTCTCCTCGAAGCTCAACACCGCCCAGTTCGCTACACAAACCGCGACGGTTGACTCCCGCGGCCGCCCCATTGCGAAGCAGGGTCTGCGCGAGTTCTACGCGGAGCACGACGTCGAAACACCGGCGGGTGCCGCAGAGCCCGCGAAGCCACGCCGCAAGCGGAAAGTGGCCGCCAAACCCGCAGCCGCGGATCAGGCGGAGGACGATGCAGATGAGGCCGATGACCCAGAGGGCGAGGTAGACGGGGTTCTCAGGGCCAGGGGCAATGTTCTGTTTGTTGTTTGTACCCCCCCCCCCCCCGTCCCAACACGGGCTTGTCCAAACACGGCGACCCCGTGTTTCTGCGCTTTTGGGCTTTTTTTTGGAACCATCGTTTTTGCGGTTCCAGTCCAACAGAGAACGTGGTTTAAACACCCCCCCCCCTTTGCATAAGCTGCGGCCCTGTCCAAGGTACAGCGGGCGTAGGGACCGTATTGATTTGGGACCTAATTGAATTCGGTACCAAATGTAGTGCAGCCACATAAGACATGGGTTTGGTGACGAATTTGCCAGTGACATAGAGTTGTCTTAGTAGCTTGTACAGGGGGGGGGGGGTAGGCTGCAGGTAGCGTCAATATGGGCGGCAAAGTATTGGCGTAGCTGTACTTCCATGTGCTCTTGTGTTCTGGGGTGTGCACCGGCGTGTTGCTTTGTATTGTCATGTCTTGAGGGGTCGGGTTGGCTTACGTCTGCAAAACGGGTTCCGTGGTGCGTGCCGCGCGGTACCACAGGCTGGTCCAAACACGGCGACCCCGTGTTTCCGCACGTTTGCCCCTTGAACCAGACCCTCTGGCCCGTGTCAGGACAGGGGGGGGGGCGGTAGAATGAACGTGTTGAGGCCTCGGGTTAGCGGTTTGCGGTTGGTGAATGGGGTCCTTGAGGATGGCCGGAATCGCCGCTGAGGGGGGGGGGGGGGGTGATGCCCTCCCCCCCCCCCCCTGGACACCATCGCTGCCATCCGCGTGAGAGTTTTGGGGGGGGTGGGGCATCAGGGGCACTTTCTTTCCTTGTTCCTCGAGAGACCTGACCCCCCCCCCTTTCACCCGCCCGCACCGTGTGCACGCCGACTGCCGTCGGTTACTCGCCAGACCATCGTCAGTTAGCCGCCAAGTGCCGTCGATTGGCAGCCAGTCTCGAGCCGAGTGCCATGTTTTTGTCCGCTACACGTGCAGGCGCTCCCTCGCGGCCGATGAGAAGGGGCAGGGGCAAGGGCTCCAAGGGGCCGGGCCAAGGCTGTACTTAAGGACCCAGATTTTTTCTGTTAAGGACAGCCCCCAGGGACCACCAACCGCCAACGGCTGCCAACCGCCGCCAACTGCCACCAACCGCCACCAACTGCGAGCCGCCAACCACTAAAGGTCCTATGACCAGGAAGCAGAGAGGGGTGCCTGTGAACCTTCGTTTCTGTTGTTTTTTCCCCCCTGAAGGACAGCCCTGCACCAAGCAGTGCCCCGTCTGTGCCTCCCTCGAACAGGAGCCCCTGGTCTCGAAGGCTGCGGCCCCGGAAGCGGACTCGGACGAGTCGGACGAGGGGGACGAGGGGGACGAGGGGGACGAGGGGGGCAGGGCCGGGGCGGACAGCAGCGACGAGGAGGACGTGGCGGCGGAGCTGGACATGGAGCACGCGCTGTGGGCCCAGGACGACATCCCGGTCCGGGAGGACGCCACGCCCCGCCTCTCCATCGTGAACTGCGACTGGGACCACATCACGGCCACGGACCTGTTCCACATGCTGCTGCCCTTCCTGCCGCCGGGCGGGCAGTGTGCAAGCGTGACCGTGTACCCGAGCGAGTTTGGGAAGGCCGAGATGGAGAAGGAGTTGAGGGAGGGGCCGAACGTGTGGCAGGTCCCCCCCCCCGCCACAATGCTTCGAACTGGGGGAGCGCTTGACGTGGCGCGCGCGCCGCACTGCACGACAATTACCCCCTCCACCCCTCTTTTTTCGAGAACAACGCCCTTGTCAGAGCAGCATGAGGTGTTGTCCCCTCCCGCCCCCACAAACACCTCCAAAAAGTGGTACCCGGGTTGGGGGGGGGGGTGCCTGTATTTCCAGTTGACTGTGAACTCTATAATTGGCAGTCAGGTCCGGTGCTTATTTGCTTAGCGGTGGTCTTGTACGTTCCGCTGCACTGCCACCGCTGTTTGCGTCAGGGGCCTGCCCACTGGCATCTTCATGTCTCATTTTCTTGTGATAGAAAGGTGCCTATGGTCTTCTAGGCCACTGACGAGCCACATTTCTTTCTGCGCCTTGTGCTGCCTGCCGCTTTGTGTGCACGTGCAATAGCCAGGGTTCCTTTGGGCGGGGGGCGGGGGTGGGGAGGCTGAAGGGGTCCGTGGTAAAACTGAGTAAAAAAAAATTTTTTTTTAAAAAAAAAATTTTTTTACTCAGTTTCAAACTGAGTAAAAAAATTTTTTTTACTCAGTAAGTGGGGTTTCTACTCAGTTGCAAAACTGAGTAGAAAAAAAAATATTTTTTTACTCAGTAAAAAAATTAGTAGAAAAAAGCCCTTTTTTCTGATTTTGGCCCCCGCTCCGAAGCGGTGGGGATCCCCGATACGGCAGGGGTGAGGTAGCCATTTCGCCCACTTGTGGGCCACTTCTGATTCTGCCCCCCGCTCTGAAGCGGTGGGGATCCCCGATACGGCAGGGGTGAGGTAGCCACTTTGCCCACTTGTGGGCCACTTCTGATTCTGCCCCCCGCTCTGAAGCGGTGGGGATCCCCGATACGGCAGGGGTGAATAGCCACTTTGCCCACTTGTGGGCCACTTCTGATTCTGCCCCGCGCTCTGAAGCGGTGGGGATCCCCGATACGGCAGGGGTGAGGTAGCCATTTCGCCCACTTGTGGGCCACTTCTGATTCTGCCCCCCGCTCTGAAGCGGTGGGGATCCCCGATACGGCAGGGGTGAGGTAGCCATTTCGCCCACTTGTGGGCCACTTCTGATTTTGACCCCCGCTCTGAAGCGGTGGGAACCCCCGATACGGCAGGGGTGAGGTAGCCACTTTGCCCACTTGTGGGCCACTTCTGATTCTGCCCCCCGCTCTGAAGCGGTGGGGATCCCCGATACGGCAGGGGTGAGGTAGCCACTTTGCCCACTTGTGGGCCACTTCTGATTCTGCCCCGCGCTCTGAAGCGGTGGGGATCCCCGATACGGCAGGGGTGAGGTAGCCACTTTGCCCACTTGTGGGCCACTTCTGATTTTGCCCCCCGCTCTGAAGCGGTGGGGATCCCCGATACGGCAGGGGTGAGGTAGCCACTTTGCCCACTTGTGGGCCACTTCTGATTCTGCCCCCCGCTCTGAAGCGGTGGGGATCCCCGATACGGCAGGGGTGAGGTAGCCATTTCGCCCACTTGTGGGCCACTTCTGATTCTGCCCCGCGCTCTGAAGCGGTGGGGATCCCCGATACGGCAGGGGTGAGGTAGCCACTTTGCCCACTTGTGGGCCACTTCTGATTCTGCCCCCCGCTCTGAAGCGGTGGGGATCCCCGATACGGCAGGGGTGAGGTAGCCACTTTGCCCACTTGTGGGCCACTTCTGATTCTGCCCCCCGCTCTGAAGCGGTGGGGATCCCCGATACGGCAGGGGTGAGGTAGCCATTTCGCCCACTTGTGGGCCACTTCTGATTTTGGCCCCCCGCTCTGAAGCGGTGGGGATCCCCGATACGGCAGGGGTGAGGTAGCCTCTTTGCCCACTTGTGGGCCACTTCTGATTCTGCCCCCCGCTCTGAAGCGGTGGGGATCCCCGATACGGCAGGGGTGAGGTAGCCACTTTGCCCACTTGTGGGCCACTTCTGATTCTGCCCCGCGCTCTGAAGCGGTGGGGATCCCCGATACGGCAGGGGTGAGGTAGCCACTTTGCCCACTTGTGGGCCACTTCTGATTTTGCCCCCCGCTCTGAAGCGGTGGGAACCCCCGATACGGCAGGGGTGAGGTAGCCACTTTGCCCACTTGTGGGCCACTTCTGATTCTGCCCCGCGCTCTGAAGCGGTGGGGATCCCCGATACGGCAGGGGTGAGGTAGCCATTTCGCCCACTTGTGGGCCACTTCTGATTCTGCCCCCCGCTCTGAAGCGGTGGGGATCCCCGATACAGCAGGGGTGAGGTAGCCACTTTGCCCACTTGTGGGCCACTTCTGATTCTGCCCCGCGCTCTGAAGCGGTGGGGATCCCCGATACGGCAGGGGTGAGGTAGCCATTTCGCCCACTTGTGGGCCACTTCTGATTTTGCCCCGCGCTCTGAAGCGGTGGGGATCCCCGATACGGCAGGGGTGAGGTAGCCACTTTGCCCACTTGTGGGCCACTTCTGATTCTGCCCCGCGCTCTGAAGCGGTGGGGATCCCCGATACGGCAGGGGTGAGGTAGCCATTTCGCCCACTTGTGGGCCACTTCTGATTTTGCCCCCCGCTCTGAAGCGGTGGGGATCCCCGAAACGGCAGGGGTGAGGTAGCCACTTTGCCCACTTGTGGGCCACTTCTGATTCTGCCCCGCGCTCTGAAGCGGTGGGGATCCCCGATACGGCAGGGGTGAGGTAGCCACTTCGCCCACTTGTGGGCCACTTCTGATTCTGCCCCCCGTGACTACCATTGAGGTTGGTGATGTTACCCGGTGGAAGGACACCTTCGCTGCCATTAATGAAGGCCGCCGTGTCACTTGGGCGCAGTTCTTGTCCCTGCTCCGTATTCACCGCGTCACAGCGGAGTTTTGCACATGTGCCACGTACTCCACCCTTGGAATCTGTGACGGCATCTTGCCATGGGCGCGTAGCACTTTGGAACGCGCGTCCATTGATATGTCTTTTGCACCACCGTTGATTGTGGCGCAGATATATAATTCGCGTAATTTCCATTGGGTGCTCCGCTTGTTGCTGATTGCCCCTACCCGTGAATACCTTTGCCTTAAGTTTGACCCCCTCCTTGACAAGCCACACATTGTTGGGGCAAACAAGGAGGAGTTGGCTGTTGTGGATGAGCTTGCGGAGCGAGAAGGCATCCAACCACAACCGCGGAGGAAGTGGGCAACGTTTTTGGATGCTTTCGGTTCCCTTGCATTTGCAATTGCACCCCTATATTCCACCTTCATCAGGCAGGATGATTTTGTCAGTTGCCATCCGGCATGTCTGTTGATGTTGCATTGTGCCTTGTCTAGACGTGTTGTCAAAGGCGATTTGCAAGTGCCACAGGATAGATTGTGGTTATTGCGTGAGATGGCACAAGCTACTTTGTACTACAGTGGTTCCAAGTTGGCCCCCACACCCCGGACCCGGTCAATGCATTGGGAGGTGTCTCGGTTGTACCCCACGCCCAAATCTGCAGACCCCCCTGACACATGCTTTTTTTGCGATGGCACACCCGCCATAGCGTGTCAGGAATGTAAGGTTCTTCATTGTACCTTCCATACCACTGTCTTGTGTCAGTCCGAGATTTGTGTAGGATTGCGCCAATTCCGGGCGGCCCCCGTTGCTGCTGCTGCTGCTGCTGTTGTTGCTTTTGCTGCAGTTACTGCTGCCAATGCCACGCATGCCACTCCTGGCAATGCCAATGCCACTGATGACACCCGTCCCGGTGTGTGGATCTGTCGGAAGTGGTATGCGTTGCCTCCTCAATACCCCCAAAATGCTGATGGTCAATTGGAAAATGACCAAGCATTTTGCAGACAGCTGCATCTGGAAAAGAAAGAAGATCTCTTTGAGAGATGCAAGCTGAATCCTACCCCGAGAGGCAAGCCTCACAAGAGAGATACTAAGGCCGACTTGATCTTCAAGCGTGTCTTTTGTAACTACTTGTAAGTAGTTGGCCCCACCCTCCCTCCCTCCTCTGTGCATGCATGCATACGATACTCAACCCTCTTTGGTGAAGTGGTTGTGTGATCCCTCCCTCCTCTGTGCATGCATGCAGACGGTACTCAACCCTCCTTGGTGAAGCGGTTGTGTGATATATATATATATATATGATGGTTTGGCCCGGGTGGGGCGCCACTAACACAAGTGGCCGGGAATCGACTCGGGGGCCTTGTGCCCTTAAACAAAAGTACCACCTACCATCAAAGTGTGCAGTTTTTTGTGCATTTTTTTCCAAAAAAAAATTGTCTTTTTACTGAGTAAAAAAAAAAAAAATTTAAAAAAAAATTTTTAAAAAAAATTTTTTACTCAGTTTTACCTCAAATCTACTCAGTTTTACCACATTTTACTCAGTTTTACCTCGTCTGGTACTCAGTTTTACCAAATACCTAGGCTGAAGGGGTCTAAATCAAAAACTTTATTGGCGGATAATTTTGGCCCAAATGGTGTTTGTACAAGGGGGTTAAACATCCGATATCATAAATTGAGGTATGCTGCGCGAATACCTAAAAGGGGGGCTATATAGCGCGCGTGCCTGCTCTTGATCTAGCAACCTCTCTCGAGGTGATTGTATGCTCGCTGTTTTGCTATGCCCATGCGTTACCTCGTGGCATTGGTCAGCCTACTGTGGGGGAGTATTTGCGCCGCGTGCACACCGCACACTATTTTTGCGGCGAGTACACCCGGAACGCCCTGATTTTTACCCGGCCGCAGCATTGTGTTTAGACTTCAACTTCTGGAACCGTGGAATTTGGCGGTTCCATTTTCCAATGGTATGTGAAGATCAGCTTGTTGCCTGTGATTTGGGGCTGGGGATGGTATTTTGGGGATGCTGATCACGGTGCCGCCACTTTTTGCCCCTTCCCCCACCCTCAAAATGGTGCTTATTTCCACACATTGAAGCGAATCTTGCAAAACTTCCCAAAACGTCCCAAAACCCTCCGCATTGGCCCAGAACAAATGTCCCCAAGAGAGATGAATTTGGCCTCGTGCCAAAATGTAACATAACCCTGCTGAGAACTCACCTTCGTAGCTGTCGGACTATGTTCACCGAAAGCAAACTAAATAAGCACACAGTGATGATCATCCACATATCAGGCTCTTGCACAGCCTGAGGCCCCTTGTGCATTTAATGGAAGCAGGAACTCCTGGAGGATGGGGAGTGGCAAGGGAGGAATCCCTCTCCACTTCTTAAAGGAATCGGTGGATGAGCCTCCACTTTCTGCACGTCCCATTCGGCAGGAGCCTGGTGAAGAGGAGGTCCATGATAACGGGGAGATGCCGGCGCAAGATGAGGTGCTGGAAAAATATCAGATGAAGACGCGCGACGAGCAGGCATTGGATTTTGAGGATGAAGTCTACTCAGAGGGTGGCCAATCCAGTTTCTCGGAAGGAGATGACGAGGATCAGGTCTTGCCATTGCCCTGCACCCGTGCCTTACCTCCCCCAACGATGCCCGGCAGAACCCGCACGAAACCCTCGACCAAGGTGCTGTCCCTCAGTGCCCCCCCTCCCCTTTCCCTTGCACCAAGCACGGCCCTCAACCACTGTCAACCGCTGTCAACCGCTGTCAACCGCCATCAACCACCAGCCGTTGTGCATGAGCGACCACCCATCGACAGCTACCGGAGGGTACAATGCGGGAAGGCCAGTTCAGCAACACCCAACGCCCCCCTCGGCACCCACAACACCCCTCAACCACTCTCCAGAACCCCCGGCTCCGTGCTACCCCAGCCCCCATGTCCCAGCCCCATCTCTTTCCACAAGTCACTCCATTTCTCCTGCTTTTCTTGTTTCACTGCCATTCGCTTCGCGTGCCTCTGCACATGCCCCTTGTGACCCTCTCTGTCGGAGATCGTGCGCATCTGTGTGTGTCTTCATGCTTGGGGGAGAGCCAACGCGCCAGGTGCGGCGGGCACCTTTTTTGTTGTTGTTGCGCCATTTTTCATACAGAGCCCTAATCCACGCTTTTTGCAAGGCCCCTTTCCGGTTGGGGATATGGACTGGCCCCTTTTCAGTTGGGGATATGGACTGGCCCCTTTCCGGTTGAGGATACCCACCCGCATAAACTGGTGCTTTCATGTCGGGCACCAAAGGGTGTTCGGAGGCGGCTTGGCGGCAAAGCGTTGCCCGTGTTCGCGAATATCTTTACCATGTTGTACAAGAAATTCGCTGGGCTGACAGGTTGAATGCTTTCAACCATTGTTCCCATTTTCCGTTCTTTATGCCACATTTCACGGACTCTAGCCGGGGGGGGGGGGGGGCACCCAGCCCACCCCCCCCCCCCCGCCCTTTTGGTATTGGGTGCCCATTTGGATGCACCTACCCAACGGTCAGGGCAGTTGCCGGTGGACCCGACACAGAGCAGTGAAACAGGGACAGTCCGGAGGCTCCGTTGGCCTTCCAAGGGAAAGGAAAGGTAAGTAGAGAGGGAAAGATAGGCCAAGGAGGGAGAGGAAGGGCACAGGGCAGTGAGAGGCCGATGGGCACCACCACCGATGGAGGGAGAGGGTCCAAGGGAAGGGCAGTAAGTGGCGATCGGCCCATTGGCGCCGCCGGCTGCAGACCAAAGCACGCCATGGCGTCATGCCACCCCCCGCCCCTTTTCAGTGGACCTCTGCACGGCGCCCTGCATTCCAGGACGACCCCGCCTGGACCAACCCCAAGAACAAGGCCTACAAGTCCGGCACGGTGGTGTCGCACGACAAGTACCGCCGGTACGAGATGCAGCGCCTCCGGTACTACTACGCCATCGCGGTCTTCGACAGCGCCGCCACGGCGCAGGCGGTGTACCAGGAGCTGGACGGGATGGAGATCCACCACAGCAGCACGTTCTTCGACCTGCGCTTCGTCCCCGACAGCATGGAGTTCGCGGACGAGGTGCGCGATAGTTTTGGCCGTGCCATGTTGTCACCGCACCTTTGTGTACAGACCTTCAATCCACTAAATGAGGATGTGTCCCCATGACAGCAAACTTCAGCATGGGGGGGGCAGAAAGCAGCAACCCGACGCAACATGCGAAGGGAAGAAGGGTGACTGTCCAGGGCCCCGTAAAGAAACAGCAACCCGGCGGAATGCCCCCCCCCCCCAGTGTTGGCAGAGCGAGGACCAGCCCTCGTTTTTAAGAATTAAGTTGCAGGAGGGGGGGGGGGGGGCTGGTTCGGGTGGGTCCTCCGACGGGTCGCCAAGTCAAATTTGATTTTTTCCAAGCCAACAACAGGATCAAGAATTTTTTGGGGGGGTGGGTGGGTCTTACCCACAATACCCCCCTATAACCGAGGGCTGGCCGGGACAGGGAAGGGCGCAGCTGTCCCAAAAGCTCAAAAGGTGCTCCCCAACTTGCCAAGTGATGCAAAGGTATCCAAACCTGCCCTCCCATACTTTGACTGCTCCATGGCCACGAAAAAAAGGAGGAACTCCCAACGGGGCTGAATTCAAATCCCATACTGGCCAGGTTGAGCACGTCTCTCTGGCGAGGCTTCTGCACGCACAGCCAGAGTTTGTGCAATTGAGAGTACGTTAGCGCGCCGGGCAACGTTTCCCCATATTTCCCCCCCGTTGTACCCCTTTTTTCGCCATTTCTTGTCCCCGTATCGGGGACCCCCAAGAAGGCAGGGGTGATGTAGCCATTCCGCCCACATTCAGGCCCCCGAGACGGCAGGGGTTAGGCAGCCTGGGCTGGCGGAGGGAGTGATGTTTGGGGGTTAAAGCGCTGGGATGGATGGCCAGACCATTGATTTGGATGCCCGGCGCGCCGGGCGGGCGCCGGGGTGCGCGCCGGGCGGGCGCCGGGCAAGCGTACCCTCATGATCACGTCCGGTGGTTTTGTACCGCTGCAGGAGGCCAAGGAGACCTGCACGAAGCCGTCGCCGGACTACACGGCCCCGAAGCCGTTCGTCGTGAACGCGCTGCAGAACTCCAACTTCGCGATCTCGTGGGACCAGGACGCGCCCCTGCGCAAACAGGCCATCGCCCAGTCGTTCAGCGAGAAGTTCCTGAAGGGCAACGCGCTGGAGGTGCGCCTGCCGGGCAGGGCCTGCCTCAAGGGACATTGTTGTGGGAGTGGCCATGCTGGGACCGCCGCGGGGGATGGACCCCCGGCCGCTGGCGGTCCACTGCCCATTGCCGCCGGTCGACCTCCAACTGCCGATGGTTGACGGTTGCAGGACCGGGGGGGGGGGGTTGAGGTCCGCAAATTTTTCGCGATTTCCCGATTTCCCGCAATTTCCCGCAATGCTTCCGCAATTGCTTTTTGCCTGTCCACGTTGCGTGCGTGTTGGTGCAGGGGGGGGGGCTGCTGTGGGGATCAGACAAGAGTGAAGCCTGCACTCCTCCAACACCCCCCACCCACCCACCCCCACAGAGACGTCATGGCAGTCAATCACAAGGCCTGTGCCTGCCCTCATTGCCCCGTTGCGGTCCTCGTCCCAACCCCCCTTTATGACCCTGTGGCAGGGATGCATTAGCAGGGAAGGGATCAAAGGCGGTTCCAGAAGCGGTTGGACAAGCAGTTGGAGGAGGTCGCCAAAGCGGTTGGGGGCGGTTACTGTCGGTTGCAAATGCCATTGAAGCTGGCACTTGGCATCAGGGGGACAGTGGCTGGGCATAGGCTGCGCCCTGGAAGAGCCCCCCCCCCCCCAATGCATCCCTGCCCTGTGGGCCCTGTTTCTGTGTTGCCTGGTTCGCATGTGACATTGGCAACGTCTGGCTGACCCTGCGTTACCGTTGCTTGCACCCCCGCCCTTCACGCGCACACCGACTCGACACCCACATGCAACTTCAGGCGCCCTCCCCCTCCCCCTTCACCCGCTGTCCAATGCACATCAATGGACCGCAAAGGGGGTTGGGAACAGGAAGAGGGGGATGGCGGTGGAGACCAGCATTGCAGGGGTGGGCAGAGCGTCGTGGGCTGTGTGTTTGGAAATGGCGTAGTGCGACGTGCGTTTTGTGTGTTTTAGTGGGGGGGGGGGGGGCAGTGATGTATTAGAACGGCCGTACACCGTAGGAGGAGCCCCCCCCCCCCCCCTTCGCTTCCAATGTTTGAGGCTGACAGCCGAAATTTTGCTTCGGCACCAAGAGGATTTAAGCTTAATTTAAACTTTTTTGGCCCGCTTTCGGCGGGGACCATAGGGGGACCCTCGGTGGAGGGGGTCCCAGCCAAACGCCCCTCCGCCCCCCCCCACCCTTCAGAATCCCCCCCCCCCCTCTTCTAATACACACCTGGGGGGGGGGGGGGTTGATCCGTTCCCGGACAGTCCCCTCCAAAAAGGCGCGGGCTGTGCGCGCCGCGTGCAAGCGCACCCACCCCCCCTCTTCCCCTCTGTGCCCCCCCGAACGCCCCGCGGTGCGGCCCATGCGCGCGGCGCGCGTTCTGCGCAGCCCCGCTGCCCCGTCAGCGCCTGTACGGCCCCATGTGCCCGCAGGACCTGCAGCAGTACATCGCCGAGAGCGAGTCGGAGTCCGACGAGGAAGCGAAGGAGCAGGCGGAGGAGCGCAGGAAGCAGGTGCAGGACAAGTACCGGGAGCTGCTGGACTCCATCCGGAGCGAGCTGCCGGAGGAGCTGCAGGGCGACGACGAGGACGAGGAGGAGGAGGACGACGACGCTGCAGAGGAGGACGAGGAGGGTGCGGAGGAGGAGGAGGAGTTCATGGGGGATCTTGAAGAGGACGAGGCCGGCGATGAGGAGGAGGAGGCAGAGGAGGAGGGGGAGGAGGAGGAGGACGAGGAGGAGGAGGAGGAGGAGGGGGATGGCCTGGAGGCGCTGCAGGGGCTTCCGGAGGATGGCGCGGAGATCAAGGCGAGCTTCTACGCGCAGCCGGAGCCCAGCAAAGTGATCCGGCAGCTGGAGAAGAGCAAGATGGCGAAGACGCAGACGCTGTGGGAGAAGAGGGAGCAGGAGAAGAAGGACGCCCGCCGGGCGTTCAAGAAGGAGAAGAAGGCGCGGCTGAAGGAGGAGGCGTTGAAGTTTGAGGAGGTGCCCTGGCCTGTGCTGTGCCGTCCGCCGTCTGCCCGCGCCCCCGTGCGATTGCAGCCCGACGCGCGAGCCCCACGTCAGACCTGCCGGAAGTGGAGTGTCATGACATCAGTGGGGGCCGTTCACGACATCACCGGGGGTTCCCACTGAGACACCCCTGACGCCCCTGTGATACCGTGACGGCGGTGTGACGGCGGTGTGACACTGACGACGGGGATGCCGATTCCTCAGTTGAAGCTGCAGTATTCAAAGCGGTGGGACGCTGCTGCCCCCATCTCTGTGCCACGGCCGCTGCCCTCAGTAACAACCGCATGGACCTGCAGGGCCACACGGCGCGCCTCGGGTGGTCGATTGCCCCCCCCCCCCCCCCCCAGAGGGATCGCACAGAAACACAGCGAGGCAGGCTATGGACGGCCTGTGGACAGAGGCGCGTGGACAGCAAAAACAGTCAAACGAACCCCGCAACAACCAGCACATCCTCAATACGCCAATTATTGGGCGCCGCTGACGCGCAAACAGCACACCATGCCACATCCAGCACAGCCCCAGCACACCAACTACTGGGCTCCGCGAACGCGGAAACAACACCAGCAAGAGCACCGGCCGCAGCGGCCGACAGAAAGCAGCGACCCGACGCAACATGCGAACAACATGCGAAGGGAAGAACGGGTGACTGTCCAGGGCCCCGTAAAGAAATAACAACCGGACAGAATGTCACACAGGGGGGCATTTTGTTGTCGAATTGCGAAAGGCGCCGAGCGCCAGTCCCGGCCCTCGATGGGCCACTCGGGTTTCTAAGACGGAGGACTCAGGGCTCTGCCTCTCCCCCCCCCCCCCCCGCGGCCGCTGCAGGGTCCTTTGCGGGGGAAGTCGCAGGCCAATCGAGCCGGACTGGCCCGACCCACGGTAACAGGACAGGGCAGACCGCGCTCGCCGAAAACGGTGCAGAGTGCAGAAGAACAAGGAAAGGAAAAACGGGAAAGAATCATTGTGGTTGTCAGGAAAATTAGCCTGCTGCAGATGTACACCCCAGCGCGCACAAGTCAGTGCTGGAGTCGGCAAACCCCCGCATGGACTTGGGGTTTGCATCTGGATGCACCTGGTCAACGGCACGGGGCAACACCCCGTCTCCGGGACAGCCGACCCCCGGAGTAGTCAAACAGGACAAGTCATCCGGGGGCTCCGTTGACACAACCAAAACACGTTCAGGCCCACAGAGGGTCAGAATGAGCGGTGGCGAGAGGCCAATAGGCGCCGCCAAAGGCAAACAATCAGATACCGAGGCCTTGTGCCAAACCACCCCCCACCACCACCAAAATGGGCGCTGTTCACCGGACCCCACGAGGGGCCCCACGGGATGGCCCGGAGGGGACCCCAGAACTTGTCAAAGCGGTGCTTTGGGAACCAGCGCGACGAGGGGGTCCGGGACCGTCAGCGTTTGTGTGGGACTCGGTGAAGATGCTGGTGCCCGTTTTCGACCCCCGAATGAGACTCATCAGCGCCTTTGGCGTCGGACGGCGAGTGTGTCGCGCGCGTGTGTGTGGGGGGGGAGGCGGGGCGGGGGAGCCCCCGGAATGCATGAACACGCCAGCGCGTGAACAGGCACAAATTACCGCGCGCCCCTTCCCCTATCCACGACGCATGTGGCGCGGTGATGGGGTCAGCGGCCGTGGCACAGAGATGGGGACATTGGCATGTGTCTGCGTCAGCGGAGGGGCTGTGCGGCATCCGAGACCCACAAGGGCTGCACGCCATGGGGACAGGCGTCTGGGGACAGCAGTCGTCCAGAGGCTGTGGTCAAATCGGGTGGGGCCTTTCATTACCTTTTGTGCGCCTTTTGACCCTCGGTCTTTGCCAGGGGCGTCCTTAAGGAACGAGATTTTTTTTTTTTTTTTGCTAAGGACAGCCCTTAAGGACAGCCCCAAGGGACCACCAACCGCCAACCGCCAACTCCCATCAACTGCCAACCGCCACCAACCGCCAACCACCAACCGCCAGCCACCAACCGCCACCAACCGCCAGCCACCAACCGCCGCCAACCGCCAGCGGCGACCAACCGCCAACTGCCAACCACTGCCAACTGCCTCCAACCACCAACCGCCAGCCACCAACCGCCGCCAACCACCACCAACCGCCACCAACCGCCAGTTGCCAACTGCCAACCGCCAACTGCCGCCAACCGCCAACCGCCAACTGCCACAACCATGGTTGAGCACATGGAGTGCCCGCGGGCTCTTTTGAAATTACCTGGTTCTGGACGGGATTTTTTTTTTTTTTGCGTTAAGGACAGCCCTGGTCTTTGGCGTCGGGGCCCCATCTGACATGGATGATTGCATTGTGTTCAAGGGTTTTCTATTCACTCATTGCTGCTTGCTGTGGTGACCAACACATCTGCTACCGTTGTGGTCACGTTGTCTTGAAATGGTGGATCCATGTCTTTACACACTCCGCGCCATTGGCCGCCTTGGGAGCGAGCACCAAATGACCAACGGGAGCAGCAATTCGGGAAAGTAGACTATCCCCCAACACAACAGAAATTGGTGTGGGTCACGTGTTGGCGACGGTGAAAGTATGTCTTCAGTGCGGAATTGTTTTGGCGCCGGCCCCCCCATCCCAGGTCGAGGCGTGTGGGGTGGCGGGCCTGGTGTCCGGCACTTCAGCAGTGCCAAGATGGACAGTGCCATTCATACCCTGTGCAAACGCTTATGGCTGCTGCCACACCAATACACCGACAGGGGATGCAAGAAAAACACCTGTTCACCTAAATCAAGGAGGTGAAGGGGCCATTGTAGAGGCCTCCGACCAGTTACGAAGACACCAACACTCCTCCCCTAGACCCACCCCACTCCACTCCATTCACACCAGTACTCATATGTGCGCGCATACACACGCGCACCACTTGCACCCGCTCCCCCTCGCACTCCAACTCCCACTCCCACGCCCACACCAGTGATCACACGCATATGCATACCCATGTCCACACCCCCATCCCCACTCCCACTCCCACTCTCACTCCCACACCCACACCCACTCCCACTCCCACTCTCACTCCCACACCCACTCCCACTCCCACTCCCACTCCCACTCCCACTCCCACTCCCACTCCCACTCCCACACCCACTCCCACACCCACTCCCACTCCCACTCACACTCCCACTCCCACTCCCACTCCCACACCCACTCCCACTCCCACTCACACTCCCACTCCCACTCCCACCAGCGATCACATGCGCATACGCCACACCACACGCCCATCCACGACCTCCCCCCACATGCCACACCCACGAGGGCATCTGCATCCAAAGCCCCTCTGCACACAGTTCCCCCTGCCCCTCAGGAGCGCAAGGCCAAAGAGCCTGAGGAACGTGAGCACCTGCAACAGATCATGGCCGGCTCGGCCATGGAAACGATACACCCCGGCGACAAGCCGGTGAAGCTCAAGCGGAAAGAGCTCCGCAAGGCCTTTGCAAAGAAGCGGAAGGAGGAGAAGGCCGCCGTCCGCACGGAAGTCCGCAACAAACGACGGGCCCTGGGCGAGGCCGTGGACAAGGGGGAGGACGCGCAGCGGGCGCGCGCGCGGATCGCGGAGGAGAAGCGCAATGCAGTCGTGCAGGTGCTCTGGGTGAACCGGATTGGCCGTGGGGGGTCCAGCACTTTCCTGGTGTTCTCAACGCAGCTTCACTCAGGGGGGGGCATGGCCCGGCCTAGCGTCAGCCGCTGTGCATCCTGCGGCCGGAAACTGTGCGCATTCGTTGGTGTCTGGGTACCAGGCACCCGTCCGCCGTTGTCTTGTGGGCAGAACGGGGCCTACGGTCTTTCGTTGGCCCCTGAGCATCTGTCTCATGTGCTGCGATGTGTGTGCCTTCGCACTGCCATGGCACACTTTCCCTCTGAAGGGGGCGTTGATCCCTCAGCCAGGCCCCCGCCGCTGGGCAGCCAACGCAACCAATGTGGGATTGATTTGATGAAGTCTCAGTGAAGTAAAACGCCATTGGGATTTACTTTACCGACCGGAGGCCGGTACGCCGGAGGTCGATAAAGCAAATCCCAAAGGCGTTTTATTTTACTATGATTTGTTTCCTTTAATTATGGGATTGACTGCACTTTACTGGGGATTTACTTACCACCGGCCTCTGGTCGCTCAAGTAAACCCCAATGGCGTTTTACAAAACTGAGAGTTCATGAAGTAAATTTCGCCTAGATGTCTGTTTTAGGGGCGCAACTGTAAAGTAAATTCCAATGGGGTTTCATTTCACTGAGATTTCTTTACTTTATGTGTGTGATTTACTTGGTGACATCTCAGTAAAGTAAAACACCATTGGGATTTACTTTACACTTGCGCCCCATAACAAACATCCAAATCGGTTGCGGAATGTCTTTTCTGCCTTTTTGGGCTTCGTTTGGTGCTTCAGCCAGCCCCACTTTTGGATCGCCTTGAGGAGGCCTTTGGGGAGTGAATTCTGCGGACCCCAGAAACAGCCAACCCATTCATGTTGGCTCCTGGCGCACAGGCACACGTACCCCGCGCCCCCCTTTGCGAGAGCAACACTAAAGTCCCAAGATTTGACGGAAACAACACCTACCGTTGCTCTGACACGGGCATTGCTCTCGCAAGGGGGGGGGGCGCAGCCCAGATGGGCTGTTTGCGCAACAGGAGTGGGAGCCCATCAGGGGCAGACCAACCGTGAGGGGGAAAAGGACATATGGTGGACGGCCCGGACAGCGCGTGGAGGAACAGGGCACCTGGGCCGCACAGAAACACAGCGAGGCAGGCTATGGACGGCCTGTGGACAGAGGTGTGTGGACAGCAAAAACAGTCAAACGACCCTGGCAACAACCAGCACATCCTCAATACGCCAACTATTCGGCGCCGCTGACACGCAAACGGCACACCATGCCACATTCAGCACAGTCCCAACACGCCAACTACTGGGCTCCGCGAACGCGGAAGCGACACCAGCAAGAGCACAGGCCGCAGCGGCCGACAGAAAGCAGCGACCCGACGCAACATGCGAAGGGAAGAACGGGTGACCGTCCAAGTCCCCGTAAAGGAGCAACAACCGGACGGAATGTCACACAGGGGGTTAGACCAACCCCGACCAACACCAAACCAGACCCCATTTACACCCTCACACCTCCTTCTCAGCCCACGCTTTCATGCCGTTCCCCTCAGCCCTGGCTGTCCATCACCTCGTGCCCTCAGTCCTCCCTCGATCCGCGGTTCGAGAAGCTGGTGACCGATGCGGAATTCTCCATCGAAGGCAACCATCCCAAATTGAAGAAGAGGGACGAGGCCGATGTGAAGAAGCTGCAGCAGTTGCAGATCGCTGGCCGCCGCAAACGCCGGGCCGCCGCCCCGCCAGCCCCGGAGGAAGAGCCAGCCCCCAAGAAGGTTGCGTTGTCGGACTACGTGGCCAAGTTCGCTGCAGCGGCGGCTGCTCGCAAAAAGTAGCGCGGCGATGGAACGGGGAAGGGGGCCTTCAACGGTTGCCGGCCAACCGCCATCCGTTGACTCAACCGCCTGTGGTTGTTGGCGGACTCTTGTCGTTTACCCACAATCGCCGTCTATTGGAGCGGGTAGCTCCGTGGTTAGGCACCTTGGCTTCGGGAGCAGTCGTACCGGGTTCGAGTCTACCTACCGGCAAGTGACTCTCCACTACCGGGGTGCATGCGTCCGTCCCTCCCTGTAGTGTGCTGCAGGGACGGTAGGCACAAGGATTCCACATCTCGGCGTCCGTTGCCCCGCTCATCCCCACAATCGCCGTCTTGTAACAGCGTTCAGATCAATGCCAACCCCTATTGAGTAACCGCCGACTGCTGTCGGGTGGCTGTTCAACCGCCGTTGGTGACTGGCTCCTTCCCCGCTTACCGGATGTATGTGGCGGCGTGTGGTGCTGCTACGACGACGCATGTGACCTCTGACGACCACCACAACCTTTCGCCTGCCCACAGCAATGCAATTGACCCGAGCCCTCAGTCCAAGCCACACCGTTTTCGGAAGGGGGATGAAGCCTGGATGAGTCTGCACGGGATGTGTGGTCTCGGTGGGCCTGCTCGGTATATGACCATTTCTACTCTTGCCTACTCCAAAAGTGCCCCTTCTCAGGGGCGGGAAACGATGTTTGGTTTCGTGTATGAGCAGCGGCTGAAAGAATTGCCAGGTGATCTACAAACGATGCCCGTGACCAAAATGAAACACAAATGCACGGGTTGCGATCACAGCCGCCCCCGCACACTGTTTTTTGACAAAGATCTGTGTGTCTGAAGGGGCTCTCCAGTGGCAGTGGTGGGGCGTGCACGTTCCGACTGGGGGGTCTGATCCATCAAGCGGCTGCTCTGTAACCGTTACATGCTGCGACGACCGCCAGCCACCAGCTGCAAGAGTGCAGCACTGCCTGCGGCGAAGCAAACGATGTGTGCAAAACATGGCTGAACGGTGCGTTTGACCGGGGGGGGCCAGGAAGACGGTGGTAGACGTCGCACGCACCCAAACCCTCCGGGTCGACGAATGGCCCACCTTCCGGTACCGCTTTGAATCGGTTGGGACGAGCGGTGACGTTTCTGTTGGGCCGGCTGGCGCGACCGAAACGACCCCAAACGGCCGGTTTTTCAGGTTTCGGATGGTATCGCCACGTGTCGCCTGCAGGCCCTTTGCACAGGATACCAGACAGAAGTGGGAGGATGTTATATATTCGATCATGTCGCAATGGTGCCCGTGGATCTGTGGCCGCCATCATGCGAGGGAATGGGCCCCCTCCTCTGTGGTGGGGAGGAGGGGTGCTGTTGTGGCAGGAAGCAGCCGAGTCCCATACCTGCTTCCCGTCCCATACCCCAAGTGGTGCGTGGTGAGTGCTCCGTCGTGCTACGGTCGCGTTTCGTTCCCCACTGTCCTCAACGTCCTTGCCCCCCACAGCGCGGCCCCTCTGTGGCTGTGGCACACACCACACATCGTGCAGTGATGACCGGGTGCCCTCGGACCCAAGTTCCAAATACTCCGCAAACTCGCCGTCGGGGCAGTATGACCCTGGGTTTTGACTCTGAAGATGGGCGACGCGCGCGCAATGCGTGGACAGTGCATCCTCCTTCGTCCAAGACATACCTGCGGGGATCAGGCCATTGCTTGGTGGCAAAACAAACCTTGGCCCCCAGGGGGGGTTCGGGGCGGTCCAAGGATGCATTGGAAGGGGGCACCCCCTGTGTGACATTCCGTCGGACTGCAGTAACCCCCCCTCCTTCCAGGGTGCCCAGCCTATGCCCAGCCACTGTCTCCCTGATGGCAAGTGCCACCTTCAATAACATTTGCAACCGACAGTAACCGTCCCCAACCGCCTGGGCAACCTCCTCCAACCACCTGTCTAACCGCTGCTGGGGCTGCCTCTGAGGTTCCTTCCCTTCTAATGCATCCCTGGGGAGGTCAGAGGCCGAAGAACACCCCCGCGGACCAAAAAATTGGCCTCCAATTTCGAGCCCGTTTGATAAATTTCGTTCTTTCCCTGAGGTAAATGGTTTTTTTTTTTGAAAAGGCGAAAGCCAAAGTCTGAGTGAAAGTTCAAGCTGGCAGAGATTCATCTCTGTGCACAGCCCATTCGGCCTACTTTTTCTTTGGCTGGCCTCTGCCCGTACCTGCCTTTTTGTTGGATGGTTTAGGGCTGTAGGGGGGTGAGGGGTGGGCCTGGGCCCCAACCGACATCCCCCCCCCTCCCACGGGGTCCTGAACCAACGGTCCGGAGGAGCTGTCCCAAGAGGAGACCGCTTCGGGTGTGGGCGGCGTTGGACCCGGGCCCCGGGAGCCGGTGGCAGGACCGGGGGCATGGGAGTGGCAGGGGCAGGGGCTGGACACCGCGGCGGATGGGGGGATCGCACCCAACGGCGCGCATCGCACCCGCGATGGCGTGGGATCCCTCGGGAGGGTCCGCTCGGCCCACCACCGCCGCCGCCGCGAAATCAGTGCCGCAGGGACTCGCTTGAAGTGGGGGGGGTAACCCCCCAGACTCCGGCCCTAAGGCTACCCCAACGGCATTCGAATCCCCCAACACCAGCCTCAACCGCATTCCAAACTGTTTGTAGGGGGCGCACCGCACGCTGTGCCAAAGAGTAGGCTATTTTTGGACCCATTTCCCCCGGTGGCCAAGGTGACCGCAGTAACTACTGTGTTCCCAGACGTAGGACTGCTCAGCCTCTCACTCAGTCCAAAACCTCAGATAATGAGTCAAAACAAACCATATTTCCCACCAACAATGCCAGATTGCTGTCCCCTGTGACCGCTCCGCAGCTGCCGTGCAATTGCCCCCCGAAACCCCCTCCCCCTCAAGCGAGTCCCGGCCGCAGCCACCGCACGCCCGGAGGAGACGGGATTGGGTCTCTTGGTCATGGACCAGGGGGTCCCGTCCGGCCCTCCCCCACCCACAAGTGCCGCGCACATGACGCGATGGGCGGGCGCTTGAGGCGGCCGGATGCGCTTGGGTCTCCCCAGGGGCTCCGGCCTGTCCGGTCTTCCATGCGACAGCAGAGAAAGGGGCCTGGCAGTGATGGGCACGATGGGGGCCATGCCAGTCCACCAACCAACCCGAAGCCTTGACAGACAACGCTGGCTGGAACAACAATATTACTCGACAGCACAGTTGGCAACCGGGAGTGGGGTGCACCATTCGGATGTGAGCGTGGGACCTCTGTTGCCCCCCCCCCCCCCCCCAGGACAGGGCTCCTGTTAACAACTTGGCATCATTGTCTGGGGGGGTCCCACACCACCCACCCACCCACCCACCCCTTAAAACACAGCCCTGCCCCTGGGGTCAGGGGGTGCCATGCCCTACTGCCCCCCCCCCCCCCATCTTTACTGTGTTGAAAAACGCAGCAGAACGACCAAGAAAACTTTCGTTTTTCTCCCCCGATGATGCATACCTCAAAACGATCAGCGCGCCGTGGTCATTGTTCCCAGCCCCTCCCCAACCTCTCTTTTGGGCCTCTTTTGGGCCTCAGGCACGGGAGCCCTTTTGGAAAGCAGGGCTGGGATGCACAAAGTGGGCTGGCAAAACCCGGCCCGCAAAACAAATTGTTCCAATTTGGTGAACGGATTTGTTGACACGGCAGACCCCAACAATGTCAATCCCATTTTACGCCCCTTTGCAAGAGTCTGACCCATCTTGGCAACCACCGGTGGCCGAGGCAGCGGGGGGTGGGGGGAGACACCTCCGCGTCCCTTGTTCCTACAGACAGGCGCCTGCGGTCTTTGTTTGGCACCGAAGAATATGCAGGACATGCAGAACATCGATGGGCGTGTACGGTCTGTCTTATGCAGTCTTCTCATCGGGGGGGGGGGGGGGAGTGCAATTTGAACCGAAAATCTCAGCATCGCATGGTTGCACAGCGCACAGCCCTCCACGTCCCTGAGCAACTCTGCGTGCCCTGGACCCGATGACATGCTCCGCGAGGGGCAGGCCGGACGCACTACACAATGGGCAGGCTTGTGCATGGTGTGGCGGACACCCTCCCCCTCGAGGGGGGGGGCCTGGGTGAGTGGGTCAGAGGCCAAAAACAAGTTTGTGTACCTAAAATCAGCCCCTTAAATAAATTTGATGTTTTGCCGGGGAAACATTTTCTGACGTGGGTGGGTTTGTCGGTCGGTTGGGGTGGGCCAGGGCCCAAAACACCCCCACCAGACATGCCATTAGCGTCCACCAGGTCACACGTGATCAGGCAGAGCTGAGTCCTACTGGGTCTGACACAGGACGCAGCTGGTTCCTACTGAGCTCCGGTGCAACAGGAGCGGATATTACAGTGGCACATGGTAAGGGGCGATTCCTAATAAAACTCAGTTTCCCTGCCAGACACAAGTGGCATGCCTGGCCCCCACCCCCGGGGGTTACCAAGCACAGGCCTGCGTGGGGCATGCAGGAAATGTTGCTGCATAGCGACCCTAAAAAATCCCCCAAGGGGTATGTGCTGGGCATGAACATGCCTCCTCAGGAATGACAGGGGCGTGACACACACAAGCCACTTGTCCGAATGGGGTGCTGGAGATCTCATGCACGCACAGGGCCCGCAGACTGCAGTGCGAGGACCAGGACACCTCGACCCAAGGGCTAAGCTTCAGAACATGCATTCTTTTCCCTTAAATATGCCCTGCCAAGTTGCAGCAAAGTATGTTTGTAAAACCTTCGTTGACAGAGGAAATTTTCGGTCCAGAACACGATGTGCATTTGTCCATCAGTTGTTTGTTCCTTTTTCATACTGATGTCAGGTCACATGCATGTGTGGAAAGGGGCAAACCTAAACTGTGGTATGAAAGCTGTACATGCCATTACAATGCACCTTGGTCTTTGCTGGCAGAACACGCTTGGAACGCCAGCTTTCATGCGACGGGGGGCTCCGGAGACCGCTGAAGATGCCCGTCTTGCTTGCAGCGTTGGCTCAGGGACTGTGGCTCAGGATGCTGAACCTTTGGTCAGATTTGCGGGTATCTATGAGGGAAACACAACACGCGTTTTTGTCCATTGTGCTTGATGCAGTAGTTGTGCTTTTTCTCAGCACTTCACCGGCCCTGCAGTGTTTGCCACTGCACAACTGATGGTCCTACATTTCCTTGTTATCTCATGTCACTGCTTTATCCCCCAGAAGGTGTTCCACATTCCTTTTGCGCTATATCCCTCGTGCACATTGTAAAGCCCAGAATGCGCAACAGCACCATCTGCGCTCCGTTGAGTTGACTCTGTCCCTGGACCAATTCGCAGAGGGGTGTGGGCGGCTACAACCATGGTGCGATTGGTGGGGAGGTAGAGTGGAGGCCTCCGTTGTTGTATTTTTACCCCTGAGGCCACCGCGTCCCTGCCAACCTGAAAGATCCCTGAAATCACAAAGCTGAATGCAAAAGACAGCGCTCGGTGCGCGCAGTGCGCGTGTTTCCCCCTAAGGGGGCAGGGGGTGAGGGGGGGCTGCATTGACCAGGCCCCCAGGATGGCCTCGAGTGTGGTTTTTGGAAGTCAGCGTGGCAAGGGATCCGTCCTCTGTCCCGGATTTGATGAGGTATCTCTGACCATTTTTGACCTCAAAACAGTTTGTCCAGCGTGTTTGGCCTAAGATTTCATGGTGACTGATTGATGATCCCAGTCAATGAAACCCCCTCCCCCCAGGAGGGCCCACTTGGCTACTTATACCGGCACTGAGTTGGAGGAACTGTCTCAGCGAGAATCACGGGTCTGTCATGAAAGGGGATAATTGCATGAATATTGATCATGGCGTGGATGCAAAGTGTACTTAAATGCAGGTAAACCGTGCGATCGGGGCACGCTTACCTTCCCCTAGCACTCCATGTGGCGATACCCCCTCACACTGTTGTCACACCATGAAGGGAGATGCACACTTCTGCTTTCAAACCATTGTGCCGTGTCGTCCTTTAACGGCTGTCCTTTGCAGGACAGCCTTTGCAGCGCCCAACTGTTGGATCTGGAGGTCATTTGTTGATTGTATAGGGACAATCGTAGCACTGGACTGCTCTGATTCCTGATTCCAAGAGCTCCCTCGAGTCCCATCTGGTAAGAGGGCTTTGCCAGCTTGCCAAGGTCTGAACCCAAAAAAGAATGGTACACTGCACAACACACCAAGTGCATTTCTGGCACAAAAATCTGGATGAGACCCCGATGTCAAGGTGAGCTCGAAAAACTCGCACGCAAAATGCCTACGCCCCAAACCTTGTGGACCAAACCACCAGCTCACCTGAGAAAATCTTTGGTGGAGGGGAGACTTAGGTACACAGACACGGTACTGCACCTGTTTCTACCACACGGTACCATTCCAGTCAGCTCAACTTCAGGGAAGTCCACAAGGGCGTGGCAGTTATCCCTGCGCATACGCTGGTGACAGGTTCCGAATTCCAACCAGACGTCCCACCGCCTCCGGCCTTGTCCCTTGTGGCTCCCACACAGGACAACCTATCATACTTTGTTTGTTGTTAAGGTCCGGTCACACTGTCTGGGCACTTACTTGGCACACGTAAGTCTGAATACAAGGAGAAACGTGTTATTGCACCCGTTAACCCCGTCCAACAGAGACATCCTGGGCAGCACCTCAACGACACATAGGGCGCCAAGCTGCGAATGAAAACGGAAGTTGACTCCCTGTCACGCAGTTGGCGGGTCTTGCCAGAACGGATGGAGCACCTGCTGACGGTCCCCAACGTCCAGAGAAGTATTAGAATGGCTGTACACCACAGGAGGAGGGGGGGTACCCCCCTGGAGCCCCCCACTTCCTGATACCGGGGCCTTGTGCCAACCCCCCCCCCCCCTCCAGACCAAAGTGACCATCGTGGGAAAAAACGAAATTTACCGTTGGGAAAGTCGTGTCGGGGGCCACTCTTGGTACACAAACTTTTGGGTCCCAGACCCCTCCTCCCCCCCCCCCTTCTCACAGTTCCCTGCCCACGTCCCCGTGGTGTCCTGCACCTGCAGACAATGAGTGTAGATGTCCCATAACTCCCGCCCGGGCCCGTGAGAACGATGGCCACGCTGGCCTCGGCCCCCAGTCCGCCGTCGGACGTCAGCCCGTGGCAGTCCCAGGCCCCCCTGGAATCCATCTTCAGGGCCGCCCGCACGTGGGCCCCGTGGTTTGAGGCCAACATGCCCCCCGCCTACTGGAGGTCAGTGAGCCCCTCGATGCAGGAGAACCACCTCAAAGCCCTGCTGATCTTCGCACACCCGGGGGCGGTCTCGGACCTCGTCGTCATCAGGTGTGGCCGCCACCCCGCGCCCTGCGCCGCCACCCCGCGCCCTGCGCCGCACGCACCTCCGGGACACACCCCCACAAACACAAGCACAAAACGCATCGTGCACGGCCAACACGAACAGGCCAAACACACGTTGCGCCTCCACCGTAGGTACACATCCCACGCACAACTGCTGACACAACAAGCGGAAAGGCACCACAACCATGCACACTACATGTTACTCCAACAAACAAAATGCACCATAGGGGGCTGGCGTGCCTGGAGTACTGCCATGATGTTGGGCCCATGGGGAGGGCCTGACGCGGGCGCAATTATCAGGGCAACTGTGGGCAACCGGGCAGGATTGGGAAGAGCGCAGTGGAAAATGTGCAATGGGAGGAAATGATGATGAGAATTGCTCCGGCTCTTCCCAAAACCTCACACGGCGCCCGCAGTCTGTGGAAAAACGTGCGCACCTCTGAGCCCTGGCGGCCCCCCGCTGATCCATGCTGGTGTCAGTTTGCGCTTCCAGGGGGCCGGTGCGGGGGCTAGCGAATCGCGAAATGTCAACCGGGCGCCGGGGACGGGCTGTTGCTCGGAAAATCCGCGCTCTGTGAAGGAAGGCGCGCCTGAAATGCGGTCTGCCTTCCCCCCTCGGCAACGGCCCGAGGCCGCACCCTTTGAGACGGCAACTTCGCCAGACAAATTCTGTACCAACACTGTTCTCATGCTCCCGCACACCCATGTCCCTGGGCCCACCCAAGACGGAAGACCCACAATGACAAGGCAGGCCGTATCTCAGAGTAGCCCCTGCAAATGACCCCCCTGTCAGTACCTCAGAGGGAGGGGAAAGCAGCCTGATTCAACGACCAGCCTCCAGACAGAGGTCCTGTGTTCAAGTCCCTCTGTAGCCTGTGAACAACGCCGGTGGGAATCGAACCTGGTGCAGGTCATTGAGCGGCTGTGTCCAACTCCCAGTGTGCCCACTGCGCACCCCCGCACTCCTGCTGCTCGTGTCTGGGGGAGGCGGGGGCAGGTTCAGTCAATAGTACAAGTAGGGCCCAGGGCCGCTCATCCGGAGTTGGTATTTGGTGGCGTTTGTCAAATCGCCGCGCAGCGTGCGCGCAGTGCGACATTGTGTCCCTTCAATAGTCCAATAGTCCGTGGAGTAGGTGGGGGGCAGAGTACTGAGGAGGAGTGAGGATTGGCTGGGAGAACCTGGTCTAGATATGCTCCCATGGACAGCAGGGCGGCCTGGAAATTGCTCCCGGGGGGGGGGGGGCACGGAGGCCCAGCATGCCCTGTCCCTGTGCGCAGGGAGTACGTCGAGGCAACATGACATGGTTTGCTGAGCCAGCAGAGGCAGCGCGGTAAGTGCCTGGGAGGCTGTCAATGCAGCATCTTTCTCCACACACGCGTGCGCGCTCGCTCGGATCGGCTCGCCAAGCCAAGGCGGGGTGGGGCGGGGCAGTCCAAGAATTGATTTGCTGCAATTGTTACAAACCTCGCAGTTTGAGCAGCATTTGAAGGAGACGAACCCTGACCCTCCCCAGACAACCCACCACACACCCCACCACACACCCCTCTGCACACGCCCTCCACACCCTTCCACACCACCTCCACGGACCCTCCCCCACACGTGCTGCCCGCCTTCAGATCCTCCGCAGCGGCCAGCGAGGTGGTCAGCATCTGGGGGCCAGTAGACCACGAGGTCTCCCTCGCGCTCATGGCGTCCCCGCTGCTCGGCTTCGCCAAGGCCAGGTCCGCCACGGTGAAGTGCTTCGTCTCCCTCGACCGCGCGCTGCTCCTGACCCTCGTGTCGTACCCGGACGTCCCCGGCGCCGCCTACGCCCCCCCGCCCGGCCTCCCCACGGCCCTGCAGTGGGCGCACCGCATCTCCGCAGACCACCCCGGCCCCGACGGCCCGGCCCCGGCGAACCCCCCGGCCCCAGCGGCGCCGGCCCCCCCGGCCCGGACACCACCGCCCCCGACCGCCACGCCGCAGCCCCCGGCCCCGGCGGTGCCGGCCCGCGCCCTCCGGGACCCCCGCGCCCGACGGCGCCGGCCCCGCGGCCGCGCCGCTGTTCGTTGACCTCGTCCGCGAGGCCCTTGCCGACTCCGGCGTGGCGTGGCGCGTGGACGCGGTGGGGCACACCCTGGGGCTCGTTGTCTGCGGCGTGCCCCCGGTCGAGAACCTGCAGTACCTGTACAGCACCCTGGGGCCGGTGCTGCCGCTGGTGGTGCACGGCAACATCCACTGCTATGCCCTCCCGACCCCAACGACCTCTTTGCCGATCCTCGCGCTGTGGCTATCGTTCGACCCCAGTGTCGCAGAGCAGCTGCAGGTGTGGTGGGGGAGTGGGGCGCATCGTTGTGATCGCGTTGGCGCAGACCCCGGCTTCCCCCGGGAATCCCGGCTCAGCCAACCCAAGGACCCCCCCCCCCTCCCCCAACAGTCACCTCGTGTGGTGAACTCAAGGCAACATTCGGCACTGGTCTGGTGTGCGCTGCGGTGCAGAAAGGCAAAACAATGCACAGAGAGAGTGTTGGACGATGGACCATACGCCTGTGACACGGGGGGTACATGCCAGCTCTGTATCCGTTGCCTCTCTTTCTCTCTCTCTCCCTCTCTCTCTCCCCCTCTCACCATCCCTCCGC